>JAMPIV010011814.1:0-173628 GCA_024509875.1 Oreohelix idahoensis | reverse complement strand
ATAAATTTTTGTATACAATACCAAACATACCCTATCCTGTTCTGCACTGTTCTAGTCTACTATCATTTACTGGACACAGTATTAAGGTCCTAAGGGTCTTGTTGGATTCGGCCTATACTGCTTGATAGAAATACAACAGAAGTGATTGCGTCATTAATAGGCTGAACTGCCCACGGAGGACTTCTGGCGGCGTGTATTGTGGTTCGCACTATTGACCTGCCATTGAAATATTGATGATAGCTGCAAATGGGAATAATAAAAAAAACAACAATAATAATAACAACAGTAATAATAACACATGATATCAAACTAGAGTAAGCTAGATTTGGTAGACAATGATTCAAATCCACACCGAGTACACATATCAGCAGAGCTAATAAAGTGTATATTACATTTATACGAACACACGGACACTTTTAACTTTAACATAGCGCCTAAAACATTGACAACTGCAGCACTGACACAATTTCCAGTGTCTATAACTTCTCAGCAAAAATAATATCACTTGTAAAATCAAGTCATCATAACACATCCCTGAAAAATATGACATGTTTGATATTCCATACTAATGTTCCGAACGGTTGATTCAAATTTTACATAGGCTCAGACAGTGTGTCGCTGCAAAACAGCGAGGCAGACGAAACAAACAAGCAGGAAGTGTCGAATCGCTCGCTGTTTCGAAGCATTGTTTCGACACATACCGTCATACACACAGTAGCCATCTCTAGTGCCTAGTCAAACTTGAAGTTGACGAACCCTTGAATGATAAAATACCAGAACACACGTTACATTTTACTTTGTTGTCTTTGATCTTTACAAAATAATCCCAAACAGGGCTTCTCCCTGCCATAAATGAAGATTAAATGAGGTTGATCACAAGTTTTAAACACTATTTTATGTAAACAAAACACGTTTTCTTAAGAGAGCGCCTAAAGTCAGGAATGAAGAGTACCGTAACATGAGTATAATGAGCGCTTGGATGAAATAGAACTATGGAACTGTTTCGAAACAGCAGACTACAAGTAAATTAACTGAAACAACGAGACATGAGTCGTGACACCCTAGTATGCAGATTTACTTATTCTCGTTAGTACAAATCTATGGTATTTCGTGTGACCACTGTTAAGAATTTTACACAGTCGTTTTCATTATGATGATATGCAAGGGGAACATGCTGACAGCTGCAGTAAAAGTGAAAAAAAAATAATAATAATAATAACAGTAATAATGACACATTATATAAAACTAGAATAGGTACAGTCAGCGACAATGATTCAACTCAAACCGAGCAGACACCTAGTAGTAGTAAGCCTCTTTCAGTCCTGAGGAATTATTTAAAAAAATTTTTTTTGACTTGTTTGATTTTCCATACTATTATGAACGCCTAATGTACCGCACGCTTGACACATTTTTACAAAGGCCCCTGAAGGTGAGACAATGATACAATGTGCCTCTTTGCAAAACAGCGAGGCAGACGGGAACTGAAACTGCAGTTTCGATACACGAAACAGGCTATGTGGCGGATACAAGTAGAAATATAATTTATGTAAGGAGCGAGTGTGACGTCACATTTTCCCAAACCCCCACCCCCTATCGTCACACAACTTCCTCCTCCCCACACCTCCCCGTTTTCACTGCGTGGCATCATATGTGTAGCTGGTTCCCTTGACACGAATCTCGTACCCAACATTGACATGCTGTTACAGCGATAGTTTCTGTGGTCATTTCTTGTACAAGAGCAAGTCTCTAGCCCTCATGCACATCCTCATATTATTGGCCTGATGGTGATATTTAAGTGTGCTTGACCTGTTATAAAGGACGAGTTGTGATAATAAACCTGGCCAGTGCCTTTATTATCTTTGTGCTTATCAAAATAAAATGGGCTCAACTTGGGAAATATTTTCACTCTCTGTCTGGTTCAATAATCTCGGCACATCGTGCTTGCTTGTCATCATTACTCTTTAGCCCCATGTGGAGCATAGGGGGTCAGCTAGTTAAGCCAGGCGTTGTTATCTTGTACCACCCGTTCAACGACTTCTTCATATATATATACAGTAGAACTCCATTTATCCGAACCCCAATTATCCGAACATCCAATTATCCGAACACTTTTTCCAGAAAAAAAAAAAATCAGATGCCACAGTCACGTTAGACTAAAATTCTGAATCTTTTGATGCGGCAAACTTCAAATGTGTGCGAACAATTTGTAGAGAATGGGATGGCTAATGGTCGGTCGCTTACGTACAGGAAGTCAGTTAGATCATAAAGTCAGTTAATATCTGGTTTACCAATCCAAAGTGCGTGTGCGTTCTAGGTAGAACACTGGCTAAACAGACAGTTCAACTTAAAATAATTGTGTCTGCTACTACAGCAGAATAATTTTGGTGTACAAGTATTTCTCTGTGCGATATGGCACCTTCCAGTAGGCCTAAAGCATATAAAAGGAACCGCAATGTTTTGTCAATTGAAACGAAAACAGAAATTATCAAGAGACTAGGACAAGGTGAAACTGTGTCTTCACTTGCGAGGATTTTCAATGTTGGGAAAGCTACCGTCTCTGACATCAAAAGTAACAAGGATAAAATTATGAGTTTTGCATCGAAATTTGATAGTGAAAATGGGTCGAAGAAACGTAAAACCATGAGAAATGCGAAAGATGTGAACTTGGAAGAGGCTTTGTATATATGGTTTGTGCAAAGAAGAAGCAAAGGGGAACCTATCTCTGGTTCTCTGTTGTGTGAAAAGGCACTTCAGTTCAACAATCAACTTGACGGTCCTCCTGACTTTAAGGCTAGCCAGGGATGGTTAAGAAACTTTAAATCTCGTCATGGCATACGAGAATTGGAGATTCAAGGGGAATCTTTATCTAGCGATGCAACTGCCGCTAAAAATTTTTAAAGAAAACTTTCTTGGCTTTTTTGGAAGAAGAAGGTTATTCACTCGATGATGTGTATAATGCCGATGAGACTGGCTTATACTGGAAATCATTGCCTCAAAAATCACTTGCATCTCAGCGCGAAGCAGCTGCCCCTGGGTTTAAAAAAGTGCAAAGAGAGAGTAACAATTTTGGTAGCCGCGAATGCCAGTGGAAGTCATCGTTTACCGGTGCTAATGATCGGCAAAGCCAAAAAAACCACGTTGTTTAAAGAATGTGACATGTCTCCCATTGTGTTACAAAGCACAGAAGAGTGCTTGGATGAATAGTGAAATATTTCTTGATTGGTATACAAATCAGTTCATCCCAAATGTGAAGAGGTTGAGAGAACAAGAAAAGAAAACTGGAAAAAAAATTCTTCTACTGGACAATGCACCATCTCATCCAGAGACGGATACATTGAATGCAGTTGATGCAAATTTTAAAGTAATTTTTCTGCCTCCCAATGTAACAGCACTGATTCAACCAATGGATCAGGGTGTTATAGCAAAGCTTAAAAAAGATGTACAAGAAGGAAGTCCTGCGTCGTTTATTGTTGGCTGAAGATGAAGAAAGTGTGGTGGCGTTTTCCAAAAAGCTTAATCTCAAAGACTGCTGCTATATGTTAGCTGATGCTTGGACCACACTGTCACAAGATAATCTCAACAAGGCTTGGAGTAGATTGCTTGGGAAAAAAAGGAGGAAATGAAACTACTGCAGTGGACACAAATGATGATTGTATAAATGAAGTTGTGGAACTGTTCAAGCAATGCCCGGATTTTCGGACTGTGACAAAGATGATGCACACATGTGGCTAGAAGATGATAATGATTCTGGTTTTCAGTTTTTGAATGACGAAGAAATTTTGTCTTTTGTGCAAGAAGAAAACCAAATACATGTAGTGACCGATGATGAAGACTCCTCAGAAGTACACGATGTACTTGTAGATTATGAAGAAAAACCAAAACGTCGACCAAGTCCTGAAGAGGCCTTTATAGCACTAGAAACAGCGATGGCTTGGTACGAGCAAGAAGATGACAGCTGTCCTACACAGCTTCTGCTGTTGAAGAGAATGCGGGACTTAGCAGCCAAAAGGAGACTATCCAGTTTGGTGCAAAAGAGGATTCCTCATTATTTTAAATAGTGGGCTACATCTGTGCAAGTACATGTATACGTAAGTTGCGCCTGGTTTTGAATCGTTTGTATTGTTATTTTGAAAACATTTCTCTTTCTTAACAAAAATAATTAATACAAGTAGTACATGCACTGCAGTGTAATAAAAGATTTTGGTGATACAGTGATCTAATACAGTGTGGGTATTATTATTACAGTACAAGTAAATATGTTTTATAGTGTATTTTCCTTGTGATGGTTAATTATTTTTAGAAATATGTGTACATGTACTCGATACATCATGTAATCCAATTATCCGAACATTTGATTATCCGAACGATGCTCGGTCCCATGGGGTTCGGATAAATGGAGTTCTACTGTATATTATTCCTCATAAAATGCGCCACATTCTTCTATATAGCCACATTAATAGCACCCTTGTTCTATCTATCAGTTGTTTATTGTCCATGATTCAGATCAAACAACAATGAAGTGTGTGTGTGTGTGTATATATATATATATATATATATATATATATATATATATATATTTATATATATATATATTTATATATATATATATTTATATATTTATATATATATATATTTATATATATATATATTTAATTGGGCTTGTAAACAAAATAGTCGCATATAAAGTTTTTGCCGCCTCAAGTCAAATATGACTGGACAACCCCCCCCCCCCCCCATCCTTTCCCACACCGAAAAAAATTATTATGTTTTAATTAATTTTACTTCCGGCTGTGTGTCTTGGCTTTGGGGCACGTCATAGAAATTAGATCAGATCAGATTATGGGGAACAAAACATAAATCCAGACTAGGTGTAGCGAGAGGAAAGATATAATGATGGTGATATTATCCGGGACAAAAAGGTGTATCAGATGATACCAGGACAGTGCCAGATAAGAGACTGGTCTTAAAAGAAATACCCCATTCTCTGAAAAGAGTAATGGTGTATCGACATCAAAGGTATAGTCAAGCTGTATAGGTTCCTAGATGAGATGGTAATGTACTATCTAGATTCCTATGGGCTCTTCTCCAGACTAATCTTAGACAATGACTCTGCTAGAGGTAATTAACTGACCAACAAGAATTATGAACCAAACTTAAATAATTCGATAAAGACTGTTGGTATAATTTATTTATGTACAAGATCTTTTCTTCTTTGTTCTTTGTTAATTTTTCAAATAAAATTCAATTGAATACAAAATAAAATTATGGGTCACTTTCAAATATATATATATATATATAACATTTACAGTTAATTTCTTAAACTAATATAGTTCAATTTCACTGTTTTCTTGCTTCCTGATGGAATCTGTCTCTATTTTTGTGCTTTCTTGAATAGATAAATCTAAATGTTACTTTATGACTCATATGACTGTCAAATGTCTTCTATATACACCACAAGGTTTTCATAATCACATAGTCTATTCATAGGTGTGTTAATTTGGTGTTGTTTGAAAATTGAAGAGTAGCCCAACACTGAGCTACTTATCTGAAACAAAGTCCTTCCTAGGCCTCGTACAGCAGTATGGTTGGATTGAACCCCACCACTGCGGTCCTCCACTCGTCAAGATGACACAGTTAATACTGGCGAAGGCTCTGACAAACTTGAGCATCTAATTGCTGACTTGGTCACTAGAGATTGTGTATGACACTCAGGGCAGGATATAACCTGAAACAATATATACAACATACATAGTATCGCTCATTGTCTCCTTAGCCAGATAGGAGGTAATATGAGACAGTTCAGACAAGCTGTGGTAAATCACAAGAGACATGGTAAGTCATGAATAACATAATTCGTTCAATAATTCACTTGGTACAGTTCTGTCCATGATTTGTTTCAATAAAATCATATAGGCCTTATGGTAATCATTGAGTCATATCTCAAATAATACAGAAAATCAATCTGTTTTAGTCATTCCTTCGTCCAGTTTGGATAGTCCTTTCCAGCAAGCATAATATCTTTAAACGCTTTCCACAACCAACTTGCTCAATCAATGTGGTGGATTTGATGTTATTCCTATTGTGCTGAATGAGGTCAGCTGTGAAGGTCCCTGATTATACTAAATGTTGGGTTGATTTATCAGAACACCTTTCTGCTACCACCTTACGACCTCAATCAGACTTATTCTTGACTAATATGTATGTTAGCTACGTCTATATGTCTAGGGTTATGAGTGTATAATCATTGAGTCATATCTCAAATAATACAGAAAATCAATCTGTTTTAGTCATTCCTTCCTCCAGTTTGGATAGTCCTTTCCAGCAAGCATAATATCTTTAAACGCTTTCCACAACCAACTTGCTCAATCAATGTGGTGGATTTGATGTTATTCCTATTGTACTGAATGAGGTCAGCTGTGAAGGTCCCTGATTATACTAAATGTTGGGTTGATTTATCAGAACACCTTTCTGCTACCACCTTACGACCTCAATCAGACTTATTCTTGACTAATATGTATGTTAGCTACGTCTATATGTCTAGGGTTATGAGTGTATAATGTATTGTAAGTACAAGTACTACAAACACATGTATTTACTAACACACATATATATCTATATGACTGAGTCAAGACTACAACCATAAACACACTGACACTCTAAGAAATATATCTTATAGAAACACTTTAAATACTACCATGGATCTTCTGTCCATTCAATTTATAATAAGACAATCAAAATATGTGTATCTAGGTTCACTAAGTTAATGACACTGGTAATTAATAGTATGGGTGGGGTACTGTCATCATTCCCTCTCTCTTTTAAAATTATCTTGAAAGTCTCTTGCCAACAATTTATTTTATGTTATTTCTATACAGAAATATAGTATTTTAGTGGATAAACTGAGTGCCGACATGTATGGCACTTATCTAGAAAATAGATGTTGCTGTCATTTTCACAGGCTCTCTGGTATGACCACGCTGACAAGGTTCCTGGTGCAGTAACTAGACCTCAGGGTCCAAACAATAGGTTACTTTAGTACACTGCAACAACGCCACCAGGGTTCTGGTACCTACACTGCACCAGAACAAAAACCTCTGAAACAACGTTATGATTCTTAAAAACACATCTATATTCCCTTTCACGTGTAATAATTGACATAAAGAAAAAGGGTCAGATCTCTCTGACCACCCCATACCACTCTGAGATGACAATGCATTACCAGTGCCCCTATTCTGTTCCTTAAGGGCTACAACGCCTCTGACACTTCAACAATGATGATCTTCCATAGGATAACGTGGGTTAGCTTTCCCACTGGCAACTGTGGAAATCATTTTCAGTTATGCAATACACATTAATTTTACTGCTTTTACTGCTTGAACATAACCCACAGGTCCTGCATAACTCTGCTGGGGACTCTGTACTTAGTCGAAAACCTTCCCAATCGAGCAGTATCGCAGACACCAATTTTATTGAAATAACAAAATTAATAATTTCTTTCCTTACCACAATTCAAAGAAATATCACAAACGTACGTTGACTGGCTTTAGCATAAATAATAGTTTAAGTTCAGCTTTGCCTTCTGTTCAGACTGCCAATGGTTAATAACACACTTGGTACTGCTGAGGACAACGCAGCTTGCTTCTAACATATTTCTTTTCAACTGGCGCTGAGCTGTAAACGCTTTTTGCCAATATGCCTAGACCGGCCCAATCACAGCGAGGGTCTAGCATTTCAATTTTCAAAAATTTAAACAGAAAAACACTACTTCACACTTCTAGGAGTGATTTTTCTAAATATAGATTTTATCTTTTCTGCCCAACCAATACTCTCTGTCTACCCTCCTATATCCTCCAATCAGATTCGAATTACTCCTATGCCTCCTTTCAAACTATCGTTCCCAATAGCGTTACAGTTAACGAGCAAGGACAACAGTCCGTTCGTCTACGCGTTTTCAGTCAAATAGTATTTCCTCAATAACTTGGCTAATAATTTGACTACCATTAATATTAAAACATATTTGTGCGCAGAATACACTAAGCTACACGAATATATAATTTTTATGACTATATTCATGTGCGTTTAGATTTTCAGTTTTATCACTGACAGTCGTTAATTATAACTTTTTACATAAGTCTACCATCTTGTCCCCCTCCTTCTGTCTCACTTTTTAATTTTTCAAATAAACCAACTTGTTTTTGTGACGTCACAATTACACTACGCGTCGAGAATTTAAACTGTCTGTGTGTGTATATCCGTTAGCTTTGCCACAGCGTGTATATACTAGTTGTCTCGCGGGCAGAACGAAGCGGGTTTTGGCAAGGCGATGGTAGCATTTTGCGTTAATTATTTGTATTGTATCGTGTAACACTACCAAAAAAGGTAAGGATTGCTACTGATTACCAGCGTTAAAGTCAAAATTTTACGTTAATTCAGATAGTTATTTTGCGGCACACTTCCGCAAAATCGTTAATTATAAGGCTAGGCTTCAGAATGTATGCAGCAGATCTGGCAAAATGTTAAATATTGGTGGTACGTTTTCGAAACCGAAACTAAAACGCGTGTTAGATTTTTACCGTGAAATCGTTCTATAGGCTTTAGCACTGCACAAAATTCAGCGCTATGCTGGCGTGTGAGAGGATCACCGTCAGACACAATAGGGCGGGTTTATTTATTATCATTTTATGACTAAAATCTTACTGAAATGAGCGATTATTCTCGCAGATTTTACTACAATCAATTCGTTCTATATATTACACAATTGAACTAAACCTACACACTTTGGATTTTCCTCCAGAAATAGCACAATGATTCTACACCTGCCAATATTTCTTTAACACACATTGATAATATATTTACAAATATATATATATTTAATTAACATCTCGCTTACCCTCAAACACAGACAGGTTTTTAATGGTTACTGTTAAGTTCGTTTTATGGTTGAGTACAGTTTATACTGGTGAAGAGGTAGCTTCAAACGCGAATGGTTAAAATGAACGAATGTCAACAATATTCTTCCAACGAACTTCAACAAGTAGTGAACTGGGCAAGTACTGGCAGTACATAAGTCGGTGATAACTGTACATCGATTTTATTCAACATGACACAGACGGAGTGGACAAGACTAACATCGTCACAGGCGCAAAGATCATACATCAGCATAATGGTAATTACTTTTAAAGTT
Source organism: Oreohelix idahoensis (assembly GCA_024509875.1). Classification (NCBI taxonomy): domain Eukaryota; kingdom Metazoa; phylum Mollusca; class Gastropoda; order Stylommatophora; family Oreohelicidae; genus Oreohelix; species Oreohelix idahoensis. The sequence goes on along the minus strand of JAMPIV010011814.1, from coordinate 164,444 downwards.
CCTGAAGATTCTCTACCATAAAGTCCTCTGACTCAAGTGACTAAGGATCACAAAACTGTTACCGTATAATATTCTTCTCATTCAAGTCCGTTGACCTTCTCTCAAGGACGTCTATCATGGTAACGTATTCATACTCCAGGATAAAATCTTCCATATCATACTTCACAATCCCATACGTTCTCCAAAACATAACGTTAGATAGCATATAGTTTCAAACCAAGTCATACACGATAATACGAACAGGTTAGAGATTCCAGTTGGCTAACCTCTCCCATTCTATGCCACGCTTCTGGCATTGTTGTAACAGCATATTAAAACATGTGCATAAGGTAATCAATAACTTCTTCCACTCGTAGGAATCCTTCTTCTACGATACAAATCCTAAAGGCAAACGACTCTGTAGATCCATTCTAGGAATAACATCTTCCCGCTAGACTAGTATTAGAGCGGCCTTATAATACAGCTTTAAATAAGAAGTGGGGCGATAACTTACGTGACATTGCTGCTATTGGTTTCGACCTGAAGACCAATACAGATCACTAGAATAAATGGCTTTCCATAAACATGCCATTGAATACAAATATAATATAACAATCATGGACATAAACAAGTTCCATGTTGCCCCTTCAAAAATGACGTCACAAAACTACTCAACTAGGTTACCCGTGCGTCCCAAAGCAACACTCACTGCTTCGTGCACGTCAGTGCGCGAATCATTCGACCGCACAAATAATATAACTATATCAAGACTGGTGCGTACATTTGGCAGGACCGAAGACTACCCCCTTAGGTAATAAATGTACGTAACAGTTACACAGTCTGCTCACACTTCTACAGATGGCAGCGGAGTTGCTTGTGCTCTGTGTCTGTAGTTTGAATTAGGCGGCGAGTGTGTCTGTGTCATGCGTTCTCTCCCCTTTTATAATGTCCTTGCGGATGTACGAAGTGACAACTGGACCAATGTACGTTTGCATGCATCCAAAATCGTGTAGGCAAGTCAAAATGTGCTAAGATAGTAAATCCAAAATAATTATGGAATCCTTATTTCTGCACCGATTTCGTACATATGAGGCTTATTTTACTCATATGAATGAGCTCTATCACTATGGGTATCCATTTTATCCTATAGTTTATCCGACTATTCACTGAAGCATCCGAAACATGGAAAAACACAACATGGTTCACGTTCCACTGTCTTCTATTCATAATAACTTCGGCTCTACAACACATCTAGTGAAACTATTGCTATGTGCCTAAAGCTAATGATCCCTGTTATCGAATTGGGTCCTTCTTTATCTAGGTATTCCGTGATTAATTGCACACTCATCATCTCATCTCAACCCATAACCCGTCATGGGTCGTAGGGGTGCCATGGTGGAAGCATCAGCAGACAGGGTCCTCCACTGCTCTCTATTCTCAGCAATGCGTACAAGTGTGGAGAAACCGTGTCCTGCCCATTCTTTGATGTTATCAGCCCAGGATTTTCTTTGCCTTCCTCTTCTCCGTTTACCTTCGACTGTTCCCTGGAGGATCGTTTGCACACTGCCTTCCGAAATGTCCTTAACATCTACACTTTCGTTTCCTCCATGTCTAGCGATCTTTCGACACTATTTATACCAAACTGGCTTTCCATTGGTTAGTTACACCCACGGGGTTTGTACGGCGATAATTTTTTTTAATGATGCCGAGATATGACTCAGACTTCATTACACCAGTATATTACAGTCTTTCATAAAAGGAGCAGAACGGAACGATGGAAGTAGTGTGACAAGACAGCCGGTGTAGAGTTGAGGGAGAGAGCCAGACAAATATTAATAGATGAGGGAAGTACACTGGCAGTGGATGGCAAACACTTTAAGAACACTAGCCACAAGCATCTCATGACTCTTTATGTTCCGAAATCATAAGGGTAAATAAACTACGTTCAGTCATTCATTAATTACCCTTCAGCTACACAAGCAGCATATATTGGTCATTACCCTTACAGCTTGAAGGGTATATATAGGTCATTACCCGTACAGCTTGAAGAGCATATATAGATCATTACCCTTACAGCTTGAAGAGCATCTGTAGGTCATTACCCTTACAGCTATTTAAGGAGCATATATAGGCCTATTCCTCCTGTCCTGTGCCATTCGTCAAAGTTCGTTCCATGGCTTCTTTATCCCTTCCATTTGCAGTGTATCTGTTCTCTTCTCCGTTAATGTTTCCGGTATCCTTCTACTTCTTTTATCGTGGAGATTCTATAACAAGAACTGCCTTGAAATGCTATCAACAGGTTTCCTCAATGTGTGTCTATCGATCGCCAGCGTCTTCTTCTCATCTCTTGTTCCACTTGTCTGGTTCTTGTCATCAGTTCCGCATCGGTGATCTTTTCCACCATTCAAATCCTATTTATAATAACACACAGATAACGGAGAAGAAAGAAGAGTGAACATGAAGGGAAATAACAGTTACACAGATAAATGAAGGTGACTAAAGGGAGACCACTTGTGATGATCAGATTACATCCTGTTGTAACGCTCTGTTATAGTTTTCTATCACAGAAGAAAGGAAATGCGAAAGTACTTACATAGACAGGGCAGACGACAAGAAAGACTGAAAAGTGGCTAGGGGCTAGATTTTATCTAGATCTTTCTCAGAATATCCAGGTTGTTAGTCCACCGAGTCAGCGACTTCGTCATCCCCATCCTCGTCACGCTCTGGGTGATAGTATGGAGATAACAGTAGTAGGGTAGGCGCAAAACGATTATCATTTTGACGGAGCAATGGGTTTATATAAGGAAATATGACGTCATAAAATCAATAAAATGGAAGAGCAAAGGATAATTATTGTCGTTAGCTGGTCGGTGGGGTTTTTAATGGAGGGGGGGGGGATTGATGTGTGTGTGTGTTGGCGTGTAGCGGGGCCGCCGGAGTAAGACAATGTATAAGCACACACACAGATATATACGACATCTAAAGCAAACAGAGGCGTAATAAGTGTTTATATATATAAATCTCTCTCTATATATATCCTCTCTCTCTCTCTCTCTCTCTCTCTCTCTATATATATATATATATATATATATATATATATATATATATATATATATATATATATATATATATATATATACAGAAGTCTTGCTCATACGTATGCTTTCACACCTATAATAACTGAATCAACTATGATTGTTATGTTTTAAAATAACATGTAACAAATTCAATAATCAATTAGTTTTAACAGGTTAAAATAGAGATGAAATGATGGTGAATTTTGATGAAAATTAAAGTCGTCTTCATTGAGACTTCGTTTGAGGATTGATATTTAAAAAAATTCTGTCCTTTTGCTGTTTCCCAGAACTTAACTGATCTAGGTGAGTCCTGCAGCCGTGGTTTCGTCAGTTATTCTGTGATGATGACACTTCACAGTCTGATAGCTTTGTTCTACGAACAGCCTGGAAGCTTCGTTCCACGAACAGTCTGATAGCTTAGTTCCACGAACAGTCTGATAGCTTCCTTCCACGAACTTTAGACAATAAAAAAGAGAACAAATGCCTCTGCTAAGTACATTTGTGGGCTGCAAATTAACAGGCGCATTGTCTCGCTGTCCACCCACCGATGTTAGTCTCTCTGAATAATTAAACACTTTTGAGTATACACAGCGTAACTCAGGGAAGATGATTAGAAATCACCAATATTCTTCTGGGTATTAAACAGGAAAAATATGTGCTCGCACAGCGCGAAATCAATGATTTGCCTGAATTAAAATTAGCAAGGTACATATATCTCACAAAATGATATACACTTGAGGCCATGTAATGTAATCATCACTCATCACTGCTCCAGTCGGAGTCTTGGGTCACGTCTGCTGTCGGTTTTCTGTACAGCTTGCAAGAAGAAATCACCAGCGCTTGCTGTAGTGGTTTATGAATATACTATTTTCATAGGTTGAGGCTGCCAGCCTCATATATATATATATATATATATATTTTGCGTTCGCCCGCTAATACTCGAGGCGAAATCTCAGGGTATTATTTTTTATGTCTAACCTGACATTGATTTTACGTGAGTATCCCTTTATTTTCTTGTACAGAGACAGGTGTCCCTCGCCAGCCTCATATATAACCACTTAGCAAGAAAAGCATGTTAAATTCATATTTGTAAAATAAATGTTTACACTTACCTCAAAGTAACTTTTGGGAACACAATCTCCTGGCACAGTTTAGAATGGACACTAGCAACTTAGGATAGATGCTTTCGAATCATTTGGTCTGGAAATTTTAGAATTACTTTTAAGTTTTAAAAGTTACCCAAATACTCTGATCTTTTACTTATAATTTTGGAATCCTTTGTCCGATCCTTCTCTTTCTGGCTCCTGGGAGTTGCTAATTTGACGTTGCGATGCAGTGTGATCTATGACTCTGATTTAGCTAGATTATATTTCCAATTCTCTGTTCAAAATCCCAGATTGTAATTCCGACTAATTTTCCAATGAGAACCATAGTGTATTCCGGCTCTCACTTTACACCAATCCAATCTCTTTTGCACTGTGTGGGTAGGGGTGTTAAATCATACTTTCCCCACGTATTTTAAAATATTACAGTTTAAAATCCAACGCGTGACCTCTTTCTAATAATGCTGTAATACTTCCGCTTGCCTCTGTACAAGCTCACAAACACATCTATGAACTAATTTTCTGTCTAGGTGCTTTCCATCAATATTGACTTGTCAGACAGATTGTCTGTAATAACTATACAAGGATAGGCCGGCGGAAGCTATTATCACATTAAAACCTGTGTCTTTGCCCATCCCTCAGACGGGTTTCCCATACAGACAACATTGGCTTCCTCTGAATCGATCGTGCGCGAGCAGCTTGCGCATACAAGGATCGTCTTTGTCAAAGGTTGGCTAGACTGACTTACGTGATAACTGTATTACCGCTGACTGGCGTAATTAACGTGATATTATTACGACTCACCTGGCGAAACGTAAGTAAGTGTAGGGTGCGGTCATAGCAAAAAGAATGTTAGGGCAATAAATATGCCAAATAATAGGAAGCTGAGTGAGAAAAATGAAGAAATGAAGCGATACTGCCGGAGGAGACGAGAGTTATAAAAAGTGCACGACTGATTTCGTCACAGAGAGCTAGAGACAGAAGAACACTTGGAGGAGAGAGCTAGAGATAGAAATAAAATTGATGAGGAAGTCGTGGAAAGACCTTGAGCTGATGACACATGACAGCAGGACTTGACATGTGTTTATTGAATGCCTATGCTCCACAGGGAGCGAAAGTGTATGGATTGATGTGTAAAAGATGCAGTATATTAACTGCAGTACTGTACTGTTGCCAGACTTATACTAAATTCTGGGCTGTAACTTTAAAGAGATAATACAAATACACTTTGCTCGCTTAACGGACACATCACACAAAAGCCATTACACACTTTGTGGGGAGCTGAAGTTTTCCTGTTAGATTCAAATGTGTGGGACTGGCTGGTATGAGCCCGTGTTATTGTAGGAATGCTATAATATTGTCTGGCAATCTGTCTGTAGTGTCATGTACTCGTAGTTCCCAGAGGTCACTGAGGAGACAAAGAAAGACTACAGCACCCTCATGCATGTCGTAGAAGGCAACTAATATGAGGCTGTGCATAGGGGATAGTAACCTCATCATGTCAAACAAATTGTCACAGAAATCACCGTTGTAAGATCACGTGATAGCCTGGTGCGGGCGTTCTACCAAGGGGCCAGCTACATTGGTGGCTCCATGCTCCGTAGGGAGCACAAAGGAAAATAATGTTGATGATCTCCTGGTCTTCCGTGAGCTCTAACACCATGGCAATAGACGTGTAGTAGTCAGTGATCGGGCTCTGTTCTCACAAAACGGCCAAACCACTTTATTTTCTGATCACCGTACACTTGTTCACATTCTTCACCATTGCTTTCACAGAAACACATTTTTACACTTGAACACACGGATCGTTTGCTGGCTCTTTACAGAAATGGCTAATCAATATAGAGAAAACAACTTGACTTTTTGACTGTCTCGACATACCATAAATTTTGGTTTAGTACTTGAGCGGAATAACCCAAGATCAAGAGGTCTAGAGTCTTGTTTATTGCAGTGATTTTTATTACTGAGGTCAGTTTTGCATTCTTTGGCGACCGGTATTAAATTGTAGTAACACTGTAACCTACCATGCATGTCGTAAAAGCGACAAGGAGGGTTGGGCACGGGCCGGTTACCCAATTCTGCAGGAATTTTAAGCCACAAAAAATGTCACCAAAATATGGACATGTCAACTTGGCATACAAAATAGTCTATATCAGTAATCCCCAGCTTGAGAGAGTTGGGGGGGGGGGGGGGGGGGGGGGGGGTGGGGGGGGGGGAGAGAGAGAGAGACGAAAACTAGAGACAGATATGAGGAAGACGTGGAACATCTTTGATCTGATGTCACGTGACATAAAGACTTGGTATACGTTTGTTGAGAGAATGGTGACAAAATGGAACTGTATCTTGTTTAGAATGTGTATAGAGAACGTTCCGGGCAATTGTCCATTTCTTCCGTCAGATGTCAGATTCATCTGGATTAGATTAGTTGATGAGATTAAATCCTGACAACTTGTTGATTAATGACCCGACACTCGGTGTTCTGACATTCGGACACAGAGGTCCAGAGTCAGTATCAAGTAGTGGAGTTTGATTCCTGCATCAACTGGTTTTCTCAGCCCTCATAAGTGATGTTGTGTGATCGCGTGCCTGTGTGTGTGTGACCTCGTCGTCTATTTGTCTTTCTATGCTATTGCCAAGATGTATGAACTCAAACACCCGCCACACTGGTCTGTGTGATCCCTTTCACTTGAATTGTTAATAATAACAAATGCATCATCATCGTCGTCATCACCATCATCATCACTTTTCTTATACGCAACTTAAGGATGCTAGTATTGAGCTACCACTATAATAGACACATTAACAGAGGGCCTGCCATAAAACGCTTCATGTTCTCATGCCGTAGTGGTTTTTATTTAAGATGATGAGGTTGCTAGCTCTACGCACAACCTCATATTAGTAACCTCTTACATGCCTGAGGCAGTAGTGTTTCTGCTTTTTCTTTATTTTCTCAGAGGACCCTTCCCCCCATTTTCACACCCCCCACCCCCAACCACGCGGAGTAATTATATAGAATATGGTCTTGGGTTACGGCGGTGTCGACTTACGACCGCCCGCTGATACGAACCAGCGCATAAGACCAATCAATTTTTTAATTTCGATTAAAAATTTCAATTAATTTTCTGCTGCGACATCTGTTCGTTATTTTACGAACGAGGCGAACTACTAACGTGGGTGATTAGCAGACGAACGTCATCCGTCACTGACATTAAGTGGCAGGACTGTGCCATAAGTTAAGGTGACCATATTTTCAAAAACCTAATCCGGGACAAAATAGTAGATTTGACCTATTTCAATGCAAAAAATCGGGACAAAAGGGTAAAGAAAAGGTCAAAAGTCGGGACATGTCCCGGAAAAATCAAGTTGATGTCAATTTAAAATAATATATATTTTATATATACGTACATTTGAATAACATTGAATAACATACATTTTACTGTATAAGTTTAACTACTTAAACTAATAAGAGAGAAAAATATCAATAATCCTTACTTAAAGTGAAGCTGAGTTACTGTACTTTTCAGATGAGTGGATTTCTATCAATAGGTCCTTCTTTGCAAGCAGCATCTTAAAACACTCGACACATGTTTCCTCACAGTTCACTTTGGTTGTCAACATAGCTTTCAAAGTTTCAACACCTAGCTGTGTTGTATCACTTGCCCATAAGCTGTTCACCAAAGAAAACACTCTTTCTGTTGCAGCATTTGTTCCAGGTAGACAGAAAAAAAAACTCTGCCAACTTCAAAATATTTGAAAATTTCACATTATTGTTTTTGAAGTGGGAAACCATTTCAATCCAACGTTGTGATGGCAATGTTTATTTGGCACTCCATTCACTAATTTTCTGAGAAGTAACAAACTGCTTCATATAGACATATTCGTCATAAATTTCAGTTTCTGTAAAGTGGGCTGAAGGTAATGTTTGAATCACTAGTGATGATGATATCTCAATATCTGCCCAAATTGGTATGCTGTTCAGCGTTACCCAGCTGTAGGATTCTAGGTCTTGAAATTTTTTTGCAGCCCATTTATTCAAATAATTGAAAGCTGTTTCATAGAACGAAGAAACGCTAGCATGAAACTTTTTCACATCCTCCTTTGGAAGTCCTTCTATTTCCAGCTTTTCAAGGATTAGCTTAACTCTTGATGGCAAGAAACAGTCTTCCAGTTTGAACTTCAAAATAGTTTTCAACCTGTTGATGCTGTCAATGACTTCAAACACAGTGACCGTCTGTCCCTCTATTTTTTGCACTGCTTCGTAGAATGGAGAGGCCTGACTGTGAAAAAAAACAAGCCATGCCTCAGATAGAGGATTTTCAAAGAATGTCTGTATAAAAACTGGGCATCTGTCTTGAGATTGAAAATATGATTTCTTCTTCTTCTTCCTCGTTCGTCCTGAAAAGGACGTTGGTTGCGTTGTGTCTGTTTACGCCAAGCTGTGATATCTGCACCTTTCGGTCGACACATCCGACTTCAGCACGGCATTTTTTGGGACCAGGTTTGCCTTCCCTCTGCGATCCCTACTCTCTCAGCCAGACTGCAGTGATGCAGCCTGTTTCCAGGACCACCACGTGGAAGTGGAGTAGGGTCTTGGTCAGCTCTGGTTCGCTGACCCTGATGCAAGCAGTCAAGCTATGGGTCGCTGACTGCATTCTCTATTGCTGCATCTTTGGGTCCCAAAATATGATTTTAGAGGCAGGAACATCTGATGAACCCTTTCAACAGCAGGCAGCAGAGCAAGCCACCTATTCTGAGCATAACCTAAGATCATCTGGAAGTCTGTTTCCACAAACTGGCAAAACTCCTTGAGTCTTTCAACTCGTACTGTGTATGATTTGAAGAGTAGATACATTTTAGCAATAATCAGCTCGACATCAACAGGCAGTACATCTGCAGCTGTTCGGACAGTGTTGTGGAAAATATGACCTGCACACCCAACTCCTATAAGACCATGTCCAAGGTTTTCTTGCAATTTTTTGAAAACATTGTTCTGTCCTTTCCTTTCAGCACCTCCAAAATTGGAATTTGTGTTGTCTGCGCATAATCCAACTACTTTCCTGTCTAAACCATTTTCAGTTATGCAGTCATTAAGAAAACTACTTACAATATCAGATGTTTCACCTGGCAATGACTTTAACTCTAATATTTTAATTTTCACTCCATTACTGTGATCAAAGTATCTGACAAGCAAAGGAAAAATCTTGAATTCTTTGTGGTTGGATGCATCTGTCAGTAGAGAAATAAATGTAGACTTTTCTAGGTCACACCTTAACTCATTTAGAATATGGGGTGCCAAGACATTTCAAATAATGGCTTCTGTTTTCGTACGTGCACATGCAAATTTTGGCTCTAAAGTAACCTGAAGTAATTTTGATGTGCAATCCATAGACCTGAAAGTATGATTGTGTAGCACGGTATGGTATGCAAAGGCGCCTTCTATAGCAGCTAATTGCTCTTCTTGGTCACCAATTTTATCAGCTCTGAAGAAAGTGGTTAACGACGAGCTTGATGCAGCTGTAACGACGGCTCTCTTATGTTTCTCACTGCTTATGTGGTTCTTAATATCACCACGTCCACTATGGCTTATCGAACACCCGGAGGCACATATATTGCATCATACTTTGAAGTTTGATGTACTCTTTTTAATAAACGGATATTCCTTTTGTAAATCTTCATTGAAACTGCATTTACGCTTTGGTACCATTTTCTTACAACAATAACAAAATATGCACAAATAGTTCACCGTTTAAATTAAATAAACGTATACCGTACGCAAAATCTTGGTACTTTATCACTACCTAAAATTTCAAATAACTGCGAATATCACATTGGAACTACAAAACTAATTCGCGGTCCTGACAACCTCTTGTGCTGTTTCGGCACCATTTCACTAATAATTAAAAATTCCCTCAAGTCAACCACGGAATAATAATTTTTTTTTTTAATCTGTGAGATTTAAGCCAAATTTGCAAATTCGTCCAAAACCGGGACAAATTGGCGTCCCGGATTGCATCGAAAAAAAGTCGGGACAAATTATCAAAAATGGTCGAAAACCGGGACTGTCCCGGAAAAACCGGGACGTCTGGTCACCTTACATAAGTCAACTCATGCTATTATTCACTGTTGTATGATTAGCCTAGAGGTACCAAGGAATCAACATCTTTTAGCTTGAACTGTTTGTTTGGTAAATTACTTTTTGTTTGTCAACTATATTTTCATTATTCATAACCTTTATGCATTTTTCGCTAAAATAAAATATTATAAAGCATCATTTTTGTCTATGTTTTGTAAACGGACACTTAAGAACATTTACTGGACGTTCAAATTCTGACGTACGTACAAAATCAGGTTACGAACGGAACTCTCTGAGATCTTATTGCACAGCTTTAAGGGAACAAGGACAGTATACTCTATGGTGTGCACAGGAAAACACAAATTAGACTGTTAATTAAAACTGTTCGTTAAGAAGCCTTTGTAACTAGTGTATTTCGTGCAATTAGAACGATCGTTTTCCATATATCTGTATATTTTTCCTATAGACGAAATAATGGAGTTTTGTTGACTTCTAGTTCGTTGTTGTGGGATTAATTTTGGCTGTCAGCAATACAATTCCTACGCCACATTTTCGTAGACTAAGCTTCGTCTAGTCATAATATGCATTGGCCATTCGCGATCACAGTGTTTATATTCTAGTCGGCTTCGCTCTGTCTAGCTCGATTTCCAGAAGCCAGTAGTATTGTAACGATCTTTCGTGCCAGGAATTTTACTTGAGATGGGGTGGGGCGGGTAATCATTCTCCAGAGAGGCGTAGTGCTGGGCACTGGACGGTCCAATCTGTTTTGAGTGTCTGCTGATAGATTTTCAGGCCTGGGTCCAGTGTTGAACTGCAGTGTGACGTAGTGGATCCTGGAAAAAGAAAAGAAGCGGACGTAGGCCTACACATTTTAAGAGCGCTCGACGTTTAGATTCAAAGCTACAGCCACCATCTGTCCATGTTGTTTGATCAACAGACTCTTGTTTGTCCTTCTCTCTCTCTCTCTCTCTCTCTCTCTCTCTCTCTCTCTCTCTCTCTCTCTCTCTCTCTCTCTCTCTCTCTCACCCTCTCCCTCCCCCCTCTCCCCCTCCTTGTTTATTTGGCTGTCTCCACACAGTCTCACTCTATTTCTACAATTTTCTGTGACCTACAACTTTGCAAGACTACGACTTTATCACATTAATGAGACAGGCAATATTTTTATTAACCAGAAGGGCAGTATTCTCATGACATTAATGGACAGAAGATTGGAAACAAAAGCCAGACAGATAGACATGCTTATAAGCTGCTGAAAGATCCAACACGAACATGTCTGGTAAATAGAGAGTCAAAAATTCCATGCAATAAAAAACTGATTAGACTACATCTAGGAATAGGATATTTTATGATAGAGGAACTCAACTGTGGACCATTTCTGGAGAAACATACCATAGCACATTATGTGCTAACATGTAAGAAATATTAACAGCAAAGAAAACCCCCTAAAGAATATTTGAAAGCACAAAACTCATCATCAGCACTGGAAACTGTATTCAAAGTTGACCTTCCCAGAAAACTACACAACATAATAACATTTTATATTACCAAAACAAAAATTATGATATAACTACTAGAGCAAAGGACATCACCCCTAGTGTGCCTATGGTCAAGAAAATATGAGCCTAACACCATATTCCCAATATGTGTCAATGAGTGTGTAACGGAATCCTTTACTCTTTTACCGTACCAGAGCAAAGAAGAATAATTAAAGAAGAAAAAATACAAAAACAAAATATTCACCACAAATGTTCAGTACAAAAGTAAGATAACTTACAAAACAAAGCAGTGCATTCCCAAAATAAATACGACATGAGTTAATATCAAGGGCAATAAATAAGACGATAGCATACAATAAATCAAAGTACAAACACCTAAAAACTCAACGAGGTGACGGCAGATATACTCAAAAATGGGGAAGAAATACACCAACAGATCTTAGAAAACGCTATACCAAACGCCAGAGAACTTGCAGTCTGGAAAAACAACAAATGTAAGGTACTAACTACTATATAGAAAAAAAGGAACACTAAATACCTCCAATTTATGGAAACGAAAACTGCAGACAGACTTGAAGGGTTAAGATAGACATGAAAAGACAGTGAGTGGATGGCACAGGTCAAGAAGTTTTGAACTACAAATGTTGAAGACCTGCACTCCACAGGGTTCTGAAAGGAAATGATGATGATAAGACGAATGTTTAGGGCGTGATTTAAGAGTTATAACAGAATAGGATACAAGGGCTGAAGAAGAGGAAAAGGTTGAAACGATTGTCCGACAGGGGGGGGGGGGAACCACTTCTGATGATCAGATTGCCTACTGTTGGCACGCTTTATATATACCAGGGGTTGTTAACCTTTCTTGTGCCATGAGCCCTTTTTATTACTCAGTGAAGGCTACTGACCCCTTTTATTGTCAGGTGAAGACTAAGACACCCTTTGATTGTGCGGTGAAAGCTATGGACTACTTCTTATTTAAACAAATCTACACAGACGCATAATTAACATGTTTGCATAAAATAATACATTCCTTAACAGAGAAAAATCGTTAAGCTTGCATATTGTCAAACTGAAATATATATTTATTATAAAAAAAAAACAATATGTGAAAAGAATATATTTGTAAGTACAAACATGTGTAATAATTTTCCGAGTAAAAATGTTGGTGAAGATGACATTGAAATGCTTATGTTAATGCACGGACACTCTAGAATCCACTCACGGACCCCGGATCACAGGTTAAGGAACCCTGGTATAGAGTTTCCTATCATAATGACAGAACAATTAAAGACGATGTACGTAAAATGAAACTTGTTGTCTGGGTATTGTTGTCCGGAGTTGACGCCCTCCTATCATTAGACAGCGTACAACATGGTTTCTTAACATTTTGTGTGGCATGGACCCCTTTGATTACCTGATGAAGGCTCTGGACCCTGTCATGGAATATCCTAATCCACATATATAAATTATTAGGTAAATATAAAGCCTAACAAATAAAATTAATAAAGAGAAGAGCAATGGGAAAATGACAGTGCTGTCACAAAGAATGTACTCGAAATCCCCCTTGTTTTCTGCTTCGTCTGCAAATTGTAACGCTTTCACGTTGATAGTAAAGCTTACTGTATTATTACCCGCCTTCTTCAATGAAACGTGTGCTGTATTTCTTGGAAAAGCATTGAGACGTACTGCGTAATGACCTAAATTAACCCTAACATTAATTATACTGCGTTACCAAAACGAACGAACAGATGGATTAAAGGGATAAAAAGAGAAGGGAGAGGCAGAAAGCCGAACACTAAACCCGCTTCGCGCGATACACAATTACTACCATCACGCGTGTAAGTCTACATGCACTAATTTTTTTTTTTCAGACGGACAGTGATAAAATACACTACCCTTTCCCAGAGTTAGGTTTATAAATCATAACAGACTCTTATTAGAAAAGACAACATTATATGGGTTTACGTTTGAACACATAACAGTACCCAGACAGCACATCTTCTAAACAGGAGATAGAAGAAATTGCATATTTTGAACGCAGCCACGTAGCTCCTTTAAATTAGTATTTTTGGGTTCCTTAGGGTTTGCTGACAAATAATATGTAAAACGTTACGCAAATAGTCCAGGAATTAATAAATTATACCCAAAATAAAATATTGGGGGTGCCTGACAGCATAAAATCATTTCTGCTCATAAAATTTTTTTTTATAACGTGTTTGAAAAAACCTTACGTTACATAAATAGCCTACCATGTAAACTCCAAATTGATTGGAGCGCAACAAATGAAAGCCTAACCACGATTGGTCGGGTTATAAAATACTATCTTGGTTGTTAGGGGAGACGGGAAAAGATAACATTTTTTCAAACACTTGTCGAAACGTGGCTCATTGGCCAGTCTCGCTGATATACACACTTGGGAGCGTTAGTTCGAGACCACTAATTCAAATAAGCTTGATAAAGCGACAGTACGTTGAAGCCAGCTCACATTTTTGCTAAAATAAAAGCCTGGAACATAGGCAGAACGGAATTTGTGCCAGTTTGTGCCAGAATTCATTGCTAATCAACGTATCTGTGTTTATTTCCATGAAATTGTGGTAAGCTTGAACCATTCAGTATCTTTTAATGAAAAATTGAATGTGAATTGTTGATTTATGCCTGTATATATATGTGTAGTTCAGTGGCAAACGTGAGGTAAAGCCTATAATGCTCCAGCCTGAACAGAGGGTGTCGGAGAGAAGTAAAACGGCATGGAATGGCCAAATAGTACACTGACACCTGGATGATGGACTAGAAAGAAATAATGCTGGAAGTGCAGAGGCGTAGTAACCATTAAGAAGGGTAATACTGGAATAAAGTATTTCAAATGAAGCTGACTGTTGGCCTAACGCTCTGAACGCAATGTTTGTGCTGTATTGTGATCAGTGTAAAAGAGAATATAAATTAGTTATGAAGTAGAAGGTACATCCTTCTTGATTTCAGGGACAGTGGTCTTGATGGTAGTGAGCAGCATCTGGTCAGAGATTTGCTGAATCCAGAGTCGGACAGCATACTCCTTGGTCTTTTTAGCTATCAGTGAGGTGTCTCCTGAGCCCAGAGGAGAATTCGAGCAGAGGAGTCCTTTCCTGCCGCCATCACGCCAGATAAGCGAATTGGCCAGCTGAGCTCAACATTATGTCCCCTCATCTTGAAATAACTTTATAAAAATACTATTCAGAGGGGAATTTACTTGTCTTAAAATCAGGAACTGTGAACATCTCCAATACTGGTCCCTAAAGACAAACTATTGAAGTCATGATGACAAATACCAACAGAGCTTGAACAAAACAAAACCAGTATTACCTCATTTTACTACTACACAACTGACACACATAGAACATTTGTACTAATATATGTCACTACAATATTCAGATTAAATACATTCTGTACATAACTTGTAATTTAAATTGATTGTGATTCCTGGTTCCCTTGTAGTTGAATCAGGACACATATTCATTCATGCTAGTAATGAATACATATTGTTATTTGAACCGTTACGAGTGACTTCTTTAAGCTATTCTCATAGAGTGTTATATGTATGTGAGTGTCACAGTGTTGTTAAGAGTAGTGGATTAAATTAAATTGTTTATCTGTCTGTTGTTGTGACTTACACTTCACCATACACATACCCTAGACACATAACGTAGCATCACACTATTCCAGAATAATTCTGACTGAGATATATAGATATGTGGTAGCAAGTAAGGTTATCTATAATACACTACTCTTAATAGATATAGATACCTTCACAGCTGATCTCAGTCAGTACACTAAGTTCCCCTATAAATATTTATAACATCCCACTTCACCACATATATTGGGGTCTCGCTCTTGGGATTTTGAATCTTTCCCTATTAAAAATATTGGGGGTAATTCACTTCAGGGAATATAAGAATTAAAAGGTATCCTTGGGTGGAATTAAATAAGGTTGAGCTCACGGTGCCTGTGTTGTCCATTAGAGATTGAATTGTTGGTTAGACATTGTATAAATTTACATAATAGACAATGGCGGACCTGGCCAAATTTCGATCTGCTGCGGTTCAGACTGCAAAAGAGTTAGGATTAGATGGGCAAGTTATGGTTGCCTATGTCACAACGGAATGTGACAAATTTATTGAACGCGAAGAAAGAAGGTTTGAAGCCGAAAGAAAGTTAGAGGCTGACAGGGAAATTAAGAAGTTACAATTTGAAGCTGAGGCTGAGACTAAGAGGTTGCAAGCTGAGGCTGAGACTAAGAGGTTGCAAGCTGAGGCTGAGACTAAGAGGTTGCAGATTGAGGCTGACAAAGAGGCTAAGAAATTGGAAGCAGAAGAGAAGAAATTAGCTGCAGAAAGGGAAGCCGAGGAAAGAAGACAGGCTGCAGAAAGGGAAGAGAGGAAATTAGCTGCAGAAAGGGAAGCAGAAGATAAAAGATTACAAAGGGAACATGAATTACGACTAAGGGAGTTTGAGTTTCAAGGCCATGCTCCTGAAAATGGTGCCAGTCCCTTTGCCTCTGATGCTACGGTTACTCAGGGAGCCTCAATCTCAGCTATGAACTTTCATTTAGATCATTTTGTTGAGAAAGACGATGATATTGAGAGCTATATAAATAGGTATGAACTATTAGCTACCACGTATGGGTTAGAGAGAGAAAGGTGGAGCTTAAAGTTATCTCAGGGACTTCGTGGGGCAGCTTATGAAGTTTTTGCAAAAATGAGCAGAGGTGATCAGGAAAATTATGACATGCTAAAGCAGGCTCTTTTGTTAAGGTATGAAAAGAATGCAGAGTTTTACAGGAAAAAATTTAGGAATGCTAAACTACTGTCAGGTGAAACCTATCACCAGTTCTCTGCACGCATAGAGACATACTTGGAGAAATGGACTTCTCTGGGGAAAACCCAAGATCTTAAGGAAATGGTCCTTATAGAGCAACTAAGAGAGTCCATGGCTCCAGACCTGAGAAAGTTTCTCATGGAACAAGGTGCAGAGAGGCTGGGTGAGTTGCTAAATGTTGCTGAAAGGTATCAAGCAGCTCAAGCAGAGGTAACAGGTAATAAAAAGAAACAGGTGGACAACTTTAGGGCACCACAGAATTTTAATAAATTTGATCCTAAGGATCAAAATAAAGGTAAGCACCAATTTGATAGGCCACGGTATGACAATAAAAATAAATTCCCACAATTCGATGAAAGGAAATATGATGAAAGAAAATCTTTCAACCAAGGAAAAAGGTGGTGTAAAAATTGTAAGATGAACAATCATGACACTGACCATTGTAGAAGGAAACCTCCTCATTTTGCTGCTATGACATCGGGGAAAAAGGAAAAGAAGGGCAAACCTGAAGAATTACAGGAACCATACCACCCCCCAGTGTGTGAAGATGTCATTTGTAATGGTGTCACTATAAGATGTTTATATGATACCGGTTTAGATTACGATTCCGTTGTGAGTTCTCACCTGGTGCAGGCCGATCAATACACCACAGAAACAGTGGAGATTCAAACTGCAACCAAGGATGTAGCTACCATGACACTTCCCGTCGCCCGAATAAAAGTGAAAACGCGATATGTGGAAGGAATCATAAAAGCAGCAGTGATAAATGAGCCAATCTACCCTCTAATATTGGGGTGTAGATATGTCTTCTTGGGGAATCCCAAGAGACCTGTGATATTGGCAACAGTGCAGACCAGATCACAGACAAAGAAGGAGGAGGATAATCCCATAAATACTCACCCAGATGAGATGAGGCAGGCACAGGCTGAGGACAAAACACTCAAGCCATGTTTCAAGAAGTTGCCCAAATCTCATACACCTCCAGGCAAGGGAGAGTTTTATATGAAGAACAAATTGATATATAGGAAGGCTGGATCTGAATCCAATGGTCACGGACAGCTGGTCCTTCCCACTTCATATAGGACTAAAGTGTTGGAACTAGGACATGCGATTCCCTTCAGTGGTCATATGGGAATCAGCGCAACAGGACAGCGAATAGCTTGTCACTATTTCTGGCCAGGAATAACTGAAGATATCAAACGATATGTAAAATCCTGTCCAGAGTGCCAACGAGTAGCACCTAAACATTGGACTGCACCAGCAACTCTGGGGAAATGCCCATAGTGGGAACACCCTTTGAGAGAGTTGCCGTGGATCTTGTGGGACCTCTCACCCGAACCAAGAGAAGGAACAGCTACATTCTGACTCTGGTGGACACTTGTTCTATGTGGGGAGAGGCAGTAGCCCTGTCATCGATTGATTCTAAACATGTGGCAGAGGCATTGCTCACAATTTTCACAAGGTTAGGCTTTCCCAATCAAATCTTGACTGATAATGGCTCTCAGTTCAAGGGGAAACTAACTGAAGAAGTTTTCAGGATCTTTCAGGCCAAACACTTCCATTGTAGTGTGTATCATCCCCAAGGGAACGGCCAAGTGGAAAGATTTAACGGCACATTAATGTCGATCCTGAGAAAGTTGGCACACGAAAAACCAGATACATGGGACCAGTACCTGCACGCCGCCCTCTTTGCTTATCGGGAGGTACCCCATAGTTCAACCGGTATGGCCCCGGCAACATTATTGTTTGGAAGGCCAATAAAAGGTCCACTTGAAGCTATGTTAAGAACGTGGACTGATGAAAAGGCAGAGGAAAACATTACATCTTCATACCAGTATGTGAATGAGCTGACCACTCGGTTAAAAACTGGCTGGAAACTTGCCAATGAAAATTTGAAACAAGCCAGGAAGAAACATGCTGCCTATTATAACAGGAAGGCGAAAGACAGAAATTTGGCTGTGGGAGAGAAGGTACTGCTTCTTTTGCCCGGGAGTCAGAATAAGTTACAAATTGGATGGCAGGGTCCATATACAGTTCTAGAGAAGGTGTCTAGAACAAATTATAAGATAGATAAGAAGGGGAAAGAAAAAATCTATCATGTGAATCTCCTGAAGAAATATTTGGAAAGAGAACATCAGGAAGAGACACACTTGTTGACCTTGTCCATCGCCATGGAGATGAAAAAGGAACCACTTTCATCATTTGAATATCCATTACACCCCTGTGAGACAGCAGCACAGGTGAAAATCAGTACACATTTAACGAAAACTCAGAAAGAGAGAGTGCAACAGGTTCTAAATAATCATGCAGAGGTGTTAACAGACCGACCAGGGCATACAAACCTATTGGAATATGATATGAAATTAATAGACTCCACACCTGTCTGTATGAAACCATATTCGATTCCGTTTGCTAAGGAAAAAGCTTTGAAGGAAGAGATAGACTATCTGTTGAAGGAAGGAATTATTTCGCACAGTGAGTCTTCGTATAGTTCCGGTGTTGTACTTTTAAGGAAGCCCTCTGGAGAACATAGACTCTGTATAGATTACAGGAGACTGAATGCTATTACAGAAGGACAGGTGGATCCATTGCCGGATACAAATCAGCTGTTTGCCAGACTAAATAAAGCTAAATATTTCTCAAAAGTGGATCTGAGTAAAGGATACTATCAGATTCCGGTGAAGCCTGAGGTTAGACCATACCTAGCTTTTAGTACCTCAGAAGGACACTATGAGTTTAATAGATTGCCATTTGGATTGAAGAATGCACCTAGTGTCTTCTCTAGAATGATGAGAAAATTATTGGATCCTCTGAATAATCCCTGTATAACAAATTTTATGGATGATATCCTTATAGCAACAGAAACATTTGAGGAACACATTGACTCTCTGAACATGCTGTTTGATCGACTTAGGGAGGCAAATTTAACAGCCCGACCAACCAAATGTTGCGTTGGATGTAAAGAATTGGAATTTTTGGGACACACAGTTTATCAGGGAAACATGACCCCTGACCCAAAGAATTTAGAGAAACTACAGAAAGCCCCGAGACCACAAACCAAGAAGGACGTGAGATCCTTTGTCTCATTATGTGGTTTCTACCAGAAGTATATCAAAAACTTTAATTCCATATGTGCACCTTTAACGGAATTGACACGTAAAGGACTTCCAGATCGCATTACATGGACACCACAATGTGAAATGACTTACCAAGAATTGAAGGAAAAGCTCACAAGTAAACCCATTTTGAAATTACCTGACTTAAGTCAAGAATTCATAGTAAGGACGGATGCAAGTAATATTGGGCTAGGTGCAACTTTACTACAGAAATCAGATGCATTGGATGGGGAATTAAGCCCAGTGGCATATGCTAGCAGAAAGTTGAATAAAGCTGAAATCAACTACTCAACTAGCGAAAAAGAATGTCTTGCAGTAATATGGGCAATAAAGAAATTCAATATTTATCTATATGGGAAGGCATTTAAGTTGCAAACTGACCACAAACCTTTATCGTTTTTAGCACAGGCTAAGCATGAGAACTCTAGGTTACTCCGATGGTCTTTGCTTCTGGCTCCATATAATTTTAGCATTGAATATATATCTGGAAAAACCAATCTGGGAGCGGATTTTTTAAGCCGCCATCCGTGTGATGAGAATCACCGTAAACCCCAGAAATAATAATAAATTTCTATATGTGTATATGGAATAAAGGACTGACATATAATGTCTGTTTTAAGAGGGGAGGTGTCATGGAATATCCTAATCCACATATATAAATTATTAGGTAAATATAAAGCCTAACAAATAAAATTAATAAAGAGAAGAGCAATGGGAAAATGACAGTGCTGTCACAAAGAATGTACTCGAAATCCCCCTTGTTTTCTGCTTCGTCTGCAAATTGTAACGCTTTCACGTTGATAGTAAAGCTTACTGTATTATTACCCGCCTTCTTCAATGAAACGTGTGCTGTATTTCTTGGAAAAGCATTGAGACGTACTGCGTAATGACCTAAATTAACCCTAACATTAATTATACTGCGTTACCAAAACGAACGAACAGATGGATTAAAGGGATAAAAAGAGAGAAGGGAGAGGCAGAAAGCCGAACACTAAACCCGCTTCGCGCGATACACAATTACTACCATCACGCGTGTAAGTCTACATGCACTAATTTTTTTTCAGACGGACAGTGATAAAATACACTACCCTTTCCCAGAGTTAGGTTTATAAATCATAACAGACTCTTATTAGAAAAGACAACATTATATGGGTTTACGTTTGAACACATAACAGTACCCAGACAGCACATCTTCTAAACAGGAGATAGAAGAAATTGCATATTTTGAACGCAGCCACGTAGCTCCTTTAAATTAGTATTTTTGGGTTCCTTAGGGTTTGCTGACAATTTCCTATTACTCGTAGGTTTTTGATCCGCAGTGAATATGGGTATTTTAGATTTATCTCCCTTTAAAATTTTTTGTTCCGGGCATTTCGCGGGGTATCGAATTGGGTTTCCAATTGATAAGTATCGCACTACTATTATATATTCTCTCGCTGTCTTTCTTTCGCTGTTATTCATTCTTTCATCGCTACATCACGTTTTTTGCTTTTCATCAGGTGTTTTTGCTGGTGTAGGCTTTAATATAAGTATCGCACTATTATTATATATTTTTTCGCTGTCTTTCTTTCGCTGTTATTCATTCTTCCATCGCTACATTGGTGGATCCATGATCCATAAGTAGCAATAAAGTAGGCCTAAGTGATGATGACGATAAAAATATTTGATACCAGCTGACTAATACATGGTAGTCATCCTTCTCTTTATCAGGCTAAGCAGCAGCTCTTACGCTCGCAGTAACAATAGCCTATGTGAAACATGTTTGGGATTCAAACCCTCTACGCCTGAAGGCATTCATGCTGACAGGATGCTGTTGCAAGTGGAACTTATGGAAGGGGAAGTAATCTTTAGAATGTTTTGAACATATTAAATTTCGAGTTGCAACGCTTGATTAAGCGGATACTTGTCTGACTTTAGGATAGAATTATCTTTTCCTATTTTTCGGGTGACAGAGTACAGATAAGCGTGTGAGCGCTGTTTAATCTCAAGTGTTGAGATGTGTTTATTCTGTACTGTTTTGAGTCATGTGAATAGCCCGCAGCTAGTCTGCATGTGTTATCGAGAGCGGTGTTCAAGACAACCGAATCTCGTGACGGGTTTTTTGGCGGGACTAGTGTGTGATTTGGGGAGTTGTGTTTTGGGCGTGGACCGTGTAGGTCGAGTCCCAGTGTTTTTGGATAATGTATGCCTACGTAGGATTTGAGAAAATGTCGACTTATATATTTCGCTGTGTGTACAGCCTATGTGATAAACTGCAGTGAAGATTTGTTTAGGCCATATGAACATTATTATAGCTGCCGTGTGGTGCAGGCTTTATTGAGAATTGGAGTACTGTTTAGGCCATATGAAGATTATTATAGCTGCCGTGTGTTGCAGGCTTTATGGAGTAATGAAGTATTGTTTAGGCCATATGAACATTATTAGAGCTGCCGTGTGATGCAGGCTTTATTGAGTATTGAAGTACTGTTTAGGCCATATGAACATTATTATAGCTGCCGTGTGTTGCAGGCTTTATGGAGTAATGAAGTACTGTTTAGGCCATATGAAGATTATTATAGCTGCCGTGTGGTGCAGGCTTTATTGAGTATTGAAGTACTGTTTAGGCCATATGAACATTATTATAGCTGCCGTGTGGTGCAGGCTTTATTGAGTATTGAAGTACTGTTTAGGCCAGGACGTGGACAGGCCGTATTATATATTCAATGCAGTATTATATTATATGATTCGTGTTTTGCTGTCGAATGTGTGTCATTTATGTCATCGTGTCTGTGTTGCAACGTAATAAACAGTAGCGAACTGTTCCAGTCGTTTGCAACCCTTTTTGACTCCTGCATGTACTCTTACGTACGCACTGTGGTGTGCGAACATATCAACACACACCCAGGTCAACATTCCAGACACAGTGACAGGACAGCAGCACACATATATTGAATTAACCTGTGTGGCGATGATATAGACCAAACCACTACACTCGCAACAGTGGGTGTAAACAGACTATAACATTTAGACTTAGCGCCGTTATCAGCGGTGGTTTCAAAGACATAATAACACTAACGTTATGCATATAACATTTCAGACTGAAACCACTCCGGTATCAGTTGGTGGTTTTCAGTTAACAGGATCTGACATCTACGACTATTCGCGTCGATAGCCTAAGTGGCGTAGTTTTCGTATCATTGGATATGATTTAAGATGTGCCTGGGTGGCGTGTACGATTAAGAAATGGTTACCTCTACAGTGATAGGTACTTGAAGCAAGAAGATAAAATGAAGCAAATTTTGTCCACCAGAACATAACATATCTAGAGGATCAGTCACTACAAGTTGGAAATAATACATATGACTTTCACGTGACAAGAGTGTAGAACACTTGACTTTGTTATAATTAGCCCTATGTGGGCGTGGCTTGAATCTCCTGTACTTCAGAACTGTGACCTAGTTATTATCTGCGTGGGTGGCGCATTTGAGAAACAACACACGCTGTATTTGGTAGAAGGCAACTTTACACCAGTAGCAATTGACAACCTATTTCGTGCCTATAGACTACAACAGCGTCTGCAGTGGTCAAGAGCGTTCAATTGGACTTGGACAGTATTTGTACCAGCATTTGTACGGGTTGTGACAGATTTCTGCAATATTCGGGTTACCTGTGCCAGTTCTCACCATCACAAGTTCAAGATGTTATGATACACGGAGTTGCCGTGTACATTTCAGACTACAGAAGAGTCAAGAGTTGCAGTGTGTGCTGTATTATGGTTCCTGTCAACTTGTGCATTGTTAAGCACATATCATATTGACGAAATTACCTGAAGAGAAACGAATCAAGTTGCAGTGCTTTCCCGCAGTGGAGGTTTTAGCAGTCTATGTGATATCCAGTGTCGTGGCGGAAAAGAAGCGGGATCATTGACAGATAAGTAATTGTGTCTTGTGTAAATTGTGTCACTTCATATATGTCGCTAGGCCTCCCTAATTGCTCATTTTGTTATTATTGTTGTTTATGTCTAATTTGACATATGATTAAGATTTGATGCATAGGTGTTAATGGCTGTTGACATATGTCGATTTTCCTGATAATGATGTGACTTGATAAAGGTGCTATAAAAAGGAATTGGTGATACAGAATTGAGGAATAAGCTCATTTCTTGACAAATAGTTAACTTTGTGAGCTGGAAGGGTAATTGTCAAACCTTTTGCGACAGTAATTTGTCATAACTATAAGTTATTACTATATATAGTTGATTAAGTAAGTGAATCACCATGGATCGTGATATGTGCCCTACAGATATAAGGCCTATGTTGGAGTCTGCATTGGTGGTAGGTAGAGATGGTAAGGGATTGAGAGGTGCACGACTTGGAGAATGGATAATGGATGATTTTTTTGATTAATGTGTCAACATCCCTGGAGTTATTTGCTGAACACAACTTTAAGTTTGTTTGCAATTTGGTAATGGCCAAGGATTTGGTGAATTTGCTACGGCACCTTCGTGTGTTTTTGCAACAGTATATTGAACTTGAACACGGACATATAATGCAAAGCATGTTCAAAATAATCCACAACGATACATCTGATGAGCAGGAAAGGGAATTGAGAATTGAGAAACAAGCAAAAGTAAACAAACAAAGTGCTCTACAGCAAAGAGAGAATTTCCTAGAAGGTGTTGCTAAAGAGAACGAACTACAGGCAACTGTGTATAGGCTTAAAAGTGAGATACTTGAATCAAACTCAGAACTTTCTAGTGCACAAGCTACATTAAATTCAGCTTTAAGCAAAGTCCAAGACTTGGAAACTCAGATAGGTAATCTCACGCGGGAACTTCAAGAACAGAAAGAGATGTATGAGAAATTGAAGGTTGAGAGAAATGTCTGTGAGAAGACTTACATAGAAATGCTTCATGAGGTGATGAATGATAATGCGATGCTCAGTGATCAAATTGGGGAGATGAATATTGTACCCCCCAAGAAGAGTAATGAGATTATGAAAAAACAATGATGATGTCCAGACTGAAACACTTCAGATAGAGTTGACTCAGTTGAGGGCAAATAAAGAACAGTACGAGAAAGAGACTTTAGTGGAGTTGACGGCTGAGAAAGAGAAGGTCGCTAAAATTGAAAATTTGCTAGCAGAAGAAAGCGACAAAGTTTTGGCTGTTAAGGAGTTAAATAAAAAAGGTAAGTGAAACGATTTCACTTAAAGATAATGAAATTGCGGAAGCAAGGGAAAGAATATTTGGCTTACTAGATATGGTTTTGAAAAACAATATGAAGTCTTCTGTCAATGTTGACAATGATAGACAGAAAGTTGCGAAAAGTCAGCCCCTTTTTGCTCAGAGAGATGTCATACATAGTAAATATAGATCTTATCGTGGGAAATACAACTTTCCTAGTTCTAATATTACTGATAGTTCCAGTAATAATTCTTGGCGTCAGAACAACAAAGATTCTTGTGTAACAGCCAGTTCTGTTGGTCAGGAAAAGAAAGGTGATATATTACAGGTCAAGACTCATAAGAGCAAATATTTATCTACTACTGGAAATACTCAGAAATTAATAGCGGGTGTTGAGACTATTACTACTTGTTCCAAAGATGAAAACCATATGCGGAACAATAGAGATACTATTGTTTCTGGCAGTTGTCAAACTCAGCATAGTCATTTTGAAACTATTGGTAAAGATATTCCCATAGGGGAAAAGAAAAACAGTTCTAGTAAGAGAGATAACCCCAAGATTAAACAGTACCAAGGGAGATCAGTAAATAATAATTTTCCCTCTCGTAGATACTGTAGACAATTTAACAAATCTCAAAGTTTTGATTGTAAGAATGTTGGAAAGTGTGATAAAGATTATAGCTTTTCAAATGTTGCTTTACATCACCAGAGTAATGTTCCTCAACAAAAGACTAAAGTGATTATTTGTAAACAAGGCAACGGTAATAATAAGTATTTTGATCATAGATCAAATAATAAGCGCAATTGTGCTAATTTTGTTCAACATGAGCCCAGAGTCATTTATAATCAAAGTAAACAGAGTAAAAATAACAGTGGATGCTTGAATACTATTGCTTGCTCTACTTGTTGTTGTGAATGTGAGACTTTGTTTCAGCGTAAGGCAGCGGCGACATTCAAGGTCGGTCATGTTGTCCCCAAGAATTCTATGATATCTACATGTGATAGAGAGAGCTAGTGACATCGTGAAGAGACCGGGTTTTTACACAAGCCGGTACTGGGTAATTGTAAACGTGATTTCTACGTTTTTTTCATTAAATTTCACTATTGAGTAAAATGGAAATTTTCATTTGTATTTGTTGACAGAAGCTACGTTGCGATAAGGGTCAAGGCTTCTGTGACATATTGACGGTCAGAAATGTGAGTCAACTTTCCGCTCGAGTAGTCAACCGAAACCTGTCAGCGTCAAACTAAATCTGAGGGGTTGCTTTCTGAAGGTCAAGCATGTTTACAAGAGAGTGGGAGACTTCGCGTCTGATTTATTTTTTTTTTATGTGAAGATAGTAAATATTTTTGTATTCTATATTAGTACATGACATGTTGTTGTTTTGAAATAACATATAATTTTGTTGTAATGATTATTTCTATGCATCATTTGATTGCCATAATTTTTTATTGTTATTTATATGTCTGTATTTTGATGATGTATTAATACATTTTTATGCTATTTATATATTATTGTGTTGATAATGTGTAGTATGTAATTATTATCCTTTATACTATTCTGTTCAACTTAGAATTTTTGCAACTGTGTTGTTTAGGATAGTTTTGTACATGATGAGATTGCACAAACTCATTTATTGTGTTGATGTAGTGGTTACTTTTAGATAGTCCTGAGTGTTCGTTATTCACTTAATTTATATTTTTCTCATGTTTTGATGTCATGATTAATTAATATATAGAACATACAGAGAAGATGTGTATTATCTGGTATGTTGTGAAATGTAATTTTGAAAATAGCTTGCATGTATCATACATGATCTTGTATTTGGATTTGTTAACTTTTTGTGAAACTTCGATTTTCCAGAACTTGATTTTCTTGCCAGTCAGACATGTAGATTATTTTCTTAGCAGATTATTTTTTTTAAAAAAAAACTTATTTTTTTTTTGTAGATATTTTTATAGAACCTTTTTTATATTTCATATTAGCAACAGATTGTAGATTTATTTATAGATGTATATCTTATCGATTTGAATAAGAGATAAAGTTATAGCTAAATAGCATTGTACGGAGCTGAACGTAATTGTCAGCAGAAAGAACTTAAAGGATAAATTAAATTTACATGTGTTGATTTAAAGGTTTCTTCGAGATAGGATTTTTGTTTTATATTTCACTCATTTTGTTAAAATATTGATTTCATTATTAGGTTTTAGTGGTCTTGAATTACTTAAAAATTAAATACTGTTTTTATGTAACTTATCATAAAAAAATATGTTTGTACGGTACTTTTGGAAAAAAAATGATTTTTTTTTTTTGGCATTGTAATTTTTTGTTGTGTGTGCCCAGCATTTGACTGCGTGATATCATTGATATGTAGATTGATTAGTTCTTGTAAAAAGTTGTTTTTTATGATGATGTATTTTTATTTTAGCGCTTCATTGTGCGTTGGTAGTATTAGTTATAGCAATGCTATTACTTGTTTGTTCGATGCCTATAATTTATTTATGTTAGTTTTGTATAACTCTTATAACTTAGTTAAATTACTTATTAGGTTTTGTTTAGTTATAAATTATTTTTGGTGGTATTAGTATAGATATACTTTGATATTTTGTGTTCGTGCCTTTGCTTTCTATCTGTCTTTGGTAACTATTCTTCATTCCATTCCTTCTTTTCTGTTGTCTTTTCGGTATGGATTTCATATCTTGTTTATACTTTCGTACCTCATCTTCGTTTTACTTGATTCTATTTCTATACTTTGTCTTCTTTCAACACTTATACCTCTATTCTTTGTATTGTTGGAGTGGTTATATGACTTGATATAACATATCTACTTTTGACAGTTGTATTTATTTTACATGTAATTGTCCAACTTAATTATGAGTATATGGTATTGTTGAGTTCTTACTTTCCTTTTTTTTACAGATCATTCTTCTTTTGATTGATCTTGTGTTTTCTCTTTCGATTGGTTGTTTTCGGTTTGGTTTGTACTAAATATACGTAACTTAATTTTGGAACTGAAACTGATCATATTTGTATATTTAGCTAATTACTTTTTATACTTAGCTGATTATGCTGTATGCTTTAATTGCTACTTTACACTTTAATGCTGATATTTGTTTTAGATATAATTTGATTTAAAATAAGATATTTTTGTAGGCATACGTTAGAGCTTAATTATCTTCTAAATTTTTCGTTTTTGGGAGTTAATTTTTTCAAAAAAAATGATAGAATCATTGTTTTTCCCGGAGCGGGTGGTAACTGTTGCAAGTGGAACTTATGGAAGGGGAAGTAATCTTTAGAATGTTTTGAACATATTAAATTTCGAGTTGCAACGCTTGATTAAGCGGATACTTGTCTGACTTTAGGATAGAATTATCTTTTCCTATTTTTCGGGTGACAGAGTACAGATAAGCGTGTGAGCGCTGTTTAATCTCAAGTGTTGAGATGTGTTTATTCTGTACTGTTTTGAGTCATGTGAATAGCCCGCAGCTAGTCTGCATGTGTTATCGAGAGCGGTGTTCAAGACAACCGAATCTCGTGACGGGTTTTTTGGCGGGACTAGTGTGTGATTTGGGGAGTTGTGTTTTTGGGCGTGGACCGTGTAGGTCGAGTCCCAGTGTTTTTGGATAATGTATGCCTACGTAGGATTTGAGAAAATGTCGACTTATATATTTCGCTGTGTGTACAGCCTATGTGATAAACTGCAGTGAAGATTTGTTTAGGCCATATGAACATTATTATAGCTGCCGTGTGGTGCAGGCTTTATTGAGAATTGGAGTACTGTTTAGGCCATATGAAGATTATTATAGCTGCCGTGTGTTGCAGGCTTTATGGAGTAATGAAGTATTGTTTAGGCCATATGAACATTATTAGAGCTGCCGTGTGATGCAGGCTTTATTGAGTATTGAAGTACTGTTTAGGCCATATGAACATTATTATAGCTGCCGTGTGTTGCAGGCTTTATGGAGTAATGAAGTACTGTTTAGGCCATATGAAGATTATTATAGCTGCCGTGTGGTGCAGGCTTTATTGAGTATTGAAGTACTGTTTAGGCCATATGAACATTATTATAGCTGCCGTGTGGTGCAGGCTTTATTGAGTATTGAAGTACTGTTTAGGCCAGGACGTGGACAGGCCGTATTATATATATTCAATGCAGTATTATATTATATGATTCGTGTTTTGCTGTCGAATGTGTGTCATTTATGTCATCGTGTCTGTGTTGCAACGTAATAAACAGTAGCGAACTGTTCCAGTCGTTTGCAACCCTTTTTGACTCCTGCATGTACTCTTACGTACGCACTGTGGTGTGCGAACATATCAACACACACCCAGGTCAACATTCCAGACACAGTGACAGGACAGCAGCACACATATATTGAATTAACCTGTGTGGCGATGATATAGACCAAACCACTACACTTGCAACAGTGGGTGTAAACAGACTATAACATTTAGACTTAGCGCCGTTATCAGCGGTGGTTTCAAAGACATAATAACACTAACGTTATGCATATAACATTCAGACAGAACCATCAGCAAATCTAGTTTGTATCAGTTGGTGGTTTACAGTCAAGTTGGAACCAATACAGAAGAGGTTACTGCTAAAATAAGCGGTTACAGATGCTTTATACAACTGGCTGGAATCTGGCCTTGTGGCATATATAGTGTTGACAATATCACAAAACCGAGGTGTTTATTGCTTATAATTTTTTTTTTTGGCATCTTTGTAATTTTTATTGATATCAAATGCTACAATAAGTAAAACAAGAAATACACCTGATTGGGATCAAAAGTACATCAAAAGATAAAACAAGAAAAGCACAGAGCAATTTTTGGTATGGTCAGTTGCTGTTAAAACTGGAAATGAATTAGTTTTTAAAAGAGCTTAGATAATTTATTCTTGCCTTATAGGGTTGGTAGTTAGTTGTTTTTACATACTTTTAACTTTTAGTCTTAGATTTGACATAATGTGAGACCATGGCTTCCTTGAGAGAATTGATAAGCTTATGGTTCTCTGTAGTATGGGATTAGTCTTTTTTTTTGTGTGCCGTTGAGAGGCTTGGTAGTTTGTGATTATCTTTGATCGTCATTCAACAAGGAGCCACCACCAAATCTGGTATTCTGGCAGGAAACCTCCTTACTCGCTTCCATCTGCTGTTGTTGTGGTGGTTTCTGTTTGTTTTACATGATGATGTTCCTAGTGACATGTACAATGTCATATTAATTGCCACTTCACATCACAATGTTTCACTTCTTGCTTTTGTAGTTATTTTAATATACAGACATAAATAAACAATGTGGATGTAGATGACATGCCAAGCGATTTTTTATTTTCTGGTATGAGCACATATTGTATTACACTGCTTCAGATCACAATATGTTACTTATTGCATATGCACTTATTTCAACCTGTGACATATATACACACTGAGCATGAATATCCAATGCCAAGTAATTTTTATTTTTATCCTGCATGAGCCATACATTTTCTGATATAAGCAGATTGTTCATTACATTAGTATTGTTTATAGAGCTGAAAATATTGATAAGTTGTACTGCGTTAGTCCTCTGTAATATTTTTATTATAATTTATCAGTTCTTGTTTAACCTATTTTTTTAACACATATGTCTATGCTTTGTTACATTTTTATATTTTTCCCCTTATTAAATTTGTCAAATGCTTTAGTATTGTTTATAAAGCTGAAAATATTGAGAAGTTTTACTGCATTGGACCTCTGTAATATTTTTATTACAATATATTATGAGTTGTTTGTAGTTTAACCTATTTTTTAACACACATGTCTGTGCTTTGTTACATGTTTATAATTTATCCCTTATTAAATTTGTCAAATGCATTAGTATTGTTTATAAAGCTGAAAATATTGATAAGCTTTACTGCATTGGTCCTCTATAATATTTTTATTATAATATATTATCAATTGTTTCTAGTTTAACCTTCTACAAAATTAAATACTTCATCATTAGGCTAATTGGTGTTGTGTTGTGTCTTTTCTGTGCTGCAGTTCCATTATTTGTTTACTTATTATAAGTCCCATTACAAAAGAAAGCAATAGGTTATGATAGGTTTTTGAACACCGCATTTGAAAGCTGGTGTTTTTGGGTGCAAGGTATACCGAATTCACCCCCATGTGGGTTATAATTTGGGTATATAGTATTCATCACTCCATATAGTGTATTACTTTGTTCTTTGATTTATGTGTTGGCTCTTCCATGATGTAATGTATCTGCCTTTTGCTGTGGCAATGTTTAATGTATGTGGTTGTTATGATTAAAATTCATAACGATTATGTATGTATTATAGTAAGCTCGACAGGGCTCAATTTCTGATAATTTTATAAGGAATTACTCAGTGATGTCATACCGATATGGTGTAGATGCAGACATACATTTTGAAGCAGAAGATTGGGGTGATCGTCTGCTAGAGAGATGTTCATTGTGTTTCAATGTGAGCAGACGTATGTGTGAAAGCTCCTGCAGTCTATTGTGTTTTTTCCTGAATCTTAACATCACTAGGGCATCATGATGCTATGTTGAGGTGTCCTTAGTTTCTTCGAATCTCAGGAAGTATTTATGACGACAATGTCTATTAAATGAAGATATATAATACAAATTGTGAGAATGCCAGGACATCGTCTCCATAGTGAACATTAAGAAGACTGCCTATTACTTCATTTGGCATTGGGCTTATATTCTATGTCATGGAGCTTTGTGTCAAGTGAAGAAAAAACTGTATATCGTTAATATTCCATTTGTGGCGATGTCATAAGAGGTTTTGATGTTAATAAAAGTATAGACCTAGGCTATCCTGGACAAATAGGTGTATCAGAGGATACCAGGATAGTGCCAGATAAGAGACTGGTCTTATAAGTAATACCCCCTTCTCTGAAAAGAGCAAGGGTGTGTAGACATCAAAGTGGGGTCAAGCTATGTAAGTTCTCAGAGTAGATGATGATGATGTACTCTGAGTCCCTAACGGCTACCTCTCCTGATCCCAAATTGGTTTAGCTACGGGTCTAGGGGAATGTATTTAATATAATTAATGATTAATTTCAAACAGAACTTCAACTTTAATATAATTATTTAAGCAAGGCTGTATGAAGATTTATGTACAATTTAATTTTCCTGAACCTCAATCTTTTTGGTCAGGAATTCTCAAAATCAATAAACTGTTATTTACATAATAACATAAATATTTTGGAAAATCTGTTCCATTTCTGTAAAAGGGGTCACTGGAATGACTACACACACAGTTCCTGTTCCTAATACTGATACTGATGCTAGTTCTACACCGTAAGGTCTGATACTGACTGGCCGTAAAAGGGTTCTTAGCACTGCTCTTTTAGTTCAAACGGCAAAGGCTTGGTCATAGGTCTTTTAGGATACGTCAGCTCGGCGTGGAGTTTATGATGCAATGGCAGAAAACCCCAATAGGTTTTTACTATTTATAGAACGACGCCCGACCAATCAGAGGAAAAGTCAAAAAGTTAATTTTTGAGACTAGTAAATTATGCGGTTCTAAGCGTGTTTGTATGATCTGACCAAATTTTAATACTTTATATTATAGTTATTAGTGGACAGATTTTAATTATCGAAAGTGATAATCAAACGGCCAATTTCTCTCTATTGTTCTATATAGTTTTCCCTTAGTTATTCCTTTGCATTTCAATCTGGGTAATTTTTAATTAATTAAATTGGGCATTACCCTGATGTGATAATATCACTAAATAAAATTTTTCAAAGTTAATATAATTTTATTATGAGGGAATCTTTATGTTTATGTGTTAAGCAATATTAGCGCTATAATTCGAGATATCCCTTTAATTTTAATTATCTTTAGTTATTAAGAAATAAATTATCTACGTTCGGTCAAAAACACACAATAGGCATTATTTCCACGTCAACAAATATTTTCTTATCACTACAAAAAAAGAAAACGATTTGATTGGTTGTTAAATTTCTACTATGCTCTTAGATAAATTTTGGGTGGGCGGTAACTTTTGACTTGTTTCCTAGACAAATTCAAATACACTAGATGAATTGTTGGCGGTAAATTTGACTGGGCCCTCAGACAAATTTCAAATACTGTAGTTATTTATAGATTTAAAAATACGTTAACTAGATTTTTTGGGCGGGGAATTTGAGCGTGGTGTCATACCGATTCAAAATTTTTACGACAGGCGACGAACTGGAACGGACTACGACTAATGGAACATGGAGCACAAGAAGTATAACGGGGAAAGAAGAGGAGCTGGTGGAAGAGATGAGGAAAGCAAAACTAGAAACCCTGGCTATAACGGAAACGAAGAAAAAAGGACAAGGAGTCATGGATCTCGATGGCGAATAACTGCTCTACAGTGGCGTACCCACATCTGAAAAAGCTAAAGGGGGCGTAGGATGTATTGTGACCAAAAACCAAAAAGATAGTATCAAAGGATGGAAATTTGTCTCAGAGCGCATTACGTTTGTACAACTAAAAGAAGGAGAGACTATAGTCAACCTGGTCATAGTGTATGGGCCAAATGAGGATGAGAGAGTAGAGGTCAAGGAGGAATTCTTCGAGCTGCTTTAAAAGACAGATGCAATTATCATGCTCGGAGATTTCAATGCCAGAGATGGAAATGACCATGCTAAATGAGGTGGAGTAATCGGAAGATATGGAGAAGATACTGTCAATGACAATGGAAAGCGACTGCTTAGATTACGCAGTGAGCAGAATCTGATAATTACAAACACAAAGTTCCCCCATAAGCGCCTACATGCATACACAAGATGTGAACCAACAAAGAATGAGAAGTCGGTGATGGACTATGCCATAGTCAGGAGGAGCTCATGCAAATATGTCCGAGATGCCAGAGTCTGGAGGGGGCCAGAGATTGGAAGTGATTGTCGTAGATTTTATTGAGATAGGTTGAAGATGTTTAGGGTCCCGTCTGAGCAAAGGTGATAATGATAAACTATGTGAGAATAAGGGGTAAGAAATAGCTTTACTTTTCACAAGGATGAGAGTGTTAGAGAAAGGACAGTCTCTAGATTGAGTAATTGCTCTAATCCAGCCTATCTTACGACAATATTTAATAAGACGCACTTTCTCTCTTGGTATATATATATATATATATATATATATATATATATATATATATATATATATATATATAACACTTACACTTCACTTACATATACACAATTCTGTGACATAATACGTACAGACGTGAACCAAGCTATGGATAACATATATTGGGCAGGGGTTTTGACCAACACGATCACTTAAGGTTTAATATCTTAAAAAATCACAACATCAATATTATCTATCAGAACGTATAGTTTACAGACATCAAAATGCAAGAATTTCTTTTTAGCCCAATAGGCCCTCCTGAATATAAAATCGAGGTTCTGGGACTGTGTAAAAGAAAGTGGAAGGGGGTAGACAAGAAGAAATTCATCACAGGTGAATTGGTGCTGTCCTCGGGACACGAAGACGTAAGTTCACACCACAGTGAAGGGGTAGCTCTTATGTTATCTAAAGAAGAACAGAAAGCACTCATTGAATGGGAAGCCGTTGGACCCAGGATAATAACAGGAACTTTTAAAACAGCTAAAAAGAAAATAAATATAAATGTCATCCAATGTTATGCACCAACTAATGACAAAGAAGAGTCTGTGAAAGAAGATCTTATACTAGACTAAAGAAATTATGGAAAAAGTAAAAAGAAGAGACATCACAATTTATTTTGATGTGTGAGATGAATGCAAAGATAGGTATGGTCAACACCGGCTTTGAAGAAGTCATGGGAAAACATGGGCTGGGAATAATGAATGAAAATGGGGAACTATTCTCAAACTTCTGTGCTTCAAATCAACTGGCTATAGGAGGAAGCATGTTTCCACATAAGAGAATACACAAGGCAACATGGATATCACCAGAACGTAGAACGGAAAATCAGAATGATCATATATGCATAAACAAGAAGTTTAGATCATAATTGCAGGATGTAAAGGTATATAGAGGAGCAGATGTGGCATCACATCACCACCTTCTGATAGCCAAAGTAAAAATGAAACTCAAAAGATATGCAAAATTATAGACAACAATTTAATGTAGGACATCTAAGAAATCAAGAGACCACTCTGGTATTAAATTATACTTAAAACCCACAAGCTTCTAGCTAATATTATCGTGCTTTAACACGAGATGTAAATTCTGGTAATTCACAAAATTACGCATGATGAATAAAAGTAGATTTATCTCTAATTATCAATCACTTACCGTATATAAATTAACATAAAGCGTCTCTAACTGGAGGAATAGCAAGAAATTAAATTTACTTATTACAGCTGGAACTATTTAATATGCTTATGTAATAAACACAGAAATCCCAGTGAAAAACTTTAACACGTTAAGACACTCAAAATTCTAATATATATTATGATTACCACCCCGCAAGAAAAAATGACACTCTCCACGAATCTAAGAAATTATCTCTATATAAAAACTCCAAGATTCGCGCTAGCAGATATCACCAATTCCTGGGGCAGACTGCTAATGAGTTTTAGAAGACTCCGCACGTATACTGAATCAGCCCGATGTAACCATGTCTAGCAAAAACGCACTGGAGCGAATTCTTCGTTCATTCTATTATCAGGCGTTAATCAGAGGTTTCAGATCTCGGCTCTGAAGTCGTAACCTGATCGCTGGTGGTCCGCCTCTGAGAAAACAACAAAGGCCGAATGTCGTGGCTGCTAGCAGGATAACTTATTGCATACCAACCAGCAAGCGTGGGAATTCCACTCGAGTTAGTTGTCTTTTTTTATTTTTGTAAGAGAGAAAGGGTTGACTGAGGGATTAAAGTGTAGCTTCATTTTCATCTGTCACAGTGATCACTACCTGCTTACAATCAAAAGAACAACTGAAAGTTGCACAGCCTAGGAACTGCCCAACATCATGCAAGAAACAAAGTAAACGAAATGGAGAAATGAGCATTAAGACCTACAAGCTGAGAGAGCCAGAAATTAGGACCAGATTTCAGGGGCTTGCTGCCATCAATGGTACCTATACCTTGTAGCGGTATTGCAGCTTGTGTGTCCTGACAATCCCCAGAGCTATGCCAGTGGGAGTTTTACTCCTGGTGGGTTCAACCAAGCTGGACTGGTCTGCGTGGGTAGGGGTCAGACAAAAGCTGGTACCATGGTTCTCCAGGTTGGGGGTTTTAGCACAGGGCCGACACCCCTGTCTATGTAAAAATCGCACATGTTACGGAAACGGCAATAAATGAAAAAAACGTTGATGCGGGACGGACATCTGGATTCTCAGGCTTGTGTGACTGACAGTGATGGAAGCCAAAAGGAAGCCACTGGCATGAAAACGGATGCTCAGACAGCAAAACACGAAACCAGAATTGGTTTTTGGAATGTCAGAACCATGAATGAGGCAGGAAAGCTGAGACAGATCACAGCAGAGATGAGGAATTACAAACTACATATCCTGGGAATAAGCGAAAGCAGATGGACAGGGATGGGGAGAATAAAAACAGCTACAGGAGAAACAGTACTTTATTCTGGTAGAGAGGATGGTGAGCACAACGAAGGTGTAGCCTTTATCCTTAAGAAAGGAATGGAAAGGTCTTTACTGGAATGGAAACCGATCAACAACAGACTGATAACAGCAAGACTGAGTGGGAGGTTCACCAACACCACAATTATACAATGCTATGCACCAACGAACGACAGCGATGAAGAGATCAAGGATGATTTCTATCAACAGGTACAAAAGGAATGGAAACTGTACCCAGGTACGATCTTATTATAGTAATGGGAGACCTAAATGCGAAAGTTGGAATACACAATAATTATAACGAAAGAGTAATGGGGAAATGCGTCAGTGGAACAGTAATTGAGAATGGGGACAAATTAATAAGCTTCTGCTGTATTAACAACCTGGTCATTGGAGGAACACTTTTTCAACACAAAGAAGTGCACAAGTTAACATGGGAATCACCAAACGGACGAGACAAAAACCAGATAGATCACATAATGATCAATGGCAGATGGAGACTTGCACTACAAGCCGTGAAAGTAAGAAGAGGCGCAGATGTGGGAAGTGATCATAACCTAGTAGTAGCAAGACTGAAGGTGAAACTCAGAGCTGCTGGACCAGTTGTAGCCAAACAGAAAAGATACAACATCACGAAACTTAAGGACCCCCTCACCAGAAAAGCGTTCGTTGTTGACGTAAAGAGACGATATCTGATTACCAAAAGCCAGGAAAGAACAGAGACCGACGATGTCGACCAGAAATTCAACACCATCTCAATAATATACAAAGAAAGCAGCAAATCATGCTTGGAATTCCAGGAAAGAAAGAGCCAAGACTGGATAACACCAGAAACACTAAGCACCATAGCGAAGAGAAAGGAAATGAAAAGAAAGAAAGCAGAAGCTAAGTCTCCCAGGTTAAAGGCAATATATAGTGAACATTACAGTCAGCTGGACAAGGAAGTAAAACGCCAAACACGTGCTAACAAAAGGACATTTCTGGATGACCTTGCAAGACAGGCAGAAGAGGCAGAACTGAGAAATGAACAAAGCACAGTCTATAAAATAAATGAAACTATCAGTGGAAAACGAGGTGCAAACAACACAACATAAGAGACAAGCAAGGAAATCTCATCACCACAGCACAGGGGCAGGAAACAAGATGCGCAGAGCACTTCGGAGAAACACTGAATAAGGAACCACCAGAGACTCAGCTGAATGTTCCTGAGGCTGAAAGTGACTTAGATGTAAATACAGACATTCCACGAAAAGAAGAAATCATCACAGCCATCAAAGGGCTAAAAAATGGAGAAGCGCCTGGTCAAGACAATCTAAATGCTGAGTTATTCAAGACAGACCCTGAAATAGCAGCAGAACTATTAGAACCACTATTTGCACAAATCTGGAAAACTGAGACCAACACCAACAGAGTGGAGTAAAGGAATATTTGTCAAATTGTCCAAGAAGGGCCACCTTGCAGACTGCAACAACTGGAGAGGAATTACCCTCCTCTCAGTTCCCAGCAAAATACTAGGCAGGATAATCATCCAGAGAATTTCAAAAGCAGTTGACCATAAACTGAGGAAAGAACAAGCGGGCTTCAGAAAGAACAGAAGATGTGCAGATCATATATTTACCCTCAGGAACATTATAGAGCAGTGCTCAGAATGGCAGAGACACCTGTACATTAACTTTGTTGATTTTGAAAAGGCTTTCGACAGCATACACAGGAATAGCCTATGGAAAATTCTGAGGGCTTATGGAATTCCCAGCCGCACTGTTTCCATCATAAAAAGCCTCTATTCAAATTTTACGTGCAGTGTTGGATCGAGTAATGTAACTTTCGAAGTGAAAACAGGAGTAGGACAGGGATGCCCTTACCAACAACATTATTTTTGACAGTCATAGATTGAGTGATGTGTCAGACAACAGAGGGCAGTCCAAGAGGAATTAGATGGACAACGTTTTCTACACTGGAAGACCTATAATATGCAGATGACATTGCACTACTCGCGCATTCACATCAACACATTCAAGACAAAACCGATAGACTGAATAAGTATGACCAGCAGTTTGGCCTGAACATAAATTTGAAGAAGACAGAGGTCATGACACCAAATGTGGGCAATCCTGAGCCAATAACAGTAAGGAACCAGAAGTTAGAACAGACAGACACATTTACTTACTTTGGATGCATAGTAACACCTGACGGCGGAACAAGCAATTACATTAACAACAGAATGTATAAAGCGAGAACAGCCTTTGCTGTTCTCAACAACATTTGGAAGTCTTCCCAGTACCGCACAAACACCAAATTAAGACTGTATGAGAGCTGTGTACTTTCTGTGCTTCTCTATGGTGCGGAATATTGGAGAGTAACGAGAAGGAAATGTGGAAACTGTCCCCCTTCCACACAATCTGCCTAAGGCAAATTCTCCGAATCTTTTGGCCTCAGCAACCAAGAATTACTTTTTCAGAGTAACCAGGAGGACATGCACACCATCATAGCTGGCAGACGCTGGAGTTGGGTTGACCACGTCCTCAGAAGGGACCCTGATACCATCACAAGAACAGCTATGCTATGGACACCCGAGGGAAAGCGAAAGAGAGGCCGACCAAAAACAACTTGGCGGAGAACTGTGGAAGCTGAGATACAAAAAATGAACCACAGTTGGGGCACTGTATGAAGGATGGCCGCCGACCGAGCAAAGTAAAATCAATTTATTGCTGCCCTACAAGACGCCACCAGGCGTGATGGCCGCTGACTGCTTTGACGGTTGGTGGTTATGGATCAAAGAAGAAGAAGAGATCAGGGGCTTATTGCTACAGCGGTGAGAAACACAGAAGAACAACCTGATTACTTGGAAACCCTGTGGATTAAATTTAAGGACATCATAAAGACAGCTGCTGCAGAAGCATGTGGTGAAGTCCGACTTGGGAACAAGAGAAAGAGGACACCTTGGTGGACAGAGGAAGTCAAAGAGAAAATAAGAGAGAAGAAAATGGCATGGAAACAATACTTAGGAGCTAAAAACACAGCGGGACAAATAGAGAAATATAGAGAATATGTGATACTCAGAACAGAAGCAAAGAACAAGGTGCTAGCAGCAAAACAGAAGTCCTGGGAAGAATTTGGAGAAAAGCTAGAACAAAATGCGCAAGAAAACCAGAAATTGTTCTATAAGACCCTAAAGAACAATAGGAAGGAAAAACAATGCCCTCTCAAATTTATAAAGGACAAGCAAGGCAAATTGCTTACTGCCCCGAAGGAAGTAATGGAAAGATGGAAAGACTATTTGTCAGAACTCCTGGATGGTGAGCAAGGTCAAGCATCAGAAATGATAACCACTAGCACAGAAAAGAAAACCAATGGTGGTGAAGATGACATAAAGATGGAAGAACTGAAGGCAGCACTGGAGAAAATCAAGATGGGCAAAGCAGCATGGCATGATGGTATAACACCAGAAATGGTTAAGTCCAAGGGAGCATCAGGAAACCTATTACTCTCAAGGGTCCTACAGGCAGTGTGGTGCAACAAAGCCATACCAAAGGATTGGGAGATTGCCATCATAACACCGATTTTCATAAAGGGTGACAATCGACAATGTGGAAACCACAGAGGGATATCCCTTCTCAGTGTCCCTGGTAAAATCTGCTCTAGAATCCTAGAGCAGAGACTCCGATGCCTAGCTGAGCCACACTTGGATGAAGTCCAGTGCGGATTCGGGGCAAACCGAAGTACTGAAGACATAATTTTCACAATCAGACAGCTGAGTGAAAAGGCCCTTGAGTATAAGAGTGAGATCCATTTTTGTTTCATAGATCTGGAAAAGGCGTTTCACAGGGTCCACTGGAGCAAACTATGGACTGTTTGGAAAGGAAGAACATTCCAACACCTCTGATTCATGTTATAGAGAGCTTCTACATGTCTTGCAGAAATTATGTGAGGACAGCAAACCATAAATCAGAAGAATTCAAGACCACCACTGGTGTAAGACAAGGTGAAATCCTGTCACCTTATCTTTTCATACTCCTCATGGACGATGTCATCAAGGCATTTAAGGAGAGAACAAGAAAGTATTCAGTGGGGTAATGGAAGATGAGAAAGGTCTGTATCTCAGAGCTGGCATTTGCTGATGATGTTGCCCTGATTGCTAAATCAGAGGCACATCTCCAATCCAACCCGCAAGTCTGGAAAGAAGAGCTGGAGAAGAGAGGATGGTCATAAGCAGCTCTAAAACAAAATTAATGGTAATATCACGAGAAGAAAGAGTACATCAGATTAAGCTGGGAGAACAGGTCCTGGAGCAGATGGAACACTTTAAATACCTCGGAGCTATTATGGACCGAAAGGGAGGCATCAGAGAAGAGTTGGCCACTTGAAAAGCAGCAGCTGGGAGACTTTTTCAGTCCATAAATCGAGGATTCCTCAGCAAGAGAGAGGTTGGTAAGAAAACGAAGATGGCTGTATACCGCTCCACATATGTCCCAGTCTTGACATATGGATGCGAGTCATGATCAATGACCACAACCAACAAAAGCCAGATCCAAACTTCATAAATGAGGTATCTGAGAAAGGTGGTTGAAGTAACAAGAAGAGACATGGTCCGCAACCAGACGATACGTCAGGGACTAAAATGCCACCCCCTGCAGACCCAAGTAGAAAAGTCCCAACTAAGATCGTTTGGCCATGTCTGCAGGATGGGAGAATATCGGCTACCACGACAAGCATGGGAAACAAAGACCCAGGGATCCAGACACCCCAGGACGACCCAGAGTACGCTGGGACGACAACATTAGACAATCTTTAAAGGACCGAGGACTAGAATGGAACCAGGCCAGGAGGAAGACAACGGATAGGATAGTCTTGCGCTCTCTCTTTCAGTCTCTATACCTCACGGTAGAAGTGGAACGACTAAACAAGTAAGTAAGTATTTGACAGGTTATAGCTTGAGGATCAGTATTGTCATGTCTGCACGAAGTGCCATGATTTCAATGATATACTACTTGATGTTGCGTCTTATATGAAACATCATCATGCTGCTGGTAAGCGGGCTGCATTCTTATAACAGCAACGAGATCACTGTACAATCTAATTAGTGTTCTGCGATTACTTGACTATTCAAGAAATAAGTTCTTGAGCAGGACATTGCTATGTACGTATCTGTGCTAGATTGAGTTATGTGTAACATTTGGACCTGTAAAGTTGGTAGATGATGTAGGGTATTTTATATTTCTGGAAAGTACATCTGCCACCACATTTAGACTTCCCTTTATGGCTTTAATAGTGTAGTCGTACGGTTGTAGAGCGAGCGAGGCTCTAGCTGCTTTGTGATTAGTGAATCTTGCAGTCTATAGATACGCCAAGGCCTTTTGATCTGTCTCCAGAGTGAATCGAGCTCCCATCAAATACCTCTGGAGTTTGTTGAACGAAAACACGATAGCGAGTAAATCCCTCTCGGCAATGGGATATAGCTGTTCTGCAGGTGACAGTTTACGACTCACATACATAGTAGGGTGCATGTGGCCTTCAAATTCTTGCATTAATGTTTCGCCGACGGCTGTATTTGAAGCGCCAACTCTGAGAACAAATGGATATCGAATGTCAGGTAACCTCAAAATTTGTGATTTCGAAAAGGCAATCTTAATCAAATTTAAAGCCACATGACACACATGCGACCAAAGTACCTTATTTGGAGCGTTATATTTTACCAACGCAGACAAAACTGAAGTCATATCTGAAAAAATTAGGCTGAAATTTTCTATAAAAATTTATGAGGCCTAATAAACTACGAACTTGTTTTTTTGTGCGAGGAATTTCAAGATTCAGAATTTTAGAAACAGTAGAATCTTCGGGTCTTAGAAACCCACCTACTACCTTATGGCCAAGAAAGGAAATTTCAGTATATCCTATTCTAGTTTTGGATGGTCTAGCAGTAATATTGTGAAAGCGTAAGATATTCAACAAAGATTGAATTCCGTTAACATGATCATCCCAAGTATGATGAAACAAACAGATATCATCTATGTAAGTGATCAAATCCTCATAATTAGAGAAAAGTCTACGCATCATGCAAACTAATGTAGCAGGAGCCTTAACAAGACTGAAAGACATGTAATTGAACTGAAACATACCTAAAGCGAAAGCTGTATAAGGCTTAGATTTGCCAGATAGTGGCACTTGCCAATATATTTTGGATAAGTCAAACGTTGTAAAGAATGTAGCTGTAGACAATCTATCAAGAAGGAATTCAAGCAGAGATAACGGTTCCGCATCTTGAAATGTGACAGCATTTAGACGTCTGAAATCTATACAAATACGAATAGATTTGTCTGTTTTCTGATCAAAACAATAGGAAAATTATATGGTGAATTAGAAGGTTCAATTATATTTAACCTAATCCTTTGTTTTATTTCTTCCTGTACCTGAGATTGCACATGAATCGGTATAGGGTAAGGTTTGAGTTTGAAAGGACTGAAATCTGTTAGTACGATATCATGTTGAATGATATCTGTATGCCCAGGAACATCAGTGAGCACATTAGAAAAAGATTGTAATAGTACAGAAATCTGCTCTTTCTGATTAGACGATAGAGTAGGAGCAATGGAAATATCTTTCCAGCTTCCAGTAGCCAAAAGATGTATAGCAGGTAACGACAACATAGGTTCACCACGATCAGAAAAATCAGAACTCGCCTCCTGAATAACTGCTAAGGAGGAGCGACGATCAACAGATTCGTCGATAGCTTCAAAGATAGGTTTCAGATGTGGGGATCGAGTATGAAATTGTTGTAACATATTAATATGAAACATTTTATCTTTTCCTTTAACAGATAAAACATAGTCAACATCTGACAATTTATTCACAATTGTGTAAGCACCCTTTCATGAAACAAGTAATTTATTGTCCTTGTTTGACAGTAATACGTTGGCTTCATCACCACCATAATTGGCGCAGTTTTCTGTTTTGATTGATAATTAATCGAGCCTTTAATTTTGCTTTTTCTGACGACTCCTCTGCTATTTGGCATGCGTCAATAATCTTCTGTTTTAAATTTACAACATATTGATAAGATGTTTGAACCTCCTCATCCATGTTAGTTCCAATGAGTAATTGTTTCACGATAGACATTGGACCTCTAGGCTT
Source organism: Oreohelix idahoensis (assembly GCA_024509875.1). Lineage (NCBI taxonomy): Eukaryota > Metazoa > Mollusca > Gastropoda > Stylommatophora > Oreohelicidae > Oreohelix > Oreohelix idahoensis. The sequence continues at coordinate 120,887 of JAMPIV010011814.1, read as the reverse complement.
TGCACCAAATACCAATTCAAATGGCGCAAATCCCGTATTTTCTTTGGGAATTTCTATATAAGCAAAGAGAATAGCAGGCAATATTCGATCCCAATATTGTGGATACTTAGTCGAAACCTTGCTCAACATTTCTTTTAAACTCCTATTAAGTCTTTGTATTTTCCCATTTGCTTGAGCGTGATAGATAGCACTAAGCGATCTCTCAATACCAAACATCTTCATCACCTTTTTCAGAGTGTCAGAGACGAACTGGGATCCCAGGTCACATAGTATGTTTTCGGGAAAACCCAATCTGCTGAATACTAAAAGTAGAGCATCCACAAAGTCCACGGTCGATATGGATTTAAGTGGTATTTCCACCGGCCATCGGGTACACATATCAATGCAAGTAAGCACAAATTTGTAACCCCTAGCTGATGTGACTTTTAAGGGACCAATAAGGTCGATAGCCATCTTTGCGAATGGACGCAAAGAAATATCAGATGCCTGGATAGGTGCATTATGTCCAGGTCTTTTTGTTGCAACACTTTGGCACACTGAGCATGTGCGATAAAGTTTTAACATCTTTAGTCACACCAGGCCTAAAGAACTGTGACAAAACCCTCTTATTTGTCTTTGCAATACCTAAATGACATGCACAATTTATGTCATTGGCATGTCGTAAGACAAATGGTCTAAAGCACGTAGGTACCATAATCTGTTTTTTCACAGGTGTAGCATCTTGACAATTTCTAATGAAAATATCATGTGTACCAATGTTTAGCACCATCATCAAACATCATATCATATGATTTTGCCATACGAAAAAATGTCATTAAAGAATCATCTTCTTTTTGCCTTTGTATGAATGATTCTTTATCAATCAATTCCACCTGTAAATTATCCTCATCTTCCAGCTGTTCAATATTTTCCTTGTCATTATCATTATCTCTATCATTATCATGATCTTTAGCATTCATCAAATCCTCAGAGTCATCCCCATCATTCATTACCTCATCCAACACAATATCACTGTGGTTGTGATTATTCCTTTCAGCACGAGCTTGTGCTCTGGTTGTAACAGCATTTGCAGTTATTAAGTGCTGTTTTTTCCTATAAAAAGGACAAATGTTAAATGAAAAGGATAATTGCAAATCAAGACAATGGTCTCGAAAGTAAGATCCGTTGTCACGCTCGACAACAATGCGTGCATCCCTATCTAAAAAAAAAAAATAAGTGCTTCCCCAACATTTAACCTGTAGCTAGGCAAACGACGTGCACATTTTACGTCAGCAGTGAATTGAAAAAATTCACGCAGTGCCTGCCATATAGTGTCTGGTGGCAGATTTCGCACTAGAAAGGTGCGTGAGTATGCACTTTTAGTCACAAGAGAATCATAGACATTACTCCTTCTCCTGGATGTAATATCCTTATTGTAAAGTGCATCATGCTGGCTGGACTGAGCATAACACCTCTTTCTATTTATGAATGTAGGTTTGAAGCATGTTTGAGAAGACAGCTTACTAGGCATAGTGAAGCATTTTTCTCTAGATGCACTAGCAATAATTCGACTATGTACATTTTTTTATGTCTATCATTATCCTTAAGTGTAACCCTCTGAGTCTTAGCAGTAAATTTTGTGTCATCTTTGACAACTTCTTCTACACTCTTAAGAGGAGATGTAATGTGAGCATGTCTCCACGACTCACTCCCAGAAGAGGCAGTATTGTTTCGACCAGAAACACTGGTATCAGAGTGATGTCGAGGGAAGTTGTATCTGCCTGGACAAGATATTTTTACTTTTTCAGGTCGTGCTGACCTGTTTTTATCACCCTTAGTGCCACTGGCATGTTGTACACTAGTTTTGTCATAACTAATGTTGGATAATAAATTTTTGTGTAGCACCACATAAGCAAACCATCAAACCTTTTTCTTAATTTGGTAATTTCTAAATTTTTGAGGGAAATCTCTTCACTTTGCCTCTTATTTACCTCTGAAAAGTTCACATTTTTACTCTTCTCCTCCGTGAGTAATATCTCAAGGTTAGCCACCTTATTAACTTCAATTTTCTTGTTGACTATGAAGGACAATGAGTTCTTTATTTGCACGCTCAGGTGCTGCCACCTTCTTTTCCAACATATCCCTAGAGCCTTGCATGTTCTGGTTGATCACTTCATGTATATTAATCTTTTCTCTCAAAAGAGAAATCTCAGACGTCAGTTTCTGAATCTGAGCCTCATGTGTATGACATTCTATCTGCAAAGTAGTATTGGGTGTATCAATTTCACCTCCACCGACACTCTCTTCTTCGTCAAATAAATTCATTAATGATCTCACCTCATCCTCCAACTCCCTTCTCTCCATCTCAAGTTTATCTTGTCTTAATATTTTCTCATTAGGAAGAACTAATTATTCCATTCTCTTTATATGAGCTAATTCTCTTGCTCTCTTTTTTTCAGCTAATTTTATTTCTTCAACACTTCTTTTTCCAGCTAAGTTTTCTTCCACCATATTCTCAATTCATTCTGGATCAGATATTCTACACTCTTCCAACGCACTAGATGCATAGGATACTAAAGCCTCACCCTTCAAACCAAAAATATGTTCCTCAACCATAAAATACTCCATGGCAGCCATGATTCACAATTATTGTGCTTTTCAATAGCTAAACAATAATGTAGGTATATTATATTATCAATATGTGAGTAATATATTCAATACTTATTTCACCACTTCAAATTCACCCAACTGCATGTAATAGTAGATAGTAATATAGATGTTATATATATATATATATATATATATATATATATATATATATATATATATATATATATATATATATATATATATGGAGCAATAAAAGACAATAGCAAAACAGGATGACTGAATACAGTGACCAGAGCCAAAAGAAGCAAATGCAAATAGTGAACTAAGGCGGAGATGTATGAATTATAGAACAAATAAATAAAATGTAGCTGTATCACACATATGACAAGACAGCCCGAATTTACAACATGTATGACATCTAATTAATAAAAGATAGCGAGGTTAGATCAAAAATCTCACAAACAATAATGTAGAGAACTAAAAAAAAACATTACACTTAACTTTAATACAAAAATTAACTTTACAATTAACATGACTGCACAACTAGACAAAAAAAAATGGAACTGGTTCATTCAATTGAAGCAGAACCACACAGCAATGTTCGCCGGCCCCTCACTTTGAATCAAACAGATGCAAAAACTAAAGACCACCTATGAATTTCTTTCGACCATACATATTGAGGTACTGACATAAAAAAATTCACAGGTCCCAAACCAACCTCCCACTATTACAGACACATTAATGAGATAAATACACCAAACACGGAAAAAAGAACTGTGGCAAACAAGACAATTTAGCATCGCAGGCCATATGTAGCTAAAAATGCACTTATCTCATTGCGAATGAAAAAATTCCTCCTGGTTCCACCGTCTTTTCCTTTCAGGACCGATGCAAACCAGACAAAGCAGACCAACGTTAGCTCTAGAATTCCAGAACAGCTGACTCGAACAGTACTCCACTTTAGTCTGTCGTAGTCTTGAAAATCGCCATCTTCTGCATAACACTTGACATTTGACACGAAGCAGGATGCAGTAAATATTATATGCTTTGAATACGTTCCCTTTCTAACTGAAACAAGAAAGCTCTGCACTGCAAATCTGGATGCGTAACCTCTCACAGGCTAGCAGGCGATAAAGTTCGCCATCTGTAAAATGCTGAACAGGGCACGAAAAAAAGCGACGTCTGTAATTATTTCTTGCAATTTTTTTTTAGGGCTGTTCATCAACGATCCGTTGGCTTGGCCTCCGCCGTTGCATACGGTTTTAGTTGGAACATAAGTACTTGTATTATCTGTCGAAGGGGTACTTGGGAGAAGTCCCTCGTTTAGCAAATATATTTCTGTGTGAAATTAGTAAGGCATGCACCAATGCCGGTAACAGTTTTATAATCAGCCTTTAAACACATTCCTGCTCTCCAACAATAAAGAAACTGCACAGGCCAGGTTGGACGTCTTCTACGACATATGTTTAATCATAGTACAAGCTCCATTAAATTCATCCAATAGATATATGTAAGACGATGGCATAACCTAGCCAGTCTTGGGCGTCGCTATTCAGTATGCTAATGACAAGAAGTCCTGGCATTTTCACGCAGAGTTTATTTAAAAGACTTCACTCACGTACATCAGAATACAGCATTCACTTTTCACAATATAAATCTCTAGCATCGAACCAATGAACTATGTGAGCGATCTAGATGTTGAAACACTTCAAAGACTCCGTAGAAATAACACCATCTAGGAGCTGGACAAATATGCGTCCGTCCTCATCGAAGAACACACAGAAAAGGCCCCCAAGTTTCATTAACTTCTGCCAAATTGAGACAGGCTAACGTCTGCTAATTGTGCCCCAAAAGACAATGACGTACTTCCGGGTAACCCGTGGATACAGTACATCAACAACATGGTCTACCATCGATACCCGTCTGATAACGACCTATATGTTATGAGTTTTAATCATAACAATAGTGTTTATCATTCCATGTAGTGTATTACTTTGTTATTGTCTTATGTGTTGGCTCTTCCATGCTGTAATTTGTCTGCCGTTTGCTCTGGCAATGCGTAATGTCTGCGGTGTCTGTCATGTTTCTTCTTCCATGATACCAAATTGTTCTTTTTCGCTATTGACATATTTGTCTGCTGGGCTTTTGGTTGGTTTTTGTTTGTTTGTTTGTTTTTTTCTATATAATTCTTCTACTGGTATTGAATGGACTTAGTTTCGTTTTTTCCCCTTGTCATTCTAATTTTGGTAAAGTCTGAGCGATATCACAATGCGCTGGCCGAACTGCCGGCCACAAAACGTAAACCGACAGAAGAGCATTTTCGAAAGAATAATCTAGACCAATCTTCTCATGCTTCTCATGCTTCTAACCAGAATAACCACAGAGAAACTGGACCTCAAAACCCCCCCTCCTTAAAAATCCAAGTTCTACAAGAACAAGTACCCCAACCACAGTAAACAGTCTGATCAACCCGACCGTTCTTCATGGCACCACAGCCAGCGAGGACAAGGTGACAAATGGAAAACCCCTGAGCACGGGACTAATGATCAGAGCGAGCACACCGAGCCTAAACGCATCGGATGCTTGCTAACAGTCTCGCAAGGCGGAATTATTGACAGTGATTCCCAACCTGTAGATGGAGAGAGACCATCTACGCGAGGTACTGTTATATTGAACGGTTCTCAAACTTTTTGTTTATTTGACACGGGGCTTTCTTATGATTGCATTGTTGCCAGAAACCTGGTTAAACCCGGTCAAGAGACAGGAGAGACCGTCCAATTTTGTGGAGTTTCTAAGAGTGAGGCACCTAGAGCGCTTCCCATCGCATTGGTGGAGATACACTCTGACTTTGTAAGAGGTGTTATCAAAGCGGCAGTTATGGATGACCCCATCTACCCAGTCATACTTGGCGTTAGATACGTGTTTATTGGGAAACCGGAAGAGCCGATTGTGGCAGAGGTAACTACAAGAGGGCAAACCAAGAAGGAACGGGAGCCTGCGCCTAATTTGTTACCTATGGAACTTAAAGAAGCGCAACGAAAGGACAATACTTTGGACCCTGCTTTAGGAAACTGCCCATGGCTAAGGAACCCAGACAGCACGGGGACTTTTTTTCTAAGGATGGCGCACTTTATCGCAGAACGGGCAAGCGTGACCAAGGTTACAACCAGCTCCTAGTACCGAAACAGTACAGAAGCCAAATCCTAGAAATGGGGCACTCTCTTCCCTTTAGCGGATATATGGGACAGAACGCCACAAACCAACGGATAACTACTCATTATTGGTGGCCAGGAGTAAATACAGATATTATCAGGTATGTCAAATCCCGTGCCCAGTGCCAACGTGTACCACCCAAGCAACGGACACCCCCAGTCTCTTTGGGTGAAACGCCAATAGTGGGAACACCATTCGAACGGATTGTGATCGACATTTTAGGACCCCTAGAAAGGACTAAAAGAAGGAACAGGTTTATCCTGACCTTAGTCGACACATGCACTTTATGGACAGAAGCTATCCCGCTTACATGCGCTGATGCCAAGCATGTCGCAGAAGCCCTCGTGCAGATTTTCACTCGGTTGGGATTCCCTCAGCAAGTGTTGACGGATAACGGATCTCCATACCGAAACCTGTTGATGGGTGAGATCGTTAAGATCTTGAGGGACCAGCACATCTACACTAGGCATTACACTCTGGCCAGAAGTGGGTTAGTAGAGCGTGTTAACGGAAACCTCAACTTGATGTTAAGTAAACTGGCACAAGTGAAACCTGAAGATTGGGATTGTTGTATTCCTGCAGCTTTTTTGGCTACAGAGAATCTCCTCATTCTTCCACAGGATTTCCGCCAGCTACGCTTTTAATCGGCAGACCTATCAAGGGGCCGCTTGAAGCCTTACTCAGGTCGCTAACATACCAGATGGCTGATGAGACAGCTGTCTCAGCAAGTAAATATGTCTTCTTCTTGTCTTCTTTGATCCTTAGCCGCCGACCGTCAAAGCAGTCAGTGGCCATCACGCCTAGTGGCGTCTTGTAGGGCAACAACAAATTGATTCCACTTTGCTCGGTTGATGGCAATCCTTCGTACAGTGCCCCAACTCTGGTTCATTCCCTGCATCTCAGCCTCCACAGTCGTCCGGCAGGTTATTTTTGGTCGGCCTCTCTTTCGTTTTCCTTCAGGGGTCCAAAGCATAGCTGTTCTTGTGATGGCATCGGGGTCTCTTCTGAGGACATGGCCAACCCAGCTCCAGCGTCTGCCAGCTATGATGGTGTGCATGTCCTCTTGCTTGCTACGAGTAAGCAGATCTTGGTTAGAGATGGTATTCGGCCAAAAGATTCGGTGAAATTTTCTTAGGCATGTTGTGTGAAAAGAGGACAATTTCGACATTTCCTTCTCTGTAATCTTCAGCATTCCGCACCATAAAGAAGCACAGAAAGCACACAGCTCTGATATAATCTTAATTTTGTGCTTGTGCTGTATTGGGAGGACTTCCAGATGTTGTTTAGGCTAAAGAAGGCTGTTCTTGCCTTATTCATTCTGATGTTGATGTCTTTGCCTGCCCCGCCGTCTGGTGTTACTATGCTTCCTAGGTATGTGAAGGTATCTGTCTGTACCAGTTGCTGATTCCTTACTGATATGGGCTCAGGGTTGCTCACATTGAGCGTCATGACCTCAGACTTCTTTAAATTGATGTTCAAGCCAACCTGCTGGCTAAACTTATTAAGTCTATCCATTTTTTCCTGGATGTGTTGATGTGAATGTGCTAGTAGAGCAATGTCATCTGCATATTCAAGATCTTCCAATGTAGAAAATGTTGTCCATCTTATTCCTCTTGGACTGCCCTCTGTTATCTGGCGCATCACCCAGTCTATGACTGTTAAAAATAGAGTGGTTGATAAGGGGCATCCCTGTCGTACTCCTGTCTTCACCTCAAAGGTTAGGTTGCTCTGCCCAACACTACACGTAAAGTTGGCATAGAGGCTTTTTATGATTGACACTATGCAGCTTGGAATTCCATAAGCCCTCAGTATTTTCCATAAACTGTCCCTATGTATGCTGTCAAAAGCCTTTTCAAAATCAACGAAATTAATGTAAAGCTGTCTTTGCCATTCTGAGCACTGTTCTATAATGTTCCTGAGAGTGAATATATGATCTACACATCTCCTGTTCTTTCTAAATCCTGCTTGTTCTTTCCTCAGTTTGTGGTCTACTGCCTTTGAAATTCTCTGTATAATTTTCCTGCCTAGTATTTTGCTGGGAACTGAGAGAAGAGTGATTCCTCTCCAATTATTGCAGTCTGCAAGATCTCCCTTCTTGGGCAATTTGACAATTATTCCTTTGTTCCACTCTGATGGTGTTGTCCCCGTTTTCCAGACTTGTGCAAATAGTGGTTCTAATAGTTCTGCTGCTAGCTCAGGGTCTGTCTTAAATAGCTCTGCATTTAAGTTATCATGGCCCGGAGCTTTGCCGTTCTTTAACCCTTTGATTGCTGTGATGATTTCTTCTTTTCGTGGAATGTCTGTATTCACATCTAGATCGTTTTCAGCTTCAGGAACATTCAATTGTGTCTCTGGTGGTTCCTTGTTTAGAGTTTCTCCGAAGTGCTCTGCCCATCTTGTTTCCTGTCCCTCTGCTGTCGTGATGAGATTACCTTGCTTATCTCTTACTAATGTAATATTGTTTGCACCTCGTTTTCCGCCGATGAATTTAGTTATTTTGTATACTGTGCTTTGTTCATTTCTCAGTGCTGCCTCCTCTGCCAGTCTTGCAAGTTCGTCTAGGAAATTCCTTTTGTTGGCTCGGATTTGGCATTTAACTTCCTTGTCCAGCTGACTGTACTGTTCGCTATATAGTTGCTTTAACCTGGGGAACTTTGCTTCTGTTTTCTTTCTTTTCATTTCCTTTCTCATCATTATGGTGTTTAATGTTTCTGGTGTTATCCAGTCTTGCTTCTTCCTTTCCTGGAATCCCAAGCATGATTTGCTGCTTTCCTTGTATATTGTTGAAATGGTGTTGAAATGTTGGTCTATATCATCAGTCAATGTCTTTTCCTGACTTTTGGCAAATTGATATCGTTTCTTTATGTCGGCCGCAAAAGCTTTTCTGGTAAGGGAGTCCTTAAATTTGCTGATGTCAAACCTTTTCTGTGTAGTTACAGTTGGTCCAGCCTTTCTTAGTTTCACTTTCAGTTTTGCTACCACTAAATGGTGATCACTTCCCACATCTGCATAGTAAATATGTGTCGGATTTAAAGGAAAGGTTGAAACTAGGATGGGATCTAGCAATGACCAACTTTAAGCGAGCACGCACAAAGCACGCTAACCGATACAGGAAAGTCGCGAAAGAAAGAGAACTGGAAGCAGGAGAGAAAGTTTTGGTGCTACTCCCCACCGGGAACAACAAACTGAGGATCGGATGGCAAGGGCCGTTTACCGTCCTGAAAAAGATTTCTAAGGCTAACTAACAGATCTCTATTGAAGGAAAGGAGACGGTTTTCCATTTAAATCTGTTAAAAAAATACTTAGAATGACCAGTGCCAACCTCCGAACATCTCCTGACGATCGCCAAAACTGACGAAGATGACGCTAGTGGCAGGGAAATTCCACTGCAATCACACGGAATCTTTCAAAAATATCAAAAGCGGCGACGCTCTGTCAAGCGCGCACGGAAGACATTCCAGAGAAAGGAAACTTTGGGAGTAGACTTGAGTAGGAATGGGAGAGAGACGGAGGAGGAGATGAGAGGGAAAAGGACAGACACCCTGAAGCTACGGATATAGGAAATTTATTTCCATAACGTAGACATGGAGTGCTTCCATATCTTAAAGGGGGGACGTTCTATTGCAGAGAGATTTATGATCAATAAATTTTCTATATTATTTTCTTTTTCTACCCGTGTCCTCTGCTTTATTATCGCTCTTTTATCCTTTTCCTGTTTTTCGCATTCGTTCGTTTGCGAAAAAATATTTACTTTCCCATTCTGACTTTACCGTTTCTTTCTCTTATTGGTAACGCATTTTACTACGTAGATGTCAGTCCCTGTGGGGAAGAACGATACTGTGAATATCCGTCTAGTCAGACAAGAGAGCAGACATATCGTCTAGCATTTTCATCTGACACGAGTTTTCTTCGGCTAAGTTTCTCGGCGAGGTGTGGAAACTGCCATCTGCATCGCTCAGAAATGAGACATGTCGTCGTAGAAGGTGTGAAGCCGCACGTTTGGCAGTTATGGGCAACGTCTAGTTAATGGGAAGTGTTAAGAGAGAGAGATAGAGAGGGGGGAGGAGAGACCTGCGCTATTTCGGGTTTTGAACATAGCGCGCATCTTTTGTCTGTTTCATATATCTACCCTGGACTGGAAACTTGATTTCACTCAGTTCTCAAGATTCGCAGTAGACAGGTCGCTCGTGTAAAGAATAAGCTGCATAGCGAAGTTCTCATGTTGTTTCGACAATTTGCCGAACTTCTAGACTTCAAATATATTTCAGCGTATAATTCTAAGTTTTAGCGATCGCCGGTAGTTCTTTGTGGAAGTAATATACATATATCTAGTAGTTTGAGTGTTTTAGTGATAAATCGCTTATTTCATTTTACTAGTTAGATTTGTGTGCAGAAGAATTAAATATAAGTCTGTTATATTCTTTGTGGACGTTTTACAGTGGAAAGCAGAATAAATTATAATTTCTAGATTAAACTCATGCAGCTATAAGTGAATTTAATTTAACTGTTAATAACCAGTCGAGAATTTTTAAACTAACTTATAAATGCACCGATTCATCATTGACTATTGACGAAATACGTATGTATTTCTAATTCATGATGACTGATTTTATGAATATAACTTATTTCACGGGAAGTTTTAAACGATAAGTCAAGCTCTCCGCTTGCAGTTTATAATGTAAGTTATAACCGAGTACATAGTATGTATAAGTATTTTATATGTCGTTTTCTTTGAAACTGAGGTAGCCCAACTCTTCCAGCGTTTTAGTACAACTGAGAGAAGAAACATCTTATCTTTAACCACGTGGGTTTACAAGTTAACACCTGTCTGGCAGTGCGTGTGCCTCCAGCAATAGACAGAGTAAAAATCTCACTAACGGTTTTTTAAAGACTAAATGCCTATACTGTGCCTAGTGAGCCAGATCATATTTCTTCACAAACTCTCATGTACATTTTCAGGCCTTGTGGCAAGTAAAAAACATTAACATTCCGACGGAGTTCTGACCAGTGGTGGTGTGATCAAATAATGTCCTATATTGAGATAAGGCACCGACCTGACATTCCTCATTACTAGAAACCTAAGCTATTGACACTGTGCTCGCTGTTAACGTTCGTGCCTGGACAATTTTAATGTGACCTAAACAGATATTCAAAAATAAGAACAACCAAGAAAACGGTCCCTGAAGTAGTGAATTCAACTCGTCTTTTTGGAACTGGGGTTTTCTTGACCAAGACTACCATTGAAGATTCTGTATGTGCATGTCCTAAAAATTGTGTTTCCAGAAGTGGCTACCAAAGCTGTAAGTACGAATGAAAGCACGTGATCACGGCTGAATGAATAGAGTGAATGCAGGACTGAGTGATTCCTTTATTAGTGTATTTTGGCACCCATTTTTGCTGTCTTAAATTTCTTTATGCAACTTTTGTTCCTAACAATATTTTCCTTAGGATAGATCAGAGTATCAAAGTCTGTTCATACCTTTAAAGGGAAATCTTAGACTAAAGCATATGTATCCGTGACTCTTTGGGGCTATCACTTGTCTTCTAACGAGACCGTGGGCTATTCATCAAGGGAAAGGATCATACCAATGGGTCTATCATTCTTGTAGCAATTCATTGACTTTATGACTATCTGTGTATGCTTGATATAAATTTTATGTGTTGTGATGGAATTTTATTATGATAATTAAAATCCACTTAAACTTAATCAGTGTGTCGGGTCAGCTTGTTCCAAGTTATATATATTTCTATTTTTCATAGTTTCACGTCTGTGTGTCTATTGTAGTCACTTAAGTGTGTGTGTGCATGTGAGGGATATATATATTAATATATATTATACTAGACGGTCTGACGAATCTTAATCTTTTGTAGATGATAGGCGACTGAGAGAAATCATCTCGAGGGTCAGAGACCGACTCTAATATTTCCTCCATCTCACTCGTGAAATCTATTTCTATTATTATCTCTCACTGTGGCTATCACTCATTCTAATCTATTCAGAAGGGACCAACCCAAGTCTTAATTCCCCTATCAAAAATCTACGACCCTGAGCTGTACTGTGAGAGGGTAATCTCGTGGCAGTACGTTCCTGGTCAGTTGGCCGGGATGATGGTCAGCCATGTTTCTTTGACTGTGTGTACGGGGAGATATTTTTTGTGTGATATCAATGTTTGAGACTTCCTAATGTATTTCTAAAGCCAAGGATATGATGGCTTATATTTATACTGCAGAAAGTACGTTTTTTGAAGACTTTCAGGCCATGGATTGTAGGCCATTATATGTTCATCTCCCGATGAGGGATATTTTGAAGTTCGACAGATTGTTGTAAGGGAATGTTCTTTCTCCCATGAGATGTATTATATTTATCATATTGCCGGAGAAGATAGAGAGAGTATTTACATTACTTCAAAGCCAGGGACTTACACGGCTTTATTTATCATATTGCCAGAGAAGATAGAGAGAGTATTTACATTACTTCAAAGCCAGGGACTTATACGGCTTATTTATCATATTGCCAGAGAAGATAGAGAGAGTATTTACATTACTTCAAAGCCGACTTATACGGCTTATTTATCATACTGCCAGAGAACATAGAGAGAGTATTTAAATTGCGTCTAAGCCAGGGATAGGCTTTTATATACATACGCCATTTATGCTATATACGGATGTATTGAACTATCGATGCTTCCATGATGTGCTTTGAGCTGTAACCTGTGACAGTGTGCTGTTATGATGTCTTCGTGACCGTGTAATAAATAAACAGTGTAGAACGTTTCTAGGAGTTACAACGTTTCCTGACTCCTCCATGTGCTTTAGATGTGTGTGATTGTTATTGACTTATTAAAGAGCCTATACACATTCGCGTCTATATATCTACACACTCACACATCAGTCGGCTGTCTGTAAGCCCGACAAAATGCTGATCGCCTATATCAGCTAATCCCATTTACTCTTTACAGTGATGGCCTGTGTGGCCTACTGATGGTGTTACTACAAAGGATACATATATGATTCAACACCAACAAATTGACATTATATAAAAATAATCTTAGTCGCCGAGAACTTTCTCATTTTCCATATTTACTACAGTTAGGTGGGGACAGGCTTAATGATTCCGATATATGCATTTATTGCAGTCATTTGGACGCTATTAAAAATGATATGAGCATAAGATTTAAGGACTTGCAAGAACTAATATTACCGGACTGGGTGATTAATCCGTTTGAATCAGACGTGGAACAAGTTAGTCAACATTTACAAGAAGAATTAATTGAGCTACAAAATGACTTCGAGGCAAAAGCACGATTCAGTCACACACACATTACGAACAATTTTGGATCCAGCAGAGGCTTGCGCATCCCGTTCTTTGGCGTGAAACTAAATTGCTAATTACAGCATTCCCAACGTCGTATTTGGTGGAGAAGGGGTTCAGTGCAGGAGTGTTGCTACTACAAAAGCAACGAAAACGACTGCAGATTTGTAACAGGAGATTTGAGACTTCTTTTAACAAACTTGGAATCAAATATTACAAACTGGCTCATACCAAGCGGAGGGATCTAATTAAGCTTCATTAGTAAGTGTATTGTTATATAATTATATTATTGTTATCAACTAAAATTTTTCCAATTTTTTCATGTTTAAAGTGGTTACATAAGGAGAGGCTTAAATATTCAGATTTGAAGATATGTATGCAGTCATTTAGGCGCTATTAAAATGATATGATTATGATAGTTAAAGAGTTGTAAGAACTAATTTTATATCATTTGCTCCGCCAATTTGTGATTCAAGGATAATGAACCTGTGGTGTATATAACTCCGTACTTAAACACATATTTAATACAACTATGCTTTTATACAGTTGGGCGACCTCAGCTGAGGTTCAAAGATGTGCGCAAGAGAGATATGAGGGCACTGGACATAAATCCAGCAACGTAGGAGGGTGAAGCTGCCGATCGCACCAAGTAGCGATGCTATTTACGGCGCCACCTCAGATTGGGCGAAAAGCTCACACAACAAGCTGAAGAGAGGAGAAAACGTCGAACGGAGCATCAGGAAAATAAGCAGCTGTCACCTCTGGGGCGCATTCCCATAGTCAGTTATGACTGAAGGGGTTATTATTATTATTAAGCTTTTATAAATGTGCTTTCTCTTTTTCTTTATATTATAAGAAAAGATAACTCATTACCTGCATTGCTTTTTTAAAAGTATGGTGGAATATATGTGTGTGTGTGTGTGTGTGTTTGTGTACACACGATAAAGAGCAAGGAGGTGTTAAAAGGGTTGGGGGGTGTGTCAGTCAATAAATTAATAAATTGGACTTTTAATATATTTCTGGGGGAGAGGGCTGTTATAAAATATTAATAGTGACAAATAAAAGTGTATTAAACTATAAACAAGCTTAAAAAGACAATTTTTTCCACATTTTGTTTCAAATATCGTTTTTTCATATTCGATACTTGCACACTACGATACCTGTCCTGGAAACTCTTCTAAGGGCAGGAAGGGAAATAACTCCAAGGGAATATTCACTGCTGAGCAAAAACCTACGAGTAATAGGATTTTACCAAATTTTTTTTATAACGTGTTTGAAAAAACCTTACGTTACATAAATAGCCTACCATGTAAACTCCAAATTGATTGGAGCGCAACAAATGAAAGCCTAACCACGATTGGTCGGGTTATAAATACTATCTTGGTTGTTAGGGGAGACGGGAAAAGATAACATTTTTTCAAACACTTGTCGAAACGTGGCTCATTGGCCAGTCTCGCTGATATACACACTTGGGAGCGTTAGTTCGAGACCACTAATTCAAATAAGCTTGATAAAGCGACAGTACGTTGAAGCCAGCTCACATTTTTGCTAAAATAAAAGCCTGGAACATAGGCAGAACGGAATTTGTGCCAGTTGTGCCAGAATTCATTGCTAATCAACGTATCTGTGTTTATTTCCATGAAATTGTGGTAAGCTTGAACCATTCAGTATCTTTTAATGAAAAATTGAATGTGAATTGTTGATTTATGCCTGTATATATATGTGTAGTTCAGTGGCAAACGTGAGGTAAAGCCTATAATGCTCCAGCCTGAACAGAGGGTGTCGGAGAGAAGTAAAACGGCATGGAATGGCCAAATAGTACACTGACACCTGGATGATGGACTAGAAAGAAATAATGCTGGAAGTGCAGAGGCGTAGTAACCATTAAGAAGGGTAATACTGGAATAAAGTATTTCAAATGAAGCTGACTGTTGGCCTAACGCTCTGAACGCAATGTTTGTGCTGTATTGTGATCAGTGTAAAAGAGAATATAAATTAGTTATGAAGTAGAAGGTACATCCTTCTTGATTTCAGGGACAGTGGTCTTGATGGTAGTGAGCAGCATCTGGTCAGAGATTTGCTGAATCCAGAGTCGGACAGCATACTCCTTGGTCTTTTTAGCTATCAGTGAGGTGTCTCCTGAGCCCAGAGGAGAATTCGAGCAGAGGAGTCCTTTCCTGCCGCCATCACGCCAGATAAGCGAATTGGCCAGCTGAGCTCAACATTATGTCCCCTCATCTTGAAATAACTTTATAAAAATACTATTCAGAGGGGAATTTACTTGTCTTAAAATCAGGAACTGTGAACATCTCCAATACTGGTCCCTAAAGACAAACTATTGAAGTCATGATGACAAATACCAACAGAGCTTGAACAAAACAAAACCAGTATTACCTCATTTTACTACTACACAACTGACACACATAGAACATTTGTACTAATATATGTCACTACAATATTCAGATTAAATACATTCTGTACATAACTTGTAATTTAAATTGATTGTGATTCCTGGTTCCCTTGTAGTTGAATCAGGACACATATTCATTCATGCTAGTAATGAATACATATTGTTATTTGAACCGTTACGAGTGACTTCTTTAAGCTATTCTCATAGAGTGTTATATGTATGTGAGTGTCACAGTGTTGTTAAGAGTAGTGGATTAAATTAAATTGTTTATCTGTCTGTTGTTGTGACTTACACTTCACCATACACATACCCTAGACACATAACGTAGCATCACACTATTCCAGAATAATTCTGACTGAGATATATAGATATGTGGTAGCAAGTAAGGTTATCTATAATACACTACTCTTAATAGATATAGATACCTTCACAGCTGATCTCAGTCAGTACACTAAGTTCCCTATAAATATTTATAACATCCCACTTCACCACAGACCCATTTGATTGCCTGATGAAGGCTATGGGTACATTTGATTGCCTGATGAAGGCTATGGACACCTTCGATTGCCCGATGAAGGCTATGGACCCCATTTGATTGCCTGATGAAGGCTATGGACCCATTTGATTGCCTGATGAAGGCTATGGACACCTTCGATTGCCCGATGAAGGCTATGGACCCATTTGATTGCCTGATGAAGGCTATGGACTCCTTTGATTGCCTGATGAAGGCTATGGACCCATTTGATTGCCTGATGAAGGCTATGGATACCTTTGATTGCCCGATGAAGGCTATGGACACCTTCGATTGCCGGATGAAGGCTATGGACCCATTTGATTGCCTGATGAAGGCTATGGACACCTTCGATTGCCCGATGAAGGCTATGGACCCATTTGATTGCCTGATGAAGGCTATGGACTGCTTTGATTGCCTGATGAAGGCTATGGATACCTTTGATTGCCTGATGAAGGCTATGGACACCTTTGATTGCCCGATAAAGGCTATGGACACCTTCGATTGCCTGATGAAGGCTATGGACTGCTTTGATTGCCTGATGAAGGCTATGGATACCTTTGATTGCCTGATGAAGGCTATGGACACCTTCGATTGCCCGATGAAGGCTATGGACCCATTTGATTGCCTGATGAAGGCTATGGATACCTTTGATTGCCCGATGAAGGCTATGGACACCTTCGATTTCCCGATGAAGGCTATGGACCCATTTGATTGCCTGATGAAGGCTATGGACACCTTTGATTGCCTGATGAAGGCTATGGACACCTTCGATTGCCCGATGAAGGCTATGGACCCCCTTTGATTGCCCGATGAAGGCTATGGACACCTTTGATTGCCTGATGAAGGCTATGGACCCATTTGATTGCCTGATGAAGGCTATGGACTGCTTTGATTGCCTGATGAAGGCTATGGATACCTTTGATTGCCCGATGAAGGCTATGGACACCTTCGATTGCCCGATGAAGGCTATGGACCCATTTGATTGCCTGATGAAGGCTATGGACTGCTTTGATTGCCTGGTGAAGGCTATGGATACCTTTGATTGCCCGATGAAGGCTATGGACACCTTCAATTGCCCGATGAAGGCTATGGACCCATTTAATTGCCTGATGAAGGCTATGGACTGCTTTGATTGCCTGATGAAGGCTATGGATACCTTTGATTGCCCGATGAAGGCTATGGACACCTTCGATTGCCCGATGAAGGCTATGGACCCATTTGATTGCCTGATGAATGCTATGGACTGCTTTGATTGCCTGATGAAGGCTATGGACACCTTTGATTGCCCGATGAAGGCTATGGACCCATTTGATTGCCTGATGAAGGCTATGGACTGCTTTGATTGCCTGATGAATGCTATGGATACCTTTGATTGCCCGATGAAGGCTATGGACCCATTTGATTGCCCGATGAAGGCTATGGACACCTTTGATTGCCTGATGAAGGCTATGGACACTTTTGATTGCCTGATGAAGGCTATGGACTCCTTCTTGGGAATAAAATGTACATAAAAGAAGAATTAACATTTTACTTGTTTAAATTTTAGGTTTTGTGCAGGAACCCCATATTATCGGGTTCAATGGAGCACAGGTGAAGAAACCTTGACGTAGAAGATCAAAGGCGTCACGTCTCCATTATCACAGATTTATATTTGAAAATATTACTAGGCGTATGTACTTCATACACGACATGGCCAGCTGGTAAAAGGTAGTCCCATAGTATATACTGCCGTAGGGGAGAGAAGTGTTAGAGACTTCACTATACTAGGTCCAGCTTCGAGAGGTTTTGTGACCAGTTCCTTCCTCGCAGCCTTCGTCTTTCCTAACCCTGGAGCAGAGCCAAGTACCCATTTACAGCTGGGTAGACTGAAGCGTGACGCTACCGTGTTTCGAACCCGGCACTTTAGCTGCGAGTGGCCAACGCTATAAGCTCTCAGCTTGACGGACACTTAAACTTGTATCACCGTATTGCAGTGACAAACTTGGAGAGCTATTACGTGTGGGAAAGTAAGTGGACTGGGGAAATTGTTGCGGGGGATAAGGTCGCTGAAAGGTCTTGATTTTTTTGGTGTGCCCTGAAATTGGAGGAAGGGGTAGGACCAAGAGGAGTCCGAGCCGTGATATGGTTGAAGATGAGTGAGCCGGAGAGGAAACGGATGTGTTATCGGAGAGGGCAGAGTATCAGAAGGGCATGAGTCGTGGAAAAATAGGTTGAGGAATGAGGGCTGTGAAACAAGTCCTGTATAGTTGGAGGAGGGGTGGTTGGAATGTGCCTCACATGTTACCGTGCAGTTTTATACTGTAGGTCATGGGAATATATGACAACTCTGGGGTACCAATGCCAGCCTTCAGTAACAGCATGTTAACTAGAGATTACAAGGTTATATCAATTTTGTCACATGCTGAATGCTGTGTACGTGTATGTTGAGAGCAGGGTTTCTCAATCGCGGTTCCACGGAACTCTAGGGTTCCGCGAGAGGTCGTGATTGAAAATTGCGCGCCAGGCGATGTTAGTGCTCGCAGTGTTGGGCAGTGACCGAGCAGCACCGTATGGCAGTGCGCAATGTGACAGTGTTCAGTCTTGCACATACTGTATTTCATTAGGATCTTATAGAGTAAAAATGTGTGATAACACTTTTTTAGATACGGTAAAAACAAAATCAAGTAGAAAATTTAAAAAGATATGAAAAACTGAAGTTTCTTCTACCCACAATTGACTAGCATTAGAGGTGATATCCTATGTAGGGAGGGGGAACCACACAACAAGAGTAGGCTAATCAATTGAACAAAATAAACAGAGAAAAATATCATTCTCTATTCAAAAGAGCATTGAACATTTTTTTTAAAAGATTTGATTATTATATTTACAACTTACTGATCACGCTAGCATACAGTGAGCTATAGATATAATAATTTTTATGCAGGGGTTCCCTGAAATCTGAAAACCATTTCAAGGGTTCCTCCCTGGGATAAAAAGTTTGCGAAATGCTGGTTTAGAGGATGGGATTGGACTAGAGACGAGCAGATGATACCAGGTAGCAGACCTTTGTCAGGAAAAGCCCTTATCAGGGCTACCTCAAGCTAGCTGATAGATACTAGTAATCCTTTTAAGGGCTTAGAATTTATCAACGCTGCGGTAGAGTTCCGTTTTTTGACTGGCAGTTGCGCTGTCATAAATGCGTGCTTCCGTAGAAGAGAAGGATTGAAATGGTATGACAAGGTCACCATTAAGGAACTGATGACAAGAACCAGACTAGTGTCAGTACAACAAGAGATGAGAAGACGACGCTGGCGATGAATAGAATACACATTAAGGAAACCTTTTGACAACATTACAAGGCAGTCTTTGCTTTGGTCTGAAATCCACAGGGCAAGAGAAGAAGAGGTAGACAACAACAACACACACACAAACGCACGGAGAAAATAACTGGAGATAGAAGTGAAAATGATGAGCAAATCATAGAAGACCTTGAGCTGATGGCAGGTGGCGCAAGGTCTTGGTATGTGTTTCTTGAAGAACTTGAGCTGATGGCAGGTGGCGCAAGGTCTTGGTATGTGTTTGTTGAAGACCTTGAGCTGATGGCAGGTGGCGGAAGGTCTTGGTATGTGTTTGTTGAAGACCTTGAGCTGATGGCAGGTGGCGCTAGGTCTTGGTATGTGTTTGTTGAAGACCTTGAGCTGATGGCAGGTGGCGGAAGGTCTTGGTATGTGTTTGTTGAAGACCTTGAGCTGATGGCAGGTGGCGCTAGGTCTTGGTATGTGTTTGTTGAAGACCTTGAGCTGATGGCAGGGGGCGGAAGGTCTTGGTATGTGTTTGTTGAAGACCTTGAGCTGATGGCAGGTGGCGCTAGGTCTTGGTATGTGTTTGTTGAAGACCTTGAGCTGATGGCAGGTGGCGCAAGGTCTTGGTATGTGTTTGTTGAAGACCTTGAGCTGATGGCAGGTGGCGCAAGGTCTTGGTATGTGTTTGTTGAAGACCTAGAGCTGATGGCAGGTGGCGGAAGGTCTTGGTATGTGTTTGTTGAAGACCTTGAGCTGATGGCAGGTGGCGCAAGGTCTTGGTATGTGTTTGTTGAAGACCTTGAGCTGATGGCAGGTGGCGGAAGGTCTTGGTATGTGTTTGTTGAAGACCTTGAGCTGATGGCAGGTCGCGCAAGGTCTTGGTATGTGTTTGTTGAAGACCTGTGCTACTTATTGAGTGGTAGAGTCTACCGATGATGATTCCTTCTAACGTTGTATATATTTCTGCAGTAAAGGGAACAAACTTCACATAGTATTCAGCATGCTGTCATGCATGACAAGGCAGGAGGACGTCCTTGTCACGTAGGTTTTGATCATTAAATTGCCTATTCCCTCTTCTTTTTCTTTTCACCCGAAACCTCTATTATTTATTATCTGTCTTTACCTTTTTCCGGTATTTTTCGCATCATTCGTTTGCGAAAAATATTTTCTTCAGTATTCTCAAACTTTACCTTGTGTTTTTCTCATACTGGGATACGTAATTTTATTACATAGATGTCAGTCAGACGTGAAGTGCGATTTAGTTGCAGTCCATCTCAGACATCGAGCCGACTTGGGTCTGCACCTTCAGATGACACGACACTCCTGAGTTAGATTCTCGACGTAAACGCGTGAGAATGCTAGGAGAGAGCCGACATCCGTCTGCATTTTCACCGGTCAACCACGAGTTGCATTGGCCGAACGCTTAAGTAGGAGCGAATATTTACACCTTATAGTCGCAGTTTCAGACGGTTGTCTGAGATTTGCAACTGACACGCGCTTTTCCCGGTCAGTTTGTTACCGCAGGTGCGTAATCGCACTGGTGGCAGTTACGACACGCCTCTAAGTTAAACGTAGCTGTTATGAGAAGGGGGAGAGATCGGGGCGGGGGAGATAGTTCATCCTTTGTCTGGTTTAAAATATTAACCCACGTTTGAAACTATTTCATTTCACTCAGTAACTTTGCAGTTAGACTAGAACAACCTTCGTTCGATTTCTAAATAATCTCTGTAAATAGAGATGGCCTTTAGTTTGGTCGAAGTGGTTTAAGTTCTTAGTACTTCTGTGTTTGAAGTAAATATTATATATAATAGATCTCTAGTATTTTGTGAAGTGATTAAGAGTTAAATCGCCGATTTCATTTTAAACTAGTTCTGTGTGCAGAGTGAATATTTTGATAGTTTGTTATTTCTTTAATCGACGAGTTGCAGTGGAAATACAAAATAAATTATATTTTTAGCTTACTAAACAAGTAGCTGAAATGAGTTTAATTTAACTGTTAAATACTCAGTCGAAACTGTTTTAATAATTAACTTATAAATGCTAGATGCGACATAAATGAATATTGACGGAATACGAAGATATTCCTAATTCCTGATGATTGATTTTTATATAACTTATTTCACGGGAAGTTTTAAATATAAGTCAAGCTGTAGGCTTGTCGTGTAAAATGTAAGTTATATTGAGTACACATATGTAAATTATTTGATATGTGTTCTTTCCATTTTATATAGTGAAACGGTGGTACCCAACTTGCCAGCGTTTAGTAAAGAGACATATTTGTGTGAAGCATAGACAGTTCCTATCTTTAACCACGTGGGTTTTTTTTGTTTCAAGTAACACTGGTCTGACAGTGCATATGCCATCAGAGAGAGACAGTAATAGCAATCCCACTAACGGTTTCTAAAGACTAGAAATATATATTGGGCTTTTGAGCCAGTTCATATTGCTCCACAAATTTAAATGTACATGCTGCCTGGCGGCGGAAATATTACAAGAATAACATTAACATTCCGACAGAGATTGTGACTAGTATTGTGGTGACCAAATATAGTACCTGCCTGAAAGAAGACACCGATCTGACATTCCTTAAATCCTAGAATCCAAAGCTAATGACATTGTGCTCTGCTAACTTTCGTGCCTGGACAAATTTTATGTGACTTAATCAGACATTCGGAAAAAAAATTAGAACACCCAAGGAATCGTTCCCTGAGACAGAGAGTTCAGTACGTCTTTTGGAACTGGGGGTTTCTTGGTCGATGACTGCATTTTTCGGGTCTGTGCGAAGGTCCTAGAATTATTATGTTCCCAGAGGCAGCGAGCAAAGTTGTGAGTATATATGTGTGAGCAAGGCCATGGCTGAATGAATGAGAGTACACAGGCCAGAGTGTTATTTTACCGGTGTATTATTGTCACCTATTTGCTGTCTTAATTTTTTTAATCTGCAGAATTTGTTACAAATGCAAGAGTTCCTTTTTTTCTTAGGCTAAATCAGATTATCCAACTCTGTTCATACATTTACGAGAAAGAAAGAAACCTCTTAGACTAAACCCTATGTATCTATTGCTCTTTGGGCCATCATCTGTTCTCTTAACGGGGCTGTGGGCTAAACCTAGAGTAAGATTCTAACGGGCTATCATCCTTGTAGCATTTTTTTTCCTTAAATTTTATGACTATTTGTATATGTTTCTCCTTGATGTATTTCTTTGGTGTTGTGAGAAGATTTTTTTTTGATGATAATAATAACAATCTCTCTTGAACTAATCAGTGCGTTGGTCAGCTCGTTAAAAAAAAAAAAATATATATATATATATATATCCATTGTTATAGATTTCCCACGTCTGTGTGTTTAACTGTCGTCACGTGTAAGTGCGTGACCGTGATTAGATAGAAATATATGTAATATATATATATACGTATCTGTGTTTAGACTGTCTGACTACTTTAGATCTGTCGTAGAAGATAGGTGAGAGAGAGAGAAGATTTTCCGCTCTCAGAGACAGCATCTATCACTATTCTACCACCTCACTCGTGGAAGTCTATGTTTTATTTCCATCTCTCACTGTGACTATCACTCATTCCAACCTATTCAGAAGGGACCAACCCAAGTCTTAATACTCCTATCAAAAAATCTACGACAGTCCTTATGTGCATGATTCGCTTTGACAATTATTTGTTTACACTATCCGGCTAAGTTTTGTTTCTGGTAAATTACCAACATCTAAGGTAGTTAGAGACAGTGTAAAGACGGATAAGAAACACAAGTTGTACGCAACACTTAGTCGTAACATCAATAAGAAACCTCACACAACAAACACACACACCCATACTTGTCATTTTTGTCAGTGTCTCCAAGTCCTCAAGACTTCAAACAACGTCGTCCAAATTTTTTTCTTATCACCGTATCTCTTCAGTTCTGCCACCCCCTGAGATAGAACTTCACACACATATCAGCCAATTAGATGTGTACTTAACACTATGGTAAACGTCGTTGCAGGTAAATTCAGTCAGAGGCGAGATAAGAAACAAATAACAAGCACATTTAATGGACCACTGCTTCCACCAAGCGTAATGTAGTTGTATCAGAATCATATAGATAGATGAACAAGTTGGAAGCAGAACATCGAGGCCACCAGACAAATGATGCATATTTGCAGCTCAGCAGACATGAACAAGTGGTAATCTTCAGACTCTGCACAGTCCAGGACAGATTTGGATATCATCTATTCAACGAGCTAAAGATAGGAACTAGCGATGAATGTAAATATGGTACAGATAAAATGACTGATAAACATGAGCTGCAAATGTGCCCAACATATGAGGAACAGAGAAAGTACAAATGACCGTCATCAGTAGTATTCCTGGAAGAACCTCCTCGGAGATACCAACAACCGCAGACAGACCAGTGCTTTCTTTGAACATTGTCAGGATGACGTCTGCAAGTGAAGGAAGAAGAAGAAGTGTAATGTCAGTAACAAATCTCACACACACACACACACTTGTGATTTTCTTCAGTGTCTCAAGGCGTCAGCATCCAGATCATAATATTATTTTATCTGTATATTCTGTCTCGGTGATCTCCTGCTTTTGCATAACACACACCTTTACTCATTCGAGCTTCTTTGAGTATACATTTGGTATTTATTTGTTATGGTCTTTCCTTTCCATTCGGCCACATGTCTTAGTTACGGCATTGTTGCAGTGTTAGTTCTTGGCGCACCATTTTCCTTGTCGCTTCTTGTGAAGCATGGGCCACCACTACAAGCTGGTAATCTTGCAGGCAGCCTGTATCAAGCATTCACATGCTCTCGCAGTGGGAATGAAAGGATATAGTGTGCATGATAAATGAGAGTGAAAGGGCAGAATGTTAGACGGGACTGCGCGCCCAATTCTTAACCCTTCGAAAATAAAGTTCGTTCGTTCGTCGTCTCTGTCTGTATCAATTAGTTTTACGTGATGAGCTTGCTATTCCCCCCACGTACAACCTCATATGTATCGCTGTGTATTGCCTGCGGGGGCAGTAGTCCTTTGTGTATCTCATCGTAGACCCCCGGGAAATACACGGGGCCAGGTCTGTTTGAGTGGTTGTTTTGTCATCTTGTGTTCGTGACAGCGATAGCAGCTACTTCTGTATAAAGGAAAATAACCCAAAGAAAATATTTACCCAAAGGTTGAAGGTTAGCACTAGGTTTACAGAATAACAATATTGGTACAATAAAAGACCAAGTAAAGTAAACAGAATCAAATCAAACCACCAAAGATTAATAGATAATTTCCAGCAACAATAAAATCAACACATGCTCTCTCATTCATGTGGCCACTTCTCACACTCTTACCTATTTTGTATTTTCTTCCCTTGGGTCTGTGGTATCCCTTGGTACATTTATTCCATGAACATAATCCCTATTTTACTGTTGATTAGTGTATCACCCCCAGCTGTCGAGGACACAATTTGGCACCAGTTCATCCCAAAAAAAAAAAACTAATGAGGTGAACGCCGAATAAGTTAAGGTCCACGATGAATCCTGGAAATAGTATAAATCATAAAGGGTTGTCTTCACTGTTCTAAAAAAAAAAAAAAAAAAAAAAACACTGTTCCTCCGATGTGTGCACAGGGGAATGTGATTCTAGATACAGGAACTACAACTGAATAGTTTCGTTGCGACAACTCTTGCAGTGTTGAGGGCGGGCGGGGAAAACAGTCTTGTTTCCCGCTCGGCTGGAACATCTATTTGGATATAGGGTTTACTACAAATATTGAATATGTGAGGGTCCTTGGTGGTTTACCATTTAAGAGAAGGGAACACTTATAGAGTTCTGGAATAATCCGGTGCTACAAATGTTACAAATGATGATGATGGATTTTCTATCGGCCAGCTGGTAACCTTGCAGGCAGCCTGTATCAAGCATTCACATGCTCTCGCAGTCGGATTGAAACTATATAGTATGCAAGATAAATGAGAGTGAAAGTGCAGAATGTTAGACTTGGCTGCGTGCCCAATTCTTAACCCTTCGAAAATAAAGTTCGTTCGTTCGAGGGCAACTCCTGCACAGTGTATAGATTTGTACTCCACTGGGATTACAACTGTCACGTTTTGGGGAAAATAATAATAATGTTTCCATGTATACGCCACTGTTGGCTGATAAAAATAGTATCCTGGATTTGGTAAGTCCAGTATTATAATTTAGTCATACAGTATCTTCGGCTAGTACACTCTTAACCATGGAAATGGAAAAGAAAAAGAAAAGAGACCGCTGGTCCGTCCATATGGGATCAGGTCTGCTAAAAATACAAGAAACATTTTATGGGAAAATGCTACCACTCTATGTAAATATAAATATGTATAGACGGGGACACGATAGTCTCTCCTCCGCTCTGTCAAATCCTGACGAATTTAAAAGATACACGGTGTTTTTCCCTGCGCCTTACACACAGACACCGCTGGCCGCGGAGGTGGATCGGACTGAGTCAATGAAGACTCTCCCGCCCCTTCTCGCGGCTGGCAGTCACACGCACAGTGTTATTTATTATTTTCTTCTCACAGTGCGCCACGTACAAATTATCACCTATCATTTAGTATCTAGTAAATTGTCGGTGTCTGTTAATGTGTCGTATGACATTAAAAAAAATAATAGACGCTATAATAGCAAATTCTTAAAAAATGAAATATAAACAGTATTTATGTCCCTCCCACTATCAGTCGTTCTAACACCTCTAAGTTCGGTCTGGTTAACCGTCTAACACTGTAAATACAAATTGCCGCCTCGTCTCAGCTATGTAGCGTCGGTGGTGTGGTTTAACATTTTAATTAAATATCTGGTTATGAAAATCGCTACGCGTTATTTTATGTAATACTCCTTACTAGCAAGAATCAAATTTAAGTGAAGTATAAGTGTTTAACTTTAAATGCTATCACCGTGAAATACTTCTAACACTTAGAACTATTTTCCTCTTACCAGAAATACAGAATTAAATCTCCACGAATCACTTATAACAATCCAGAAGAAATGGTTTAAGGCTGCGCGCAAGATTCTTCTCAAATTCTGAGTGA
The DNA here is from genome assembly GCA_024509875.1 of Oreohelix idahoensis. Classification (NCBI taxonomy): domain Eukaryota; kingdom Metazoa; phylum Mollusca; class Gastropoda; order Stylommatophora; family Oreohelicidae; genus Oreohelix; species Oreohelix idahoensis. The sequence continues at coordinate 94,519 of JAMPIV010011814.1, read as the reverse complement.
CGACTGATAGTTGGGTTATAGAAAGTAGTATATATATCTTTAAATTCCTCTTGATCTCTAATGCGTTATTTCGAGCTCCTGTGTGAGACAAAAATTCAGAAGCTAGAGGTATCAAGATGAACGGCTTTACGTTTCGGTCTTCCAGAGTTTCTCGTCTGGAGCTTTGACCGACATCAAAAGACTTTCTGTTCTACTAGCGGGTTTCCTTGTAGGATGCCCGTGTTCCCAGATCAAAGGATATTGGGGATTTTTAGATTTTCCCTGAGCAAACTTCAAAGAAGTCTGTTATATGTCTCTCTCTCTCACGTGCTGTCTGTCAAGCATTATATGATTGACAGATAAGCTCGCGTGAGTGGAATGCGGTAAAACGAAGCGTGATTTGTTTCCTGTTATGACTGACAGGTCAACGAAGATGGTAAACACTGCGTTAGCCCGTGTTTACAGAAAAGAAGGCGGGGACAAAATGGTACGTTGCAGAAATAGACAGTTGGTATAATGCATGTTTAGCTAGCAAATCAGAGAGCAGCTATAAGGTTACAATAAGCTATGAGATTACTGTAGGCTCTTTTCCAGTACAGGTCACAGAACCTTTACCGTTTACTGTAGACTACAACATTAAATGTCCATTCTCATTTCTCGTCCCCCCGTCCCCCCCTTTTGAAGTCCGTCGGTTATAACAAAGCGCAGTTGTTCATTCATTACCTTTCAGCTCCTCAGTCAGCGTATACCTTCACCAACTCATACCAAGTCTTCCTGGCCTGTGCCATCAGCTCAAGATCTTTCCGTGTCTTGCTCAGCCGTTTAATTACTGTCTCCAGTTCCTTACTCCTTTTGTTGTTCCACATGGGACCTACCCTTTCCTTGTAGTGGTCTTTTTGAGTTCACAACTCTTGTATGCACAATTGTTAACAACAGTGACGATTGTGAATGAGTTTGCTTGCCGCACATGCCTTAGAGGCGCTACAGTCCACAGAAGAGACCATACGATCATGTTTGACATTCCTCACCTCGCACAGGTGTCGTCCAGTGAAAGGAACTACTGTAACCTCCGTAACATTTTTTACACTTACGACTCGTGTTTGGCCGGCTTTACTGAAGTCTGGGCGTCACTTTATGTTGTTTGTAGTGTGGCTTAGCGACCGTCTGTCTCTTCGTAAAGTGGAGTAGGTTACTGGTTGTAATCCAAAGTTAGGCCTCTTTTGTTTGTGGGGATAGGTGAACTTTCATTCGGTATAAAGTGGTAAAAGGGCATTTATCAATATACCTTTTTCCACCCCACCCCCTCCAAAAAAATCGCCAGTAATTAAAGGACAACTGACCTCAACCCTTACCCAATAAACAACAATGCAGCCTTTAGCTCCCCAAGGAGCATAGGCCTTCACCAACGTTTTCCTGTCATGTACCATCAGCTCAATGTCTTCCTGTCATGTACCATCAGCTCAAAGTCTTCCTGTCATGTACCATCAGCTCAAGGTCTTCCTGTCATGTACCATCAGCTCAAGGTCTTCCTGTCATGTACCATCAGCTCAAGGTCTTCCTGTCATGTACCATCAGCTCAAAGTCTTCCTGTCATGTACCATCAGCTCAAGGTCTTCCTGTCATGTACCATCAGCTCAAAGTCTTCCTGTCATGTACCATCAGCTCAAGGTCTTCCTGTCATGAACCATCAGCTCAAAGTCTTCCTGTCATGTACCATCAGCTCAAGGTCTTCCTGTCATGTACCATCAGCTCAAGGTCTTCCTGTCATGTACCATCAGCTCAGGGTCTTCCTGTCATGTACCATCAGCTCAAGGTCTTTCCATGTGTTCCTCATTATTTCATTTGTCTCCTGTTCTCTTCTCCATGTGTTTAGATCTACCACTGCTCCTCTTACCCCGTGGGTTCCAAAACAAGGACCGCCTAGTAGAGCTATCAGCAGGTTATTTTCATTGAGTGTGTGACCTATCCTTATCTCATGTCTTCTTCTCATCGCTTGTTCCACCTGCACTTACCTGGAATTACACCGGCACTTACACTTCTCAATGCAGTTAAAGCTCTCTTGCCTTTTGTATCCTTATTTTTTTTTTTTTTATTTTTTTTTTTCGTACGCCCGCTAATACTCGAGGCGAAATCTCAGGTTATTATTAATATTTTAACCTGACATTGATTTTACGTGAGTATCCCTTTGTTTCTTGTACATAGACAGGTGTCCCTCGCCATTCAGGCAAATACTCTCCGATTTCGGAGGTACCCATTAGAGCTGGGTCGGCTCAGGAGCCGCCAGTCCCTGGTCGACGACACTCCTTCAAATGTCTTCGCCAGGTCTCGAGTTAATCCAGTCCAAATCCCGGTCAACGAAAAATCCTCAAATGCCGTCGCCCGGGTTTGATCCTGTATCACCCGGTCGCCAGAGCGGTGTTGTAACCACTACGCTAGCGCGGCCCCCTATCCTTATTTTGATATCACTGTCTATTCTAGCAACTTAAACTCTCTTGCCATCTCCCCCACATATATTGATATCACTGTCTATTCTAGCAACTAAAACTCTCTTCCCATCTCCCCACATATATTGATAGCACTGTCTATTCTAGCAACTAAAACTCTCTTGCCATCTCCCCCACATATAATGATATCACTGTCTATTCTAGCAACTAAAACTCTCTTGCCATCTCCCCCACATATATTGATATCAATGTCTATTCTAGCAACTAAAACTCTCTTCCCATCTCCCCACATATATTGATAGCACTGTCTTTTCTAGCAACTAAAACTCTCTTGCCATCCCCCCCTCTCCCCCCCCCCTAATTATTGATATCACTATCTATTCTAGCAACTAAAACTCTCTTGCCATCTCCCCCACATATATTGATATCACTGTCTATTCTAGCAACTAAAACTCTCTTGCCATCTCCCCCCATATATTGATATCACTGTCTATTCTAGCAACTAAAACTCTCTTGCCATCTCCCCCCATATATTGATATCACTGTCTATTCTAGCAACTAAAACTCTCTTGCCATCTCCCCCACATATATTGATATCACTGTCTATTCTAGCAACTAAAACTCTCTTGCCATCCGCCGACATATATTGATATCACTGTCTATTCTAGCAACTAAAACTCTCTTGCCATCTCCCCCACATATATTGATATCACTGTCTATTCTAGCAACTAAAACTCTCTTGCCATCTCCCCCACATATATTGATTCACTGTCTATTCTAGCAACTAAAACTCTCTTGCCATCTCCCCCACATATATTGATATCACTGTCTATTCTAGCAACTAAAACTCTCTTGCCATCTCCCCCACATATATTGATATCACTGTCTATTCTAGCAACTAAAACTCTCTTGCCATCTCCCCCACATATAATGATATCACTGTCTATTCTAGCAACTAAAACTCTCTTGCCATCTCCCCCCATATATTGATATCACTGTCTATTCTAGCAACTAAAACTCTCTTGCCATCCCCCCACATATATTGATATTGTAGTGAAATTGACAGAGATACAACGGTAAAATACCTCCAAAGATAACATTTAAGGATAAAAACGAAATGCGTAGGCTGCGAATAGTACATGATCGCCTAGACCGCGGGTCATCATCCTCCATAATAATTGACTTGCTAGACAGGAGGGGAACGGCGGATCAAAAAGGAAAAAAATATGACTGGAAAGATTGCGTGAGACTAGAAAGGCTAAGGAGACGCAATTGGGGGGGGGGGGGGGGGGGGGGGGGGGGAACGGAGAAAAGTCACGTTTCCCAAGTTGACATAAAAAGTAAGCAACTCGACAGAAGGGACCATAGATATGTTACGCCACAGTCATTTATTGGACGCTTTTGCGCGATACCAAGCCCTTGATTTGAATTCAGCGGCTAAACGCAGATGTTCGAAATATTACAAAAATTTAAAAAGTACTTTTTCTTAATATTAATGTTAGGAATATAAAAATTAGTTGGCCGGATGGCCCATTCTGAGCAGTGAACTAATATGTTCTTAATTTTACAAACGGATAGATAATATTGAAGATAATGACAAAAGACAGTGTTGTTCACATCAGCGACAGACTGTATTGAATAAAAAGTGTCGCTATTTGCACAAAAAAACACGACCTTGGGACGCAGGTGTTCAAATCTACGTAGTATGGAAGAGAGGGACATTGGTGGTAGCTGTGTCTAAATATAACTTTTAACGACAAAAATTTGGAGGGGAGAGAAAGGTTGGTTCAAAAATCAAGTACATTTTTGTAGAAACGCAAGTAGAGACGGACAGACTAACAGATAACCATCCATACTTGACTGAAGCATGACTGAAATGACTTTAGGGTAGGAAATTTGAATTTAAAATAAACCTAGGCAGTGATTGGCCACAGACAATCATATTATTAGCGCTCAGACGCGAAAGTGGGGCCATTCTTCAATAGTTGTTCAGTGATAGACACAGATTTTAAAGTGTGGTGATTTCCATATGAAAGAAAGTGAAAGAAGTTTAGGGACGCCATACTATAGCCAGCAGCTCAGCTGAGTTTTGCTAGCAATTCTGTGTTATTTATTCATAATCTGGTAAGATTGAAATTATTTCTTTATATATTTTGAATATTGTTTCATGTTTGAGTGATTTGATACTGCCATATCGAAATCTAGCCTTACAAACAAGTAGGGATTTGCTCTAGACCCCACGCCCTAGTCAGGGTCTAGGGACCAACAATGTACATAAACTCCAGCAAGGGTTAGGCAAGACAGATCAAGTGTTGAGAATAATGAAACATATTACCTATCCTCTTTTAGGGCAGAAAACTAATAAATATTTTTCAGAATCTATAGTCTGGGAGGGTCTATCTGATGTAAAACCACCATGGTAAATGTGCTGTTTGGTCAGAGGGATCTGACCTGTCTGTATGATGTGGTTGTTGTGTCAGTGTTGTGTCCAGACGTGGGTAGAGAATAGATTTTGACACATGGCCCATACTTTGATTGCAGAGCTGTGAGTTTCTGTTGTCAACAAAGCAGTGTCTATTCAGTTGGTGACTTTACTCGAGTGTATCTGTGCAGTACTTGTGACAGAGACCACCATTATTGCCCGCCAGCACGGAGAGGTGGGACCACCAGATTTCAGCACCAGAGCTACAACTACAAGATGAGTGAGCCTCTGGTCTGCTGGACATTCACCAACGCTTTGTAGTTACTAATACCCCATAAAAATTCCCACCAGTTTCTGGACACTGTGTAGTCAATATAGACAGGTGTGATGAGGCCACCCCAACAGCACAAACATTAACTATCCTCCCAAGTAGATGACTACTAGAACATTTTAATAAAACTAACTAGTATAGTACATATATATGTACACTATTGCATTTATGATATAATATTCCATGCATTTCTTTCATAATCTCTAAATCCTTTTAAGTTCTGGTCAATCTAAAAAATTGATCCAGAACAAAATAAATGTAATATAATTCTATCAAAAAAATTTTACACACGTGAGTTAGTTCAGTGTATTTTAACATTTATTAATATTATTAGTCTTGTTAAATATCTGTGGGTATATCTATAACCTATTACACCACACTACATATCATAACCCTAGACACTTTACGTAGCCACATTCATTAAAAAAAAAATTAAGTGTGAGGTCGTAGTGGTAGCAAGAAAGGCCTTCTGACAATTCACAACTACATTTTATCTCAGGAGCCTTCACAGCTGGCCTCATACAATTACATTTAGTAATATCACCATCATACAATACCATCAACACCACTACATATATTGGGGTCTTGTCCAGGGATAATTAGCCCAACAGTAATATTAGGATCTCCTGGTGGGAGAAATAAAAGTAGGGAAATAAATTGTAAAATTCCCTTTAACATTAAAAGTGTCCCTACAGATAAAAGTTGGTGAATCTTCACAGCCAGTAATAATTAATTAGTTAACTGGTTAGTTAGAATTAGTTAGACTATAGTCATATAGTAATTAGAAGTACTTAGTGTATTTACTGGTTAGAGATTTAGCTTGTATATTATTATATTGTCTAAAAAGTATGGCGGAGTTGGCAAAATTTAGATCAGCTGCTGTGCTCACCGCGAAGGAGATGGGAATGGATGGTCAAATTTTAATTCAATATGTAACGGCTGAATGTGATAAATATATTGAACGGGAAGAAAGGAGATTAGAAAAAGAGGCTGAAAGAAAATTAGAGGCTGAAAGGTTAGCTGAAGAGAAGAGGTTACAAATTGAGGCTGATAGAGACATTAAGAGGCTGCAGATTGAGGCAGAAGAAAAACGACAGCAAAGGGAGGCAGAAGAAAAAAGGTTGACTGCCGAAAGGGAGGCAGAAGAAAAAAGGTTGACTGCCGAAAGGGAGGCAGAAGAAAAAAGGCCGAAAGGGAAGCAGAAGATAGAAGGTTGCAAAGGGAGCACGAATTACGACTAAGGGAGCTGGAATTACAAGGCCCGGCCCCTGAAAATGGTGCCAGCCCTTTTGCCTCAGATGCTACGCCCAGTCTGGGAGCCTCAAACTCAGCTATGGGGTTTCATTTAGACCATTTTGTTGAAAAAGACGATGACATAGAGGGGTACCTAGGACGTTTTGAGTTATTAGCTACTACATATGGGTTAGAGAGAGAGAGGTGGAGTTTAAAGCTATCACAGGGATTGAGAGGTACTTCTTATGAAGTATTTGCCAAAATGAACAGGGAAGACCAAGACAATTATGACATGTTAAAGCAGGCTTTGTTATTAAGGTACGAGAAGAATGGTGAATTTTATCGTAAGAAATTTAGAAATGCCAAACTGTTGTCTGGGGAGACATACCACCAATTCTCTGCCAGACTAGAAACCTATTTGGAGAAATGGACGGCTCTGGGGAAGACCCAAGATCTTAAAGAAATGATCATGATTGAGCAATTGAGAGAGTCCATGGCTCCAGACATGAGAAAATTTCTCATGGAACAAGGTGCAGAGAAGTTGGGGGAAGTTTTAAATGTTGCTGAGAGGTATCAGGCAGCCCAGGCAGAGGTAAGTGGTGCTAAGAAGAAGCACATAGACAATTTTAAAGCTCCACAGCAATTTAATAAATTTGATAATAGAGAGCAGGGAAATAAAGGTAGGACAAACTTTGAGCGGCCAAGAAATGACTATCGCGACAGAAACTCACAGTTCAATGACCAAAAGTTCAATGAAAGAAAACCGTTGAACCAAGGAAAAAGATGGTGTAAATGGTGCAAGAAGGATAACCATAACACCGAATTTTGTAGAAGGAAACCTTCAAACATTGCTGCAATGAAGTCGGGGACGCAAAGATTAAAGGTTAATCCTAATGGACAACAGGAACCTTATCACCCCCCAGTTTGTGAGGATGTTATTTGTAATGGGGTCACCATAAGGTGCCTTTATGATACAGGTTTGGATTATGATTCAGTTGTGAAGTCTAGCCTAGTGGACCCAAGTCAGTATACCACAGAAACAGTGGAAATACAAGGGGCGACTAAGGACATACCACTCATGACACTTCCCATCGCAAGGATAACGGTGAAAACTCGCTATGTGGAAGGAGAAATCAGAGCAGCAGTGATAGATGAACCAATCTACCCTCTGATATTGGGGTGTAGATACGTCTTCTTGGGGAATCCCGAGAAACCTGTGATCATGGCGACAGTGCAGACCAGGTCACAGAAGAAGGAGGAAGAAGGTGAACCTATAAATGCTCATCCAGAGGAGAGGAGGAAGGCGCAGGCTGAGGATAGGACACTCAAGCCATGTTTTAAAAAATTGCCCAAATGCCACACACCTCCGAGCAAGGGGGAATATTTCATGAAGAACAAACTATTATACAGGAAGACAGGAACTAGGTCCACTGGTCACGGACAGTTAGTTCTTCCCAAGATATATAGGGCAAACTTAATAAGGAGCTTACATGTTGGAAAAGATGGTGACCATGAGAAAGTCGGTACCATCTGCCAAAAGATTGCTCAAAAATACTATTGGCCCGACGTAAATGTCGATGTTGAAAACTTTGTAGAAGCATGTGGCGTATTTTATGAGGGAACACCCACAAAGGGAAAATATGTGCAGGACCTAGAAACGCCACGGGGCAACTTTAGGCCTGAAAGGAAAACTAATTATACTCAGGTAGACAAAGTGGAATGGGAGCCCCCTTTTCACACCCAGTCGTCACTTGAATGGATTAACATGGCCACTATGCGACAAGTACAAAGAAGAAATTTTACCCAGGATAAGATGACAATCCCTCGGTCAGGATTATATAAGCTGGAAGAACAGAAAAGAGAGCGAAGATCTCTCATAAGCAATCTAAAGTGGGGAGATAAACCCAGGTAAAAAAATGGTAGTGGTGGATTTGTGTGTGATGATTCTAGGAAGAAAAGTCCTCATTATAAAGCTTCTAATGGACGGGACCCGACGGGTTCCATGAAAAATACGTATGATAAATTAAAGATCCAGATGTAACTTTATTAAGGACCTGGACAGATGAGAAGGCGGAAGAGACTGTTACCTCATCGTATCAATATGTGAACGAACTGACCACTCGTTTGAAAGCTGGATGGAAACTGGCAAATGATAATTTGAAACAAGCCAGGAAGAAACATGCAGCATATTTTAATAGGAAGGCAAAGGACAGGGAACTGGCAGTCGGAGAGAAGGTGCTGCTTCTACTACCCGGAAGCCAGAATAAATTACAAATTGGTTGGCAAGGTCCATATACGGTTCTAGAGAAGGTGTCTAGAACAAACTATAAAATTGACAAAAAGGGGAAGGAGAAAAGTTTATCATGTAAACTGTTAAAGAAGTATCTGGACAGACCACTCCAGGAAAGCACCCCCTTATTGACCTTGGCTATTGCAACCCAGATGCAAAAAGAACCACTCACCTCACATGAATACCCATTACATCCTTGTGAAACAGCAGCACAGGTAAAAGTCAGTAAGCACCTGACTAAAAACCAGAGGGAGAGAGTTCAACAGGTTCTGGAGGAACATACAGATGTATTAAAAGATAAACCAGGCCATACAAATTTGCTACAGTATGACATGAAACTGGTAGACTCAAACCCAATCTGTATGAGAGCCTATTCTATTCCGTTCGCGAAGGAGAAGGCATTGAAGGAAGAAATAGAGTATTTGTTGAAGGAGGGGATTATTTCGCACAGTGAATCATCTTTTAGTTGTAGTGTCGTTTTGTTGAGAAAACCGTCTGGGGAACACAGACTGTGCATAGATTACAGGAAACTGAATGCTGTCACAGAAGGACAAGTGGATCCATTACCAGACACAAAACAGTTATTTGCCAGACTGAACAAGGCAAAATACTTTTCAAAAGTGGATCTTAGTAAAGGCTATTACCAGATCCCAGTGAAGCCTGAAGTGAGACCTTATTTGGCTTTTAGCACTTCGGATGGACATTATGAATTCAATATGCTACCATTCGGACTGAAAATGCTCCGAGTGTGTTTTCAAGGATGATGCGCAAATTGTTGGATCCCCTGAATAACCCATGTATCACGAATTTCATGGATGATATTCTCGTCGCCACAGAGACATTTGAAGAACACATTGAAGCTCTGGAGATGTTGTTTGATAGACTTCGGGAGGCGAACTTAACTGCTAGGCCAACAAAATGTTGTATTGGATGCAAAGAGTTGGAATTCTTGGGACACACTGTATATCAGGGTAATATGACCCCTGATCCTAAGAACTTGGAAAAACTGCAGAGAACACCTAGGCCACAAACAAAAAAGGACGTGCGATCATTCGTGTCGTTATGCGGATTTTATCAGAAATACATCAAAAAATTTTAACGCTATTTGTGCTCCTCTGACTGATCTGACTCGCAAGGGACTTCCAGATAAAATTATTTGGACTGCACAATGTGAACTAGCGTTCCAAGAGTTAAAGGAAAAAAAACTCACTAGCAAGCCTATTCTCAAACTGCCTGATTTGACACAGGACTTTGTCTTAAGAACCGATGCAAGTAATGTAGGACTCGGAGGGGCTTTGTTGCAAAGATCATCTTCACCTGATGGGGAACTGAAACCAGTCGCTTATGCAAGCCGTAAATTGAATGTCGGTGCAGATTTCCTCAGTCGGCACCCCTGTGATCAAAATTAGAGTAGTGGCAGACGTGAGGAGTAATTTTACCTATGTGTATCGCTGGTTTTGGAACTTGCCATAGGCATGTTTTCAAGTGGGGAGATGTGTAGTGAAAATTGACAGAGATACAACGGTAAAATACCTCCAAAGATAACATTTAAGGATAAAAACATAATGCGTAGGCTGCGAATAGTACATGATCGCCTAGACCGCGGGTCATCATCCTCCATAATAATTGACTTGCTAGACAGGAGGGGAACGGCGGATCAAAAAGGAAAAAAATATGACTGGAAAGATTGCGTGAGACTAGAAAGGCTAAGGAGACGCAATCGGGGGGGAAACGGAGAAAAGTCACGTTTCCCAAGTTGACATAAAAAGTAAGCAACTCGACAGAAGGGACCATAGATATGTTACGCCACAGTAATTTATTGGACGCTTTTGCGCGATACCAAGCCCTTGATTTGAATTCAGCGGCTAAACGCAGATGTTCGAAATATTACAAAATTTAAAAAGTACTTTTTCTTAATATTAATGTTAGGAATATAAAAATTAGTTGGCCGGATGGCCCATTCTGAGCAGTGAACTAATATGTTCTTAATTTTACAAACGGATAGATAATATTGAAGATAATGACAAAAGACAGTGTTGTTCACATCAGCGACAGACTGTATTGAATAAAAAGTGTCGCTATTTGCACAAAAAAACACGACCTTGGGACGCAGGTGTTCAAATCTACGTAGTATGGAAGAGAGGGACATTGGTGGTAGCTGTGTCTAAATATAACTTTTAACGACAAAAATTTGGAGGGGAGAGAAAGGTTGGTTCAAAAATCAAGTACATTTTTGTAGAAACGCAAGTAGAGACGGACAGACTAACAGATAAACATCCATACTTGACTGAAGCATGACTGAAATGACTTTAGTGTAGGAAATTTGAATTTAAAATAAACCTAGGCAGTGATTGGCCACAGACAATCATATTATTAGCGCTCAGACGCGAAAGTGGGGCCATTCTTCAATAGTTGTTCAGTGATAGACACAGATTTTAAAGTGTGGTGATTTCCATATGAAAGAAAGTGAAAGAAGTTTAGGGACGCCATACTATAGCCAGCAGCTCAGCTGAGTTTTGCTAGCAATTCTGTGTTATTTATTCATAATCTGGTAAGATTGAAATTATTTCTTTATATATTTTGAATATTGTTTCATGTTTGAGTGATTTGATACTGCCATATCGAAATCTAGCCTTACAAACAAGTAGGGATTTGCTCTAGACCCCCCGCCCTAGTCAGGGTCTAGGGACCAACAATGTACATAAACTCCAGCAAGGGTTAGGCAAGACAGATCAAGTGTTGAGAATAATGAAACATATTACCTATCCTCTTTTAGGGCAGAAAACTAATAAATATTTTTCAGAATCTATAGTCTGGGAGGGTCTATCTGATGTAAAACCACCATGGTAAATGTGCTGTTTGGTCAGAGAGATCTGACCTGTCTGTATGATGTGGTTGTTGTGTCAGTGTTGTGTCCAGACGTGGGTAGAGAATAGATTTTGACACATGGCCCATACTTTGATTGCAGAGCTGTGAGTTTCTGTTGTCAACAAAGCAGTGTCTATTCAGTTGGTGACTTTACTCGAGTGTATCTGTGCAGTACTTGTGACAGAGACCACCATTATTGCCCGCCAGCACGGAGAGGTGGGACCACCAGATTTCAGCACCAGAGCTACAACTACAAGATGAGTGAGCCTCTGGTCTGCTGGACATTCACCAACGCTTTGTAGTTACTAATACCCCCATAAAAATTCCCACCAGTTTCTGGACACTGTGTAGTCAATATAGACAGGTGTGATGAGGCCACCCCAACAGCACAAACATTAACTATCCTCCCAAGTAGATGACTACTAGAACATTTTAATAAAACTAACTAGTATAGTACATATATATGTACACTATTGCATTTATGATATAATATTCCATGCATTTCTTTCATAATCTCTAAATCCTTTTAAGTTCTGGTCAATCTAAAAAATTGATCCAGAACAAAATAAATGTAATATAATTCTATCAAAAATTTTACACACGTGAGTTAGTTCAGTGTATTTTAACATTTATTAATATTATTAGTCTTGTTAAATATCTGTGGGTATATCTATAACCTATTACACCACACTACATATCATAACCCTAGACACTTTACGTAGCCACATTCATAAAAAAAAATTAAGTGTGAGGTCGTAGTGGTAGCAAGAAAGGCCTTCTGACAATTCTCAACTACATTTTATCTCAGGAGCCTTCACAGCTGGCCTCATACAATTACATTTAGTAATATCACCATCATACAATACCATCAACACCACTACAGATATCACTGTCTATTCTAGCAACTAAAACTCTCTTGCCATCTCCCCCACATATATTGATATCACTGTCTATTCTAGCAACTAAAACTCTCTTGCCATCCCCCCCCACATATATTGATATCACTGTCTATTCTAGCAACTAAAACTCTCTTGACATCTCCCCCACATATATTGATATCACTGTCTATTCTAGCAACTAAAACTCTCTTGCCATCTCCCCCACATATATTGATATCACTGTCTATTCTAGCAACTAAAACTCTCTTGACATCTCCCCCACATATATTGATATCACTGTCTATTCTAGCAACTAAAACTCTCTTGCCATCTCCCCCACATATATTGATATCACTGTCTATTCTAGCAACTAAAACTAGAGCAAGGTCATCGGCAAAATCTGGACCATCAAGATGTTCTCAGTCATCATTGTCATCATTCTTGATGTGGTAACAAACAAACAGTTTGAATGGTATAACACATATAAGTAGCCTAGCTACTTTATCACGAGCATAAACCCTGACCTGGGGGCACAGTACAAAGGATGGCCACGAACCGAGCAAAGTGGAGAGAGTTTCTTTCTGTCCTACAAGACGCCACCGGGCGTGATGGCCACTGATTATTTTGTCAGTTATAGGCCAGGGATCGAAGAAGCTGCTTTATAATTTGATCCTGTACTTATGGATACGTAAGGTTAAATACGTATTTGATGGATATTTTGAGTGTGAGTATAGCTGGCACGGAAGTTACTCACAAATAGTAATTCTTGTCTGTGATATGAGCGATCTTTGATATCTCCCTGTGCACGCAGAGATGTCTTTTAAAATATTCGTTTACCCCTTTTATGAAAGAAATCGATAGTTGTGTAGCAGCAAGCTTTATGAGATGAGATAAAACATGCATGGGGGACAGAAGTGACAGCTCATCAGGTTGTCACGAAAGCCTCCATTATAATTTGGATGTCAGAAATCGCATCCTTGCAGTGTTCATAGGAATTCTATTGTTGGCCTGGGAATATTGCAGTTTGATTGTCAGGCGGAAAACTGGACTTTTTGTTGTAGTTGTTGTTGCTTGTGGTCATTTTCGAGCAAACTAATCATGAATTTTGCATGAAACGATAAGCGGCTGTTTGGCTAATAAAATGAAATAGGCGACTTTATTATTGATATGTAAAATTAAAATTAAGACAAATAAACGAGAATGTTCTGAAAGAAATTAGTGCACAGAGGAAGCTTTAGTACTAACGTTAGAATGAAGCCATTCACTTTCTTTGGACATATTGTAAGAAGACGTCACCGGGATTTTTTGCACTGCCTCTGCTGAATGCAAAAGCCCAGTGGTTTTTATTTTTCTGTCCAGTGAATGCTCTGTTAATTGGCCCATCAATAGATGCTTCATAATTGAAAGTCACAAACATTCACTGCAAAATGTACTGTGTGACCTTTCATTCAATCTTAAGTAATGACATTAAAGCTGATACATTATTTTTATTAGACGTGAACGACTGTGACAGCATAATTATATCTTTTAGAAACAAATACGGCAAATAATTATTTCGTCATTCAGTTTATAAAAATAACAGATTATTTGGCTTTGGAAGAGCACGCAGAAGACCGTTATTGGCTTCTAAAAAATAAGTTAGGGTAGCTCTGTTGCTCGGCGTGCAAATACTATCAAGACTGTTCGATTTTTGGAAGATTTAATGCTTTTCGTTGCCTTGTTTACTCTTCTTTAGGATGGGCTGAGTAAATATCGTATTGATCCAAAAGATGTCTTCTCAGGAACAGTTTTAATCGCTAAAAGTTTCTTGTACTCCTTCTGGGCTGATTGAAAATGTTCACATCATGTTTTTCGTTTAGAGGCAAGCATTAGTGTCCAGCTGCGCGGTTTATCCAGCTTTTAGAGCCAGTAATACAAACTTGACATTTAGTGGTCTGTCATTTAATTCTTTCATTTGGTTGTATTTACCGAGAGAAAGGGATCTGTGTAACAAGGAGGATCCCGTTACATGCTCAGTGAGGCATATTGGGAATATAGTGTTAGACCTAAATTTTCTTGACCATACGGCACACTAGGGGTGATGTGGTCAGCATCACGCCAGTCGCCGTTATTCTTCCCAGAGTAGCTCTGGTACTCAATTCATGAGGCTGGGTCGACCCCTGAGCCGTTTGCGGTCTAAAAATCGCACCTCAGCTGGGGATCGAACCATGGACCACCGAGCTAGGAAGCCAGTGCAGTAACCACAGCGCTATCTAGGTGACAAAGCAAGCTTACAATTTTATTAAAGTTTAGTCGCCTGGCAGAATGGCTAACCCTGGGGCCCGCTCTTTCTCTCGTTGGTTCTGGACATCAATGCAACTATCCACACAACTTGAACTACTTACACGAACCAAACATCTGTCACTCATCTTTAATCTGTATTTAACACCCAAGATGGGAATCTGCAAGTGTAATGTAATAAAACATAGCTGCTGTGTGGTTATGCTTACATGATTGCTGTAATAACGTCAGCTCAGAAGTCTTCGTTGTCGGCCCCATAGGTAGCCCTAAAGCACATACTTCCTTAGGGGAGTAAGGTGTATGAAACTTCACTATACTTGGTCCAGCAGGAGGGGTGACTAGTTCCGCTCCTCGCTATCTTTTCCTTTGCTAACGCAAGAGCAAAGTCAAGTACCCATTTCCAGCTGGGTAAGTTGGAGTGTGTCAATACTGTTAGTCGAACACGGTACCTTTGCCGCGAGAAATGAGCGCTCTAACCACTCTGTCAATCGTGCATAGTCTGTTATCAGTCGCATCATACGACGTACCTGAAGGATCAGTTAATAACCATTATATGTGTTATGTGTCGTTATTGTTCAATTATTCCGGAGATATTCTCCGTGGCCAAGGTAGACTCTAGGGGCAGTCACACAACACGAAATCAGCATAACTGTACTGAGCAGACGAACACCTCCTTCACAATTTTACAAACATGCAATTTATTAGGTTTAACAAACTGCTCCATGGTAAGATTATATATATATATATATATATATATATATATATATATACAGCCCCAAAGGCAAATGCAGTGGTATGTATATCCAGTCCGTTCCCTATCAAACGCTGGTCATTGGCAATCATTCAAACTTTATTTAATATCGTCCTTTGGACATTTTTATGAATAGGCGCACATTTCCTTACTAGAATAAGTCAGGGACACCTCAACCAAGTATATTGATGTCCTGGTGATGAAATAATTCAGAAAAAACACAGAATACTGCAGGAGCTCAAAATACATACGTCCGCTCACTCCCTAACACAAGCCGCATCTCTCTTGCAGACGCTCAACTCACTTCTGCTTCAAATTTGTTCACGTCTGCCAGTCAACCATATCGACATGACGTCACTTCCTTTATTAATAAGTGACTCCGTATAAAATAAACAAAAAAGGAGCCCTGTTGAGCTGCCTATTATACCGACGTAATCGTTATGAATTTTAATCATAACAGTATGTCTCCTGATATATCCCCGGGAACTACACAGGGCCTGGGCGCATACGCTTGTGGGAATAGACAAAACAGCAGAGACAAATATGGAAGGACTGTGTATGCAACAGTTAGTCTCATTGATGCGCTATCATACACAGACATTTAGTCTTGGTTTTTTGAGATTATAAATTAATAGCCCTGCTTTCTAGAAAGATCGGAGGGGGAGATAGAGACAATACCTGAAGAAATAAAGATTTTGTTCTTTCGTTATCTCTCTCTCTCTCTGTCTGTCTCTCTCTGTCTGTCTCTCTCTGTCTGTCTCTCTCTCTGTCTGTCTGTCTCTGTCTGTCTCTGTCTCTCTGTCTGTCTTTCTCTCTCGTTCGTTCGTTCTCTGGTTCCCCCCCCCCCCCTCACTTAGTTTTGTCGTCTTGTCTCCGTACTTAACATTTACTCTGTGTGCCCAGAAATTACAGCCGTGTTGCGTACGACCATGTTTAAGCACCTGTTGTATTCTTATGCACATGCTAAGTTTTTTTTTTATCTTCGTTTTTGCCTGCTTTTCTTTCTATTTTTGTTAATTTATCCCTGACGAAGACCTTGTCACCCTAACGTAGATAGTTATATTCCTTGTCCCCCCCCCCCCCCCTAAACTTACTGCAGTAGTGTCTTATTTTCTAATGAACAAGTCAATAAGTTTTAGGGATCACTTTCATTATTAATCATACTAATTGCCTTATGGGTAACGACAGTCCCACTTTGTCCCCCACCGAAGTTGCAGTCCTTCCATGACGCCCATGTTGAAATATCACGCACTTTCCTTCAGTACACTCCACACGCGGCATGTGGAAATATTTCTGCTTCTGTTGCTTTTTGATGGCACAATTTCTGGAATTTCCCCATTTATATTAAGCAGTTTGGGTAAGGATAAATACATTTCTCAATCATATAATTATATATTTAGCCAGTACAGCTTTATTGCTCATCATGGATGAAGCTTTTGTGCCACGTGTCCCGTGCGTCCATACTTGTAAAGCACAACGGTAATGAATGAAAGGACTACAGGAGAATTTAGTGCCATCACCAGGGTATGCCACAACGGGCTGATCACCCGTTTGCCAGTCACTTCGATTACGGAAACAACAGCAAATGGATTGATTTGCCGTTGCCCTAAAGACGCCATTAGGCGTGATGGGAAACAATGGCAAAGAAAACCTATCTGCTGTTGCCCTAAGACGCCACTAGGCGTAATGGCCACTGACTGCTTTGACGGTCGGTGGCTAAGGACGGAAGAAGAAGAAGAAGGCCAGGGTATGTAGTAGATAGAGCACAATATAATTATTTCCGGCCATATTTTGCCGGGTGACTTACTCATTTTGATCTAATGCACTTAAAACATGAAATCGGCATACATTCTGTTGCATAGAATAAAAGGGTTCAACGACAGACAGTATTGCTTTTGGTCAGTGGCGGATTTCCATTCTCTTGCAAGTTGAGAAAAGAGAGAATTGCACGATTTAAGAAAATATAAAAAACATTGTTGCTTAAAACACTACATGTTGTGGACTTACTCGAATAAGTACGGTATGCGGAGGAACGTTATTCATGGTAATAGTTTGTCCCAGGAGACAATTTGATGGTTAGGATTGTTAGACGAGTTGTAAAATCCAATCCAACTTTCTCAGGGCATAGTTTTCCAGCTCGGTGCTAGTCCTCCTCAACATTACAATGAGAACGATTCTGTCTGACCTTATCTGACCCGGAACCATGACCTAGGAAATGTCGCTGAAGTAACGTTCGGTGGTGAAGCGCATGGAACGTTATGGAAAATGATGAGCGACTGTGTTGTCAAACTAACGAATGCGTTACTTTTTGACATAGAAAGTTAATACCACCTTTTCTACAAACGTTTACATTTATGCAAGTAAATGGTTTTCGTTTAACAACAGAACCTTGTTTATTGCTAGCTGCATACTGAATTTGTTTTCTACAAGTTCATTAGAGAACAAACCTTTTTTTTCTCACTTTTTCACGTTCGTGTTTTATTATTATAAAGTTGTGTCTCTTATTCGTCCAGACAGAATTTCTGAAGCATTGTGATATGTTAATTATAACGTATTGGAGAATGTTGACCCTTCCAAATCACATTTATCAATTTTGAGCCCGCTTTATTAGTACTATTTATTATTTATTTTTTAAATATGAGTTTGCCTCGTTGTTGGCAAGGGGCTGTACTTTGAACTTTGACACAAGGTCTGTTGGTTATATTAATGCGCATGCCGAAAGTTCAAAAGACCTTGTGGTTTGGTCTAACAAATAAGAGATTCCCACCAGTCGTTTCCTTATCATTTACTAACAAGAACATTGACATAAATCAAAACTGTGTGCTCGCAGTAACAAGTTCAAGGTAGTCCCATAGAATATACTGCCGTAGGTGAGGGAAGTGTTAGAGACTTCCATATACTAGGTCTAGCATCGTGAGGTGGGGTGACCAGTTCCCTGCCTCTCTGCCTTGTCCTTCCCTAGCTCAAGAGCAAAGTCACATACCCATTTACAGCTGGGTAGACAGGAGCGTGTTGAACCCGGCACCTATGCCGCGAGAGACCAGCGCTCTAACCACCCAGTCAGTCGGACGCTCACCTGCTCACCTGCTACATAAATATCAATAAATATACAGCACTATTTTTTCAAATAAACAAAAACATTGTTCCGTGGAACCTAAGGGTTCCACAATTTAACTTCATGGGTTCCGAGAGAAATCATTAGAATACAAATTTTTTTGAAATACCGCGAAACATTACAAATATCGTTCTTATTTACGATTATGTTTACTTGTATGTTCGTTTCTCATTGTGACGATAAATAACATACGCTTGAAATAAATAACTTACGCTTGTAATAAATAACATACGCTTGTAATAAATAACATGCGCTTGTAATAAATAACATGCGCTTGTAATAAATAATATAAACGTTTGTTGAATCCGTAACACCATTTTATTTTATTTAAAGTTAAAAATACAGATTTTCATCTCACATAGGATAGGGAAGATATAAATACAGAGTATTTATAATAAATACAGATTTTCACCTCACTTATAGTGATAGCGAAGATACAGAATATTTATAATAAATACAGATTTTCATCTCACTTATAGTGATAGCGAAGATATAAATACAGAATATTTATAATAAATACAGATTTTCATCTCAATTATAATGATAGTGAAGATATAAATACAGAATATTTATAATAAATACAGATTTTCATCTCACTTATAGTGATAGCGAAGATATAAATACAGAATATTTATAATAAATACAGATTTTCACCTCACATAGTGATAGCGAAGATATAAATACAGAATATTTATAATAAATACAGATTTTCACCTCACTTATAATGATAGCGAAGATATAAATACAGAATATCTATAATAAATATATATTTTTTTACCTCATATTGATAGCGAAGATACAGAATATTTATAATAAATACAGATTTTCACCTCACATAGTGATAGCGAAGATATATATATACAGAATATTTATAATAAATACAGATTTTCACCTCACATAGTGATAGCGAAGATACAGAATATTGATAATAAATACAGATTTTCACCTCACACAGTGATAGCGAAGATATAAATACAGAATATTTATAATAAATAAAGCATACTGACATCATTTTATAGCGCATTAACTACATTTTTTATTTTTTTTTTAAAGAGTTCCACATGAAGGGGTGTTGCTTGAAAGTATGTGCGTACATTGTACGGAAGAGCACAACAAAACACAACGTGTTTTCCTTCAGTATCTCTAGTTCTCACTTCATTAATTTTTCATTATGTTTTGACATTTATTCAAAGTCTTTAACATCGCACATTTAGGACACTTAAAAAAACAGAAAGAAAGAAATAGAACGTCGTATAATGACAGCTCACTCACACATACACACATACTCAAGTACGCACATATAAAGCATCTCTTTACAAATACATTTTCATGGCAATAATTTAGTGGTAATAGAATTGCGTCGCAGGGGCTCCGATGGTTGTGGAGAATTATTTGACGGGTTCCGGCATGGTAAAAAAAAAAAGTTGGGAAACATCGCTGTTGATAGCTATGGCTGTGACAAGGACGAATAATGCCATTCAGAGATTCGTTAATGCCATTTTAGACCAAATGTTATTCCGCTGTTAGAAAATGGGATACGGAGACTTCTGGGAATCGAAGACGAGTTCAGGGAAAGAAACACATATTACAAGCACTCTCTCCCACCCATCCATCCATCCAGCCACCCGCTTACTTATTCCCTCATTCCTGCTCCATCCATCCTTATTCACTAAGAAACAACTAGAAAGGAAAGCTAGATTTGTCAACGTTATGTGCGGAAAGGGGGGAGGAGGCAAAACTGAATTGCCAGTTCATCCACTTAGAAGGAGAAACTGAAAAAGCAGGAAAATAAATGGTGTTAAGCTAGTGTATATTGATGACCTTTCCCAGCAGACAGAGAAATTCTTGTTTTGGCCTGTCATGTTGAAAGAAAAAAAATCTAGAGCTAATCACGTTGAAAACAAATATAACCTAGAAAAAAAAAACTATCGTTGAATATACATTATCAGAAGCCAGAAAAATCGAATTAAAAACTTTATTCCTTTAGCACATTAAAGAAGTCAACAAAGATGTGGGGGGAAATTATAAAATTAGGCGCGCTTCCTGTACAGAAAGAACGTCTAGTATTCTTGTGACAGAGTTCCATCTTCACCAGGTCAATACTTTAAAATGAGTAAGTCATCCGCCAAAACATGGCCAGAAATAATTATAGTGTGATCTTTCTGCTGGATGCCTGATG
This sequence comes from Oreohelix idahoensis, assembly GCA_024509875.1. Lineage (NCBI taxonomy): Eukaryota > Metazoa > Mollusca > Gastropoda > Stylommatophora > Oreohelicidae > Oreohelix > Oreohelix idahoensis. Next base: position 73,749 of record JAMPIV010011814.1, on the reverse strand, counting down.
GCGGCACTAAATTCCCCAGTTGTCATTTCATTCCTTCAACAGTACAGGAATAGTGGCATGAAAGCATAGAGGCTTCACTGGTATTTTATATATATATATATATATATATATATATATATATATATATATATATATATATATATATATATATATATATATATATATATATATATATATATATATATATATACCAACGGGCAGCAGTTATACAGAAAATCATCTATGATTTTGACATCCTCATGATTCAGGAGACAAATTTAAAAGTGACAAGTAATATTAATTGTCCAGGCTACAAATGTTATAGTAATCTTCCATGTGGACCTGGCAGACGAGTGCAAGCTATGTATGTCAGACATGAACTCCATCACACATGGCTGGATGTAAGTTCCCACAATAGTGAGGATATAGAATTGCAAGTGATTGAAGTGAATATAAGTGATCAGGAATGGCGAGTCTACAATTTGTATTCGCATGTAGACCGCCTTCCTGAAGAGGGTAGTTGGGATTTCCTGATAGAATTGTCCGATGAACCTAACAGAAGGTATTTAATTGCTGGTGATTTCAATGCTAGGTCTAAGGAGTGGGGTAACATCACGGACAATAGACAGGGTATGGCCTTGAGTCGGGCATTACTGAACGCAAACTTAACCATCTTGAATGATGGACGCCTGACAAGACTGGCAACTAAACCTGGGGGCACTGATGGCGTCATAGATCTGGCAATGATTTCTAATGCTGCCGCAACCCTTGCACGTTGGGATGTACTGGGAGCACAGGAAAGTGATCATCTACCTTGTGTAGTCCTCATTGCCAAGGGGAAGGCAACCAGACACAGAAAGCCTAAACACACTTTTAAGTACCCTGCAGGCTCACATGACTGCAATAGCCCACTACATATATTGCGCCAAAATGCCAGAAAAAAGACAACGAGTACACCCAACCACCCTGGTGGAATGAGGATGTAGAAAGGCATGAATAGAAAAGGAAAGAGCGACGAAAGAATGGAGGAAAGCACGAAAGCGAAATACATTGAATAATGGCGGGGTTGAAGAGTTGAAGGAGAAAAAAACAGAAAGACACCAATAGGTTCAAGAGCGTCGCAAGGGAAGCCAAGGACCAAGTATGGGAGGCCTTCGTGACACAGGTGGGCACGGAAAAGACCTGTAAGGTAATTATAAGGTAATTATGTTGTTTCTATTCATTCGTCGATTGAAGGACCAGAACTTACAGAAGTTCTGGTCCTTCAATCGACGAATGAATAGAAACAACATAAACCAACCCATACCTAATATTCTGAGCTCAGCGGGAATAAGCCTGAAGACCGATGAAGAGAAAGGACGTGCATTATTCAGTCGGTATATCACTCAGACGGATAAAGGTGATAAAGCTGCCCGTCAAGAGATTAAGAATCGTGTCCTGGAAAATGACATCAGAGGCGAGATTGTATTTCGACCTCATCTGACGAGGACGTTATGTATACGTTTGTCACGAAATGGATTTAGGACTAGAGACTGTCTACATACAGTGACAAGACAATAGTAAGAAGAAAGACTGAAATGATAGATTCAGATAGTAATATAGTGCAAAATGTGAAAGTTGAGACCATTGGCTCCGAGGTTGAGAACCGAGGTTGATTCTTTCCTCGCCACTTCGGACGTTTAAATTGCTATGGCCTCGAACCACCTCTAACTACCCTAAGGGGATAAGGTTCAATCAGCTTCACAAACACCAAGATACAGACAACATATAGCTACTGTACTTAAAGGAAATGACTGATGCCAGCTACAATTTATACAAGTTTATTATACACCTATAAACAAACTCATATACATGTCAAATACATAAAGTGCGAGGATGCACACCTGAAACAAAATCAAGCACAGTTAAAAATGCATCAACCCCAACCCTTCTCCCACAATTGCAACCTGTATGGAGAAAGAAGGTAAGGTTAACTGAAATGAACTACACTGCACTTGATGTCGCCTACACTCCAAACTAGCTGTTCTAAATTCTAACTCTAACTCTAAGTCCACTGATAGCTGGAACGACTACGAAGTGTCTACACAATCTCTGCACAGACTTCGGTTCTACACAGCCTATCCTGGAATCTCCTGAACACAGCTAACTGCACCTCTAAACTTCAGCAGCGGTCCTCTGCTATGATTCACCAAAACTAACAGTTCTGCCTATCTGTGCTGACTCTCCCTCTCTCTCTCCACTAACTCTGGAATTGATGACTAAGGTTTATCAGAACCCCACTGGATTCTAAACTGGCACTGTAGCTGGCTTCTCCTAACACCTCTGAGGTTACCTGCCCGATTACCTATGACTGGGCGATGGGGCTATCGGCTTTATTATGGCCGTGAAGAAGCGAACATAAAATTACCACAACGCTGGCAGCATGCCAAATCTGCGTGTGTAACCGACCGAGCGTCAGAACTCAGGATTTATCCACAAAAATCCTATTCGCTGGAAAATGTCTTCCCCTGGCTGGGAAAACGTATTTTCTTCCTCTCCTTCCACCACTGGCAATTCATGCGCGACTTAGCTTGTCGGCGAATGCCACAACTTCGCCGTGGGAGAAATTTTTGTGGTATCAAAAATTCTGCTCTTATCCACAAAAAGCCGGTACCTGCAAATCTCGAATGTCCTACTGAAGGCAATCGACTTGACTCTGGCAACCGGCTTGGCAATTTTTCATTAAAAGAGAAAGAGGCTATGAAATATAGGCCTTTTATTATCAAGACCCCCACGCGCCGACTTCATGACGTCATATGCGCGGCGTGGTTCTAAAGCCAATGGGAGCTCTGCATTTCAACTGCAGTTAGCTCTCAGCCAATCAGAATCTTAGATCATGCTGATGCAACCAGTTTCTGCTAGACAAAGAAACGGCATTAAGCTCTGCCCTCTAGTGGCAGTGAAACAAAAATGGCCAATATATATATATATATATATATATATATATATATATATATATATATATATATATATATATATATATATATATATATATATATATATATATATATATATATATATATATATATATCAAATCCCGAAAAAATGTGTCTAGGGCCACCTGCCCTATCTTTAAAAAGACTAAAACTGGGGCAAATCCTGATCTAGCCTCTATAATCTTTCTTCTAGAAAAATATTGTCCAATTCCCTACACCCCCATTCTAAACACATAAAGAAGAACCATAAAGCAGATGAGATCAAACTCCCTCGTGATCTCATCTTGAAAAAACGTAAATAATAGAAGGAGAAGAAACATGGAGAAGGATTTCCTGTAATCCCTCCTAAAAATAGTGAACAAATTGCAAGGAGAAAAAGACATGGGCCATTTGAAAGACAGAATCTCAGTACTTTCGTCACAACGTTAAAGTCAAGTAGAAACACTGCTCCGGGTCCTGATGGTGTACAGTATCAACACATCAAGCAGCTTGATGACAGAGGTATTACGAATGTAGTGATGGATTTCAACATCAGTATACAGAATGCTGAGGTGCTGGAAGACTGGCTACATAGCTACCTACGGCCACTTCCTAAACCTGGTAAAGACCCCACACTGCTTAGCAGCTATCGAATCATCACATTGCAGAATGTCTACAGCAAATTACTTGAGAAGATAGTGGCGAGACAATTAATGAACCACCTTGAATATGCACACATCCTCCCTGATACCCTGGGCAGTTATAGACCAATAAAAGTATCATGGGGTAACGCTGGAACATTTGTTTACGATGTATATGAGGGTTTCCAGGGTAAAGAAGAAACGGTAGCTGTGACAGTTGACCTAGAGGATGCTTACTACAGTGTTGACTTTGCATCCTTGATGGACCGTGTGAAGGAATGTGGTGTAAACCCATGGCTAACAAGGTGGATAGCCGCTGCCTTAACTGAGAGAGCAGTTGCATTTCGTTTTGGAACATGGACATCAACCACTGCACATTTGCCCAGGATTACCCCAGGGTTCTCCATTATCACCGGTGTTATTAACATCTATACAGCAAAAATAGCTGCAATCCAACCAACAGGTTTGGGACGAACATTAACATTTGCCGATGACTTGCTCATTTACAGGACTGGTTCAGACAGAAATGAAATAGTTAAAAGCATACACGAGACACTTCAAGCAGTTTCTAAATGGTGCGACGAAACCAGCTCCAAGGTCAATCCCAACAAAGCCTGTGTGCTTTGGTGCTCCTTGAATAACTCCATATTGAAAGCCGATCTTCCAGACATTACTCTCAGTGGACAGAAAATTGAAAGGCAGAACGATTTGAAATACCTTGGAGTAACCATTCGATCGTGTGCTATCATATAAGCACCATGTTGACCACATCAAACAGAAGTGCAAGAGAGGTCTGGCAGCCCTAAAAACAATGGCTGCAGCACACCTGGGGCAAAGACTACCGTTGCTCTTTTATCATCAGCTGGTCTTGTCTGTAATCGAGTATTCTTCTTTCTTCTTTGATCTTTAGCCGCCGACCGTCAAAGCAGTCAGTGGCCATCACGCCTAGTGGCGTCTTGTAGGGCAACAACAAATTGATTCCACTTTGCTCGGTCGGTGGCCATCCTTCGTACAGTGCCCCAACTCAGGTTCATTCCCTGCATCTCAGCCTCCACAGTCCTCCGCCAGGTTGTTTTTGGTCGGCCTCTCTTTCGTTTTCCTTCAGGGGTCCAAAGAATAGCTGTTCTTGTGATGGCATCGGGGTCTCTTCTGAGGACATGACCAACCCAGCTCCAGCGTCTGCCAGCTATGATGGTGTGCATGTCCTCTTGCTTGCTACGAGTAAGCAGATCTTGGTTAGTGATGGTATTCGGCCAAAAGATTCGGTGAATTTTTCTTAGGCATGTTGTGTGAAAGGAGGACAATTTCGACATTTCCTTCTCTGTAACTCTCCAGCATTCCGCACCATAGAGAAGCACAGAAAGCACACAGCTCTGATATAATCTTAATTTTGTGCTTGTGCTGTATTGGGAGGATTTCCAGATGTTGTTTAGGCTAAAGAAGGTTGTTCTTGCCTTATCCATTCTGATGTTGATGTCTGTGCTTGCCCCGCCGTCTGGTGTTACTATGCTTCCTAGGTATGTGAAGGTATCTGTCTGTACCAATTGCTGGTAATCGAGTATGGCCTGGGAATACTCACGCTGTCAATATTACAGTGTGAATGACTGGAACGCATTCAAAACGAAGGGATGCGTATAGTCTTGGGCTGCACGCGAGACACCCCTATTGTGATGATGCAGCACATGCTTGGATTGCTGTCAATTAGATCCAGATATATGATGGCCCAGGTAAAGGCGTATGTGCATGTAACCACAGACAAAAGGTATCCCCTGCATGGGAACATAGCTGACATCAAAGGAGCGAGAATAAAGAGGGGGATGTCATGGATGGCGCAGGCGGAGGAGACTATTAGACAGGTGACCCCAGTTAAAAGTATGTTCAAGGGAGAAGAGTGGAGTAAGTCAGATGAGAGCTGGATGAACTACCAGCAAGTCATCATCAGCCTTGGTAGAGAATGCAGAACTTGGGCCAATCGGAGAGCAGAGCTGGAAGTTGATCAGCTTATAAATGATAATGCTGGGGATGATGATGCCATTGTGTACACTGATGGGTCTGTAATCTGGGGTAATAAATCAGGGTGGGGCTTCTCTGCTAGAGTAAAGAGCAGAATCGTCGCTGAACATAGTGGGGCTAACATTATAACAACCTCCAGCATGAGAATGGAGGTAGAGACAGTTACTGCTGCCTTAAGATGGCTGTCTGAGACTTTATTAACAAAGGCAGTTATTGTATCAGACTCACAATCCATGCTTCGAAAGGTCTAAAATGGTTGGCTTCGACATGAATGGAAAACCTCCATAGAAGCATCGAATCTTCAAGAACTGATATGGATCTATTGTCCTGGTCATGCCGGGGTACGTGGCAATGAAAGAGCTGACAGACTAGCTTCAAGAGCACCTATAAAAGGTGCATTGGCCATGGATAAGGAAGAAATACTGAGGGCGATTCATATTCGTCTATTAGAGAATGACTGCAATCGATGAATCATCAAGGCTCAGATTGCTGGAATTCGGCATCAAACGTAAGACCAGCAGGGATGGACGTCTTGAAGAAGAAAAACAAAGACGATTTGATCAAACCAGATCTTTAGACAGCTCAGTGTTTCTGCAGTAGATCCACAGAGATTTCCTACCGTGATATATGGTATAATATTGAGAGCATTTTTTGGTTCTGAAGTTAACTGCCATTTTCACAGTTATAGGAACGCGTACTGGCAGCTGATCTGGCTCCATTCTCATAAAATAGCCGAAACATTTGATTTTTTGTCTCTGTATGTTCCGTGTGGGGTGTTGTTCCTACACATTTTCTGTCTCTGTATGTTCGGTGTGGGGTGTTGTTCCTAAACATTTTCTGTCTCTGTATGTTCGGTGTGGGGCGTTGTTCCTACACATTTTCTGGCACCATATTTCTCATTTTGTCTCTCCTGATAACTTTAAATTAATCTTCTCGAGCATTTCATCTCAGATAATGTGATCTTCGTCTTCAGTGCTTTGAACAGAGACCATGTTTGGCAATTACAACAAAGAGTTAGTAAGAGTTTGCTGTTTATAAATAGTTTTGGAATCTGTTTAAGCTTAATAATGTTGACATGTCTGTTAAATGTGTCTGGAGATCTGCTGATCGTCGTAGTGTCTGTCTGTGTGCTATCTTCACGTTGTGTCCTCCACACGTTGAATTATGCGTGTTTTTGCCATTAACTTTCATCTCCGTACATTGTTGTTGTTTAACTAGGGCTGTTGAGCTTCTCGCTCTTTTGCAGCCAATACCGAGTTGAAGAGTCCTTGGTATTATCTACACTGTAGATCTAGGCTTTTCCTGTGGCTTTTCTGATATTCCGAAACGTTTTGAGTTGAAGTCATGAGCCCTAGTTTCCCCATTTTGGCTTGCATTTAAATGATCATCACAGCTGGTCCCAAGCTAGGAGGAAGAAGCGTGTGACATACTGTGCATTCTCTGCCATCCAAGGGGGCTCTCCAGATAGGCAGAGCTAAAATACTATGCTCTAGGTGTGGGCTCTCCAAAAGAATTGTCACATCCTACACAGAGCCACTTCTCAGATCCACCTGCCTGTCATGGGGTCCATAGTGACATCCTCCTCCATGCCGGCAACCAGGTAATGATTTTGGTTTTATGGATGTCGCATGAATAAGTGCTGTATAAATAGTGCAGCTAATAAGTGTGTAGCGTTTGTGGGAGTATACATGAATGAATGTAGTTAACGCTACACCGCACTGCGACGTGAGTCATATAAAGAAGGCTCGCGCTATAATGCGAGAGGTCACACTCTAAACAATCTTAGAGACACCATATATAAAGAACAACTCTTATAAAGTCTGGCAATCTTAATATATATATTTTTTTCGACAATCCAACAAATATCAGCATACGATTACAACGGGCACAGTGCGAATGCATTAAACCAAAATAACTGGCTAACAATTCCTAAACGACATCATCGACATACCCTACTAAGTTCACAAAATCAACATGGCGTACAATTCGCTACTGGCACTGTTACAACGGACTACCTTCATTCCACACGGGCAACTCTATCAGTGCTCCGATCTGCTCCCTTAGGAAGATCTCAGCACGGTTCACAAACTCCGTAGCACCGGCGAGAATTCCAGTGTGTGTATATAGGAATCACACATTCTATAAATATTGCTGTGGTGGGTAGGCTTCTAATTTTTAAATTTTGCCAGGGCAGCGGCCTGATAAGCCCACTCTGTACGATTTACCACTGCCGTGGAATTTTTAACGTGCGCAACTTGCACACGGGACCTCCTATTTTTTTCGCCCTTAGCCAAGAAGGCTAGGCATCCGATCTCACTACTCAGGAGACCAGGGGGAGTATGACATCATTAGGACCACTGGTTCTGAAAATATTTTTTTCCCTTACATTATATTCGCTTTACTGGGAATCGTACCCGGTACCTTTAGAATTTGAGGCGGACGCCATACCTCTTAGCCACTCCTACCCCCTAACCAGGTAAAAGCCAGAGTTTCCTCTGGGGCTCAAGTGAGTCCTCCAAGCTGAGTGTGCAATGCCAGGTTTTCAGTATGTTTCACCATCTTCGTACATTAGACTTTGATAGCTACCCCAAAAAAAAGTACCTCTGTCTATTCCGTGAAACCCACACCTTACTTCACCCGAGTCCAGGAGTCACCTTACTTGGTTCTGTTTCTGCCTCCTACGACATTTACGCGGTGTTGGACTTTGAAGCTGTCCTTGTGTGTGAACGTCGTCTGATTGACAGTGGTTATGGCGCTGGTCTCTCGCGGTAAAGGTGCCGGGTTCCATTCACGGCATCGACACGCTCCAGTCTACCCAGCTGTAAATGAGCACCTGACTTTGCTCTGGAGTTAGAGAAGGAAAAGACAGCGAGGAAGGGAACTGGTCATCCCCACCTCTCGATGCTGGACCTAGTATAGTGAAGTCTCTAACACTTCACTCCCTGTGACGTACGTCTAGTTCGACAAGTGAATTTTCCCTGATATGATGGATGATTTATAGGGACTTTTAGCTTTTCATAACATTAGAACCCCTGAACATTTGTTGTAACTTTTTGTTTCGCCAGAGCGAACCGTTTCCACCGGGACTCACTTAGTATGCGGCACGAGATCAAAGACACTGAGACGATCCCCGAGCAGAGAAGCTTGTTTCTCGCAGGTATTTATCATCTCCGCGCGAACTCAACCGCTCGCAAGATGGACCAGAGCGATTAGAAGAAAGACACTGGTGGAGATCTCAGGAAGGACGGGCGGCATGCTATCAAAGACAGTAGTGGTCCCTGAAACGATTTCGCATCCCGGTGTTAAGCACGGAACCGATCGCAGCCAGAGCGAACGGGGAAAGCTGACGCAAGCAGCGAGCGAAGATACGAGAGGCCAGGGGCGGCTTCTCTCTTTGGATTTGGCGGTCAGATCCCCCAAAGTTCATGAGATCAAAAAAGCTGTCAAAGTTCTCATGTCCCACTCATCTTGCATTCCAGTTGTAGATATACAGATCACGTAGAAATACACTTCATCATTCGCTGGCCAGAACTTGATAGAAGCACTGGCGATATTTGAAATCTTGCTAGATTATCCCATGGATTTTCATTTATATTTGCAGTGAATTCTATTTCTGTGCAAAACGGTAATATATATATTGTGTAAAGTGATCAGTGGTCTAGTTCATTCATTATATTTCATTGGATTTTGTGTTAATTTAAACCTATTAAATTAAACCGTCTCAATAGTTCCAGTTGTAAATGTAATGATATACCTGCTATATTATTTCCAAAAGATAATAGATGTCAATGCTTAAATTAACTTTTAAAGTCGCGAAGGAATTTATAATTAATAAATTTAGTTAAGTCCTATATTTATAGATGTGTGATTTAACCACTAGAACTCGCGCAGTGTTTATTAAATACATAATTAAATACGCGAGCATATATAAAATAGTCTTAACGGGAAATTTATCGCGCGCTTAGAAGATTATTTGATTTTTAAAGTATGATTATGTTGTTATGGGTTTTCTATCTTTTTCTCTAGATTGATCACCTTAGAACTTCAAGTCCGGCGATAAGCGGGAATATTTGCTCTCAGTGAAACCTCGCATTATCTGGGGCGGGACATAGAAGGACTGGACAGTTGTCACACGTAAAGAGTTTAAGTACTGTGTATATCATGCTATGGATTGTCTGATGCTGAAATCGGTAAGTGTGTGGTGTATATGAGTGTGGATCCTCACAGTGTGCATGAATGACAGGAGATTAATTTTTTTGCAACAAACCATTTGTTAACTTGCCTACCGGGTAATACGTTTTCTGTATACCCGGCATTGTTCCTTTAGTGGGATAATTTGTTAACTCTGTTTCATCCCCCCTTTTTTTTCTTTGCTTAGTAAAGGGAAGACACCAGTTGGGATAACAGTATTTTTTTGTCTACCACCATAACTAATATTGTAACACCTCTTTCAGAGTAATTAAATTCACTGTTGGGTTACATTTCCTATGCTCCTGATAACTATCTATCTCGAGACTGGGTTTATCTTTGTCTAATACAAGCGGGAAGGGCTTAGTCGATACCAATCTTCTTCACCCCCTCCCTACCTTGATATTTGCATTTTTCTGTACTTATGATAATTTTATGTAAAACTTGATATTGTTTTTTTGTGATTTGATCTTTTAGGTTAATAAACATCATAAACTTATATCGGACTGTGTTGGAATACCCAAAAGCCCAAACATTCCCTATTTGTTTAATATAGCTGTATCCACGTCGTCTGAGCGTTTGAAGCAACAAATCGGTGTGAGCGCAGACGTGTGTCTGGAAAACTGGCAAATAATTGTTTGACCAGGAGAGTGGAAGAGAAGATTGAGAGAAACGATTTGTCGTAAATAAGTCTGTCTTTACTCTCCTCCAGCACTCTGTGGAGCATCATATTTAATCTGTACATTTCTATCACTGAGTTTTCATCATCATTCTACACTCTAAACCGGACTACTATTTCTAGACTCTTTCTCTCAAAAATAAATTTACGACACTCCCCTACGGCGGAATCTGTTACTGGACTACATTTAACTTTTGTGAAAGGCCAGACTTGAAATCCTGTCTGTAAAGTTTCCTGTCATTAGATAACTTTACTTTTGTATGACTGTGTGAAAGGCCAGACTTGAAATCCTGTCTGTAAAGTTTCCTGTCATTAGATAACTTTACTTTTGTATGACTGTGTGAAAGGCCAGACTTGAAATCCTGTCTGTAAAGTTTCCTATCATTAGATAACTTTACGTTTGTATGACTGTGTGAAAGGCCAGACTGTTGAAATCCTGTCTGTAAAGTTTCCTGTCATTAGATAACTTTACGTTTGTATGACTGTGTGAAAGGCCAGACTGTTGAAATCCTGTCTGTAAAGTTTCCTGTCATTAGATAACTTTACGTTTGTATGACTGTGTGAAAGGCCAGACTTGAAATCCTGTCTGTAATGTTTCCTGTCATTAGATAACTTTACGTTTGTATGACTGTGTGAAAGGCCAGACTTGAAATCCTGTCTGTAAAGTTTCCTGTCATTAGATAACTTTACGTTTGTATGACTGTGTGAAAGGCCAGACTTGAAATCCTGTCTGTAATGTTTCCTGTCATTAGATAACTTTACGTTTGTATGACTGTGTGAAAGGCCAGACTTGAAATCCTGTCTGTAAAGTTTCCTGTCATTAGATAACTTTACGTTTGTATGACTGTGTGAAAGGCCAGACTGTTGAAATCCTGTCTGTAAAGTTTCCTGTCATTAGATAACTTTACGTTTGTATGACTGTGTGAAAGGCCAGACTGTTGAAATCCTGTCTGTAAAGTTTTCTGTCATTAGATTACTTTTGTATGACTGTGTGAAAGGCCAGACTTGAAATCCTGTCTGTAATGTTTCCAGTCATTAGATAACTTTACGTGTGTATGACTGTGTGAAAGGCCAGACTGTTGAAATCCTGTCTGTAAAGTTTCCTGTCATTAGATAACTTTACGTTTGTATGACTGTGTGAAAGGCCAGAGTTGAAATCCTGTCTATAAAGTTTCCTGTCATTAGATAACTTTACGTGTGTATGACTGTGTGAAAGGCCAGACTGTTGAAATCCTGTCTGTAAAGTTTCCTGTCATTAGATAACTTTACGTTTGTATGACTGTGTGAAAGACCAGACTGTTGAAATCCTGTCTGTAAAGTTTCCTGTCATTAGATAACTTTACTTATGTATGACTGTGTGAAAGGCCAGACTGTTGACATCCTGTCTGTAATGTTTCCTGTCATTAGATAACTTTACGTTTGTATGCGTGAAAGGCCAGACTGTTGAAATCCTGTCATTAGAAAGAAAAGCACATCTGGATGTAAAAAGATATATCGGTGTTTATTTTTTTCTTTTCTTAAATTAAAATTCAGTTTGTTCAAACCCAAGGAAAACTTTGGAAAGCAGGATTTGTTTAGGATATATTAAATCCACTTCTGGCTTAGCCAGGAGTCTTTGACTGGCCAGGAAATCAAATCACGTGAACGATCGGCGCAGACGAGGGTCGTATAAAACGTATTCGTTTTCAATCGCGGTAATGCACAGCGGGTCTCCAGTGGTAGTTTTTTTGGGTAGACAGAAGAACGCCAGACCATTAATATCAGCGGTGTACTGGGGTTGGGTGAAGAGCGGTGGATGAAGAAAGAGGAGATTCTCGGATGTGGAAAATAACAACTTGATATATGTGGTGAAGTGGGATGTTATAAATATTTATAGGGGACTTAGTGTACTGACTGAGATCAGCTGTGAAGGTATCTATATCTATTAAAAGTAGTGTATTATAGATAACCTTACTTGCTACCACATATCTCTTATCTCAGTCAGAATTATTCTGGAATAGTGTGATGCTACGTTATGTGTCTAGGGTATGAGTATGGTGAAGTGTAAGTCACAACAACAGACAGATAAACAATTTAATTTAATCCACTACTCTTAACAACACTGTGACACTCACATACATATAACACTCTATGAGAATAGCTTAAAGAAGTCACTCGTAACGGTTCAATTAACAATATGTATTCATTACTAGCATGAATGAATATGTGTCCTGATTCAACTACAAGGGAACCAGGAATCACAATCAATTTAAATTACAAGTTATGTACAGAATGTATTTAATATGAATATTGTAGTGACATATATTATTACAAATGTTCTATGTGTGTCAGTTGTGTAGTAGTAAAATGAGGTAATACTGGTTTTGTTTTGTTCAAGCTCTGTTGGTATTTGTCATCATGACTTCAATAGTTTGTCTTTAGGGACCAGTATTGGAGATGTTCACAGTTCCTGATTTTAAGACAAGTAAATTCCCCTCTGAATAGTATTTTTATAAAGTTATTTCAAGATGAGGGGGCATAATGTTGAGCTCAGCTGGCCAACTCTGCTTATCTTGAGTGATGGCGGCAGGAAAGGACTCCTCTGCTCGAATTCTCCTCTGGGCTCAGGAGACACCTCACTGATAGCTAAAAGGACCAAGGAGTATGCTGTCCGACACTGGATTCAGCAAAGCTCTGACCAGGTGCTGCTCACTACCATCAAGACCACTGTCCCTGAAATCAAGAAGGATGTACCTTCTACTTCATAACTAATTTATATTCTCTTTTACACTGATCACAATACAGCACAAACATTGCGTTCAGAGCGTTAGGCCAACAGTCAGCTTCATCTGAAATACTTTATACCAGCATTACCATCCTTAATGGTCACTACGCCTCTGCACTTCCAGCATTATTTCTGTCTAATCAATCATCCAGGTGTCAGTGTACTATTTGGCCATTCCATGCCGTTTTACTTCTCTCCGACACCCTCTGTTCAGGCTGGAGCATTTTAGGCTTTACCTCACGTTTGCCACTGAACTACACATATATATACAGGCATAAATCAACAATTCACATTCAATTTTCATTAAAAGATATTAAATGGTTCAAGCTTACCACAATTCATACGAATAACACAGATACGTTGATTAGCAATGAATTCTGGCACAAACTGGCACAAATTTCCTTCTGCTTATCTTCCAGGCTTTTATTTAGCCAAATATATGCTGGCTTCAACGCACTGATGCTTTATCAAGCTATTTTAAACAAGTGGTCTCGAACTAACGCTCCCAAGTGTGTATATCAGCGAGACTGGCCAATGAGCCACGTTTCGACAAGTGTTTGAAAAAATGTTACTTTTCCCGTCTCCCCTAACAACCAAGATAGTATTTATAGCCCGACCAATCGTGGTTAGGCTTTCATTTGTTGCGCTCCAATCAATTTGGAGTTTACATGGTAGGCTATTTATGTAACGTAAGGTTTTTTTTCAAACACGTTATAAAAAAATTTTATGAGCAGAAATGATTTCATGCTGTCAGGCAGCCTCACTATTTTATTTTGGGTATAATTTATTAATTCCTGGACTATTGGCGTAACGTTTTACATATTATTTGTCAGCAAGCCCTAAGGAACCCAATTTTCCCACTTTAAAAGAGCTACGTGGCTGCGTTCAAAATATGTATTTTCTACTACCTCCTGTTTGGAAGATGTGCTGTCTGGGTACTGTTATGTTTTCAACCGTAAACCCATCTATTGTTATCTTTTCTAATAAGAGTCTGTTATGATTTATAAACCTAACTCTGGGAAAGGGTAGTGTATTTTATCACTGTCCGTCTGAAAAAGTTAGTGCTTGTAGACTTACACGCGTGATGCCAGCATTTGTATATCGCGCGTCGCGTGTTGCATGCGTTCCTGATTTTCAGCCCTCCCCTCTCGCTATCCTTTTGTCCATCTGTTCGTTCGTTTTGGTAACGTAATATAATTAATGTTAGGATTAATTTAGGTCATTACGCAGTACGTCTCAATGTTTTTCTTAGAAATGCAGCACACGTTTCATTGAAGAAAGCGGGTATAATACAGTAAGCTTTTACTATCAACGTGAAAGCGTTACAATTTGCAGACGAAGCAGAAAACAAGGGGGATTTCGAGTACATTCTTTGTGACAGCAATGTCATTTTACCATTGCTCTTCTCTTTATTAATTTTATTTGTTAGGCTTCATATTTACCTAATAATTTATATATGTGGATTAGAATATTTCATGACACCTCCCCTCTTAAAACAGACATTATATGTCAGTCCTTTATTCTATATACACATAGAGAAATTTATTATTATTTCTGGGGTTTACGGTGATTCTCATCACACGGATGGCGGCTTAAAAAATCCGCTCCCAGATTGGTTTTTCCAGATATATATTCAATGCTAAAATTATATGGAGCCAGAAGCAAAGACCATCGGAGTAACCTAGAGTTCTCATGCTTAGCCTGTGCTAAAAACGATAAAGGTTTGTGGTCAGTTTGCAACTTAAATGCCTTCCCATATAGATAAATATTGAATTTCTTTATTGCCCATATTACTGCAAGACATTCTTTTTCGCTAGTTGAGTAGTTGATTTCAGCTTTATTCAACTTTCTGCTAGCATATGCCACTGGGCTTAATTCCCCATCCAATGCATCTGATTTCTGTAGTAAAGTTGCACCTAACCCAATATTACTTGCATCCGTCCTTACTATGAATTCTTGACTTAAGTCAGGTAATTTCAAAATGGGTTTACTTGTGAGCTTTTCCTTCAATTCTTGGTAAGTCATTTCACATTGTGGTGTCCATGTAATGCGATCTGGAAGTCCTTTACGTGTCAATTCCGTTAAAGGTGCACATATGGAATTAAAGTTTTTGATATACTTCTGGTAGAAACCACATAATGAGACAAAGGATCTCACGTCCTTCTTGGTTTGTGGTCTCGGGGCTTTCTGTAGTTTCTCTAAATTCTTTGGGTCAGGGGTCATGTTTCCCTGATAAACTGTGTGTCCCAAAAATTCCAATTCTTTACATCCAACGCAACATTTGGTTGGTCGGGCTGTTAAATTTGCCTCCCTAAGTCGATCAAACAGCATGTTCAGAGAGTCAATGTGTTCCTCAAATGTTTCTGTTGCTATAAGGATATCATCCATAAAATTTGTTATACAGGGATTATTCAGAGGATCCAATAATTTTCTCATCATTCTAGAGAAGACACTAGGCGCATTCTTCAATCCAAATGGCAATCTATTAAACTCATAGTGTCCTTCTGAGGTACTAAAAGCTAGGTATGGTCTAACCTCAGGCTTTACTGGAATCTGATAGTATCCTTTACTCAGATCCACTTTTGAGAAATATTTAGCTTTATTTAACCTGGCAAACAGCTGATTTGTATCCGGCAATGGATCCACCTGTCCTTCTGTAATAGCATTCAGTCTCCTGTAATCTATACAGAGTCTATGTTCTCCAGAGGGCTTCCTTAAGAGTACAACACCGGAACTATACGAAGACTCACTGTGCGAAATAATTCCTTCCTTCAATAGATAGTCTATCTCTTCCTTCAAAGCTTTTTCCTTAGCAAACGGAATCGAATATGGTTTCATACAGACAGGTGTGGAGTCTATGAGTTTCATATCATATTCCAATAGGTTTGTATGCCCTGGTCGGTCTGTTAACACCTCTGCATGATTATTTAGAACCTGTTGCACTCTCTCTTTCTGAGTTTTCGTTAAATGTGTACTGATTTTCACCTGTGCTGCTGTCTCACAGGGGTGTAATGGATATTCAAATGATGAAAGTGGTTCCTTTTTCATTTCCATGGCGATGGACAAGGTCAACAAGTGTGTCTCTTCCTGATGTTCTCTTTCCAAATATTTCTTCAGGAGATTCACATGATAGATTTTTTCTTTCCCCTTCTTATCTATCTTATAATTTGTTCTAGACACCTTCTCTAGAACTGTATATGGACCCTGCCATCCAATTTGTAACTTATTCTGACTCCCAGGCAAAAGAAGCAGTACTTTCTCTCCCACAGCCAAATTTCTGTCTTTCGCCTTCCTGTTATAATAGGCAGCATGTTTCTTCCTGGCTTGTTTCAAATTTTCATTGGCAAGTTTCCAGCCAGTTTTTAACCGAGTGGTCAGCTCATTCACATATTGGTATGAAGATGTAATGTTTTCCTCTGCCTTTTCATCAGTCCACGTTCTTAACAAAGCTACATATGGACCTTTAATTGTGTGGACCTATTTGTCCATGCACCGGTATGGTCTCTTCCACTTGAAGCTTTATAGTGATGATTTTTCCTCCCAGAATTATCATTCACAAAACGACCGCTACCAATTTTTCTTTTGGGGCTTTCTCCCCTCTTAAAATTCTTGATGAGAGATTTCCTCTCTACATCCTCTTCCTCCAGTTTGTTTAAGTCCGATTGAGGGATTTTCGGCTTATCCTGGGGTAAGACATCTTTTTGCACTCTCCGCATAGTGGCCATTGTAAAACAGTTAAGTGAAGCTTGTCCGTGAAAAGGGGCTTCCCATTCCATTTGGTCCACTTTATCAAATCTATTTTCTTTTTATTATCAGGCCTAATTTTGCCCCGTGGCGTGTCCAGGTCCTGATCCATGTTCCCACTTGTGGGTGTTCCCTCATGTGCTATGCTACACCTTTCTACAAAATTTTCAATGTCCCATCTTGCTTTGGGCCAATAATAATTGTGAGCCACCTTTTGAATGATGGTACCTATTTTCTCATGGTCCCCATCTGGTTTCACATGTAGGCTCCTTATTAATTCTGTCCTGTATCTTTTTGGAAGAACCAGCTGTCCGTGACCATGGGATCTAGTTCCAGTCTTCCTATACATCAACTTGTTTTTCATATAAAAATCTCCCTTGCCTGGAGTTGTATGACAAGTTGACAATTTTCTGAAACAAGGCTTGAGTGTTTTATCCCCAGCCTGTGCCTTCCTCATCTCTTCTGGAGTGGTATCTAACATAATATCCTCCTCCTGTCTTGAGGTCGACCTGACCTGAAGGGTTGCCATATACACAGGTTTCCTTCTGCAACGGTCAGTGTCATGATTGTCCATCTGACAATTCTTACACCACCTTTTTCCTTGGTTGAAAGATTTTCTTTCATTATATTTCCTTTCATCGAATTGTGGGAATTTATTTTTATTGTCATACCGTGGCCTATCAAATTGGTGCTTACCTTTATTTTGATCCCTAGGATCAAATTTATTAAAGTTCTGTGGTGCCCTAAAGTTATCCACCTGTTTCTTTTTATTACCTGTTACCTCTGCTTGAGCTGCTTGATACCTTTCAGCAACATTTAGCAACTCACCCAGCCTCTCTGCACCTTGTTCCATGAGAAACTTTCTCAGGTCTGGAGCCATGGACTCTCTTAGTTGCTCTATAAGGACCATTTCCTTAAGATCTTGGGTTTTCCCCAGAGAAGTCCATTTCTCCAAGTATGTCTCTATGCGTGCAGAGAACTGGTGATAGGTTTCACCTGACAGTAGTTTAGCATTCCTAAATTTTTTTCTGTAAAACTCTGCATTCTTTTCATACCTTAACAAAAGAGCCTGCTTTAGCATGTCATAATTTTCCTGATCACCTCTGCTCATTTTTGCAAAAACTTCATAAGCTGCCCCACGAAGTCCCTGAGATAACTTTAAGCTCCACCTTTCTCTCTCTAACCCATACGTGGTGGCTAATAGTTCATACCTATTTATATAGCTCTCAATATCATCGTCTTTCTCAACAAAATGATCTAAATGAAAGTTCATAGCTGAGGTTGAGGCTCCTTGAGTAACCGTAGCATCAGAGGCAAAGGGACTGGCACCATTTTCAGGAGCATGGCCTTGAAACTCAAACTCCCTTAGTCGTAACTCATGTTCCCTTTGTAATCTCTTCTCCTCCTTTTCTGCTTCCCTCTCTGCAGCTAATCTCTTCTCTTCTCTTTCTGCAGCTAATTTCTTCTCTTCTCTTTCTGCAGCCTGTCTTCTTTCCTCGGCTTCCAATGCTTTAGCCTCTTTGTCAGCCTCAATCTGCAACCTCTTAGTCTCAGCCTCAGCTTGCAACCTCTTAGTCTCAGCCTCTAACTTTCTTTCGGCCTCTTTTTCTAATCTTCTTTCTTCGCGTTCAATAAATTTGTCACATTCCGTTGTGACATAGGCAACCATAACTTGCCCATCTAATCCTAACTCTTTTGCAGTCTGAACCGCAGCAGATCGAAATTTGGCCAGGTCCGCCATTGTCTATTATGTAAATTTATACAATGTCTAACCAACAATTCAATCTCTAATGGACAACACAGGCACCGTGAGCTCAACCTTATTTAATTCCACCCAAGGATACCTTTTAATTCTTATATTCCCTGAAGTGAATTACCCCCAATATTTTTAATAGTTAAAGATTCAAAATCCCAAGAGCGAGACCCCAATATATGTGGTGAAGTGGGATGTTATAAATATTTATAGGGGACTTAGTGTACTGACTGAGATCAGCTGTGAAGGTATCTATATCTATTAAAAGTAGTGTATTATAGATAACCTTACTTGCTACCACATATCTCTTATCTCAGTCAGAATTATTCTGGAATAGTGTGATGCTACGTTATGTGTCTAGGGTATGAGTATGGTGAAGTGTAAGTCACAACAACAGACAGATAAACAATTTAATTTAATCCACTACTCTTAACAACACTGTGACACTCACATACATATAACACTCTATGAGAATAGCTTAAAGAAGTCACTCGTAACGGTTCAAATAACAATATGTATTCATTACTAGCATGAATGAATATGTGTCCTGATTCAACTACAAGGGAACCAGGAATCACAATCAATTTAAATTACAAGTTATGTACAGAATGTATTTAATATGAATATTGTAGTGACATATATTATTACAAATGTTCTATGTGTGTCAGTTGTGTAGTAGTAAAATGAGGTAATACTGGTTTTGTTTTGTTCAAGCTCTGTTGGTATTTGTCATCATGACTTCAATAGTTTGTCTTTAGGGACCAGTATTGGAGATGTTCACAGTTCCTGATTTTAAGACAAGTAAATTCCCCTCTGAATAGTATTTTTATAAAGTTATTTCAAGATGAGGGGGCATAATGTTGAGCTCAGCTGGCCAACTCTGCTTATCTTGAGTGATGGCGGCAGGAAAGGACTCCTCTGCTCGAATTCTCCTCTGGGCTCAGGAGACACCTCACTGATAGCTAAAAGGACCAAGGAGTATGCTGTCCGACACTGGATTCAGCAAAGCTCTGACCAGGTGCTGCTCACTACCATCAAGACCACTGTCCCTGAAATCAAGAAGGATGTACCTTCTACTTCATAACTAATTTATATTCTCTTTTACACTGATCACAATACAGCACAAACATTGCGTTCAGAGCGTTAGGCCAACAGTCAGCTTCATCTGAAATACTTTATACCAGCATTACCATCCTTAATGGTCACTACGCCTCTGCACTTCCAGCATTATTTCTGTCTAATCAATCATCCCGGTGTCAGTGTACTATTTGGCCATTCCATGCCGTTTTACTTCTCTCCGACACCCTCTGTTCAGGCTGGAGCATTTTAGGCTTTACCTCACGTTTGCCACTGAACTACACATATATATACAGGCATAAATCAACAATTCACATTCAATTTTCATTAAAAGATATTAAATGGTTCAAGCTTACCACAATTCATACGAATAACACAGATACGTTGATTAGCAATGAATTCTGGCACAAACTGGCACAAATTTCCTTCTGCTTATCTTCCAGGCTTTTATTTAGCCAAATATATGCTGGCTTCAACGCACTGATGCTTTATCAAGCTATTTTAAACAAGTGGTCTCGAACTAACGCTCCCAAGTGTGTATATCAGCGAGTCTGACCAATGATCCCCGTTTCGACAAGTGTTTGAAAAAATGTTACCTTTTCCCGTTTCCCCTAACAACCAAGATAGTATTTATAGCCCGACCAATCGTGGTTAGGCTTTCATTTGTTGCGCTCCAATCAATTTGGAGTTTACATGGTAGGCTATTTATGTAACGTAAGGTTTTTTTTTCAAACACGTTATAAAAAAATTTTATGAGCAGAAATGATTTCATGCTGTCAGGCAGCCTCACTATTTTATTTTGGGTATAATTTATTAATTCCTGGACTATTGGCGTAACGTTTTACATATTATTTGTCAGCAAGCCCTAAGGAACCCAATTTTCCCACTTTAAAAGAGCTACGTGGCTGCGTTCAAAATATGTATTTTCTACTACCTCCTGTTTGGAAGATGTGCTGTCTGGGTACTGTTATGTTTTCAACCGTAAACCCATCTATTGTTATCTTTTCTAATAAGAGTCTGTTATGATTTATAAACCTAACTCTGGGAAAGGGTAGTGTATTTTATCACTGTCCGTCTGAAAAAGTTAGTGCTTGTAGACTTACACGCGTGATGCCAGCATTTGTATATCGCGCGTCGCGTGTTGCATGCGTTCCTGATTTTCAGCCCTCCCCTCTCGCTATCCTTTTGTCCATCTGTTCGTTCGTTTTGGTAACGTAATATAATTAATGTTAGGATTAATTTAGGTCATTACGCAGTACGTCTCAATGTTTTTCTTAGAAATGCAGCACACGTTTCATTGAAGAAAGCGGGTATAATACAGTAAGCTTTTACTATCAACGTGAAAGCGTTACAATTTGCAGACGAAGCAGAAAACAAGGGGGATTTCGAGTACATTCTTTGTGACAGCAATGTCATTTTACCATTGCTCTTCTCTTTATTAATTTTATTTGTTAGGCTTCATATTTACCTAATAATTTATATATGTGGATTAGAATATTTCATGACATTATTACAAAGTTAACAACTGTGGAGGCTTTAATAACGTCATTGTCCCATTATTAACACGTCTGGTTGCCTTGCTAGTACCAGATGACTATCGTCATGGCCCTTAAGCAGGTTTAGTCTCTTGTTGTCTTGGTTTAAATCAATAACAGTGCGCCGTATGTTCTATACGACCTCAAAAACAAAAAAACAAAAGAATTCAGAGATGCAGTAAAAACGTTTAAGAGTTAGGGTTAAGCTTAGAAATCTAAACCTAAGCCTAAACCCTAACCTTAACGACGTCGGCGACTTTTTGTGTGACTTCAAAGAACACGACTGATGCGTGATGCCATATGATGATGGATGGCATCCGCATGTCTGGTTTTGTGTAGTGTGTAGATGTGTTCAGTCAAAACAATGTTCATGCAACAATAACAGGGCAATCCACATAGGACGTCAGTAAACTCACGACGTATAAAGTCAATGAGTCTTGAAACAGCCGTTGACGTTTTTCTTCATTATTTATTGTGGACGCCACAGTGACAAAATGGTTACGCAAATGTGTAGGCACATCAAACAGTCATTATCACAGCAACATTCAATACAGCAATAAACGGTAGACAGCATTACAATGATGAGTCAGATGCATGTTATATTTCATAGTGCTGTAAATGTAGTCAGGTGAACAACTTCATCCTTTTCTATAACAGCCAGGAGATAACCAGATGTATGAGATCAGTTCACTCTCCTTAGTTTGACTTCAGCAAGACAGACACGTCTGCCGAAGTATAAATAATGTCCTCAAGAATATCCTCTAGATAATAAAGGTTTTCTAAACCTAGTTCATTTAACAAAGTAGCAAGTAATGGTCCTTGGTACATGCATCAACCGATGCAGTACAATGCAGCGACATGTGAGCTGGGAAAGAACATCTCGTGACGACGACTTTCGGAGACAGGCTATGAATCGAAATCGCTCACGACCCAAAATCGATAGAGTTAATGAAAAAGTCAATTTACCTTGCTTTCATGAAATACACAGAAATATCACGCCTCCCGACATGTGGGAAAACACTAGAGGTATTATCTCGACTAAACGAAATATCCATAAGAGGACTACACATCCCTGACAGAACAAAAATAGCGGAGATCCCCTCTTCAACGAGGCATCTCTTTCGCCCTTCCAAATCGCTCACTCCCACTAGTGGTGGGCGGAAACCGATCGACCAAACAACAAGACAAGTCATGCGCAGTCCAGCGCAAAAATGACCACAGCTCAAAAGTTAACTGCATTCGATACCAACGCGAGAAGACAAATGCTTACCGAGAAAAGTGACTATAAATTTCAAGCAGTTGTTGCCCTTGCGTTATAAAACAGATATTGAAATAAAACGATGTTGCGAGAATTTATCACGCAACATATCACCACCTCCTCCCGATAAAAAAAAAATGTGGAACATATTTTTTTTTCAATATCAAAGAGCAAGCGATAAACGGCTCAAAACGCACGAATTATGCGCTGATAATTAACTAAATTGCCAAACAATAGGCTAATTATAGAGTGTCTGGTGAGGATATACCTCAACAGAAAAATAAATATGTCTCAAAAAATATTCACATCGGGGAGGTGTCACCAACACACATCACGTTAGCATGTAAACACAATATACGTATGCAAGTTACTATAATCATCATTAAACAGCATACTCTAATATTGTCTTTAAAAATGGATGTACAAATCTGATAGGAAAATTTAAATAGTACATTCTTTGACATGTAATGACATAAGTACATAGTAAAGTTAAACTACATGACGATCCAGGACATATGCTCTGGTATTCCGAGGGTAAGTACACAATCTAGAACTCGTAAGGTAAGTCCTCAGCTCAACAATGACATTCTGAGAAAGTACAAGCAATATAATGCTAATTAATAACTAATATGCTTCATAAGGTACAATACATTATTAATAATTGTGGCTGTTTAGTAAACTAACGGCCCTTATATTAACTACTCAGTCCTCCTCTATCATTTTAAAAAACGAACAGAAGAAGATGACAACAAAGCACGATAGTGTGTACATATAAAGTAAGTACAGATGTGCTAATCTATTGTAGAAATATAGGTGTGTTATGACTCTGTAATATATAGAAATATAGGACAGAAGTATTAGTTGGGAGTCATGTGGGCATCTAGACAAAATGTCAGCCATCACATTATCCGCACCACGGATAGCTCGTACCGTGAAGTGAAAAGGTTGAAGAGCTATAGCATTTCGAGTGGATCTCGAACTCTTCAAATTCTTAGTCTGAATAGCTGTAAGAGCTTTCTGATCAGTCTCTAGAATGAAATGTGCGCCCAGGAGGAATCTTTGTAGCTTTAGAATTGACCAAACCATCGCTAACAACTCACGGTCTAAAACCGAGTAGTTCCTCTCTGCCGCATTTAATTTTCTAGAAATGTACATAACAGGATGCAGAGTATTTGCATATTCTTGCATCAGTGCTGCTCCAATCCCAGTGGATGAAGCATCACTCCGAAGAACAAAAGTCCTATCAAGAGTAGGTAATCTTAAGATGGGAGGAGAAGAAAATATATTCTTGATTTGGTCTAGTGAAGATTGGCATTCTTCAGACCAACGGACCAGATTAGGCGAACCTTTCTTCAACAATGTTGAGAGAGGTGCCATGATCGAAGATAAATTTGGAATAAATCTCCCATAAAATTGAATTAAACCTAAGAGACTCCTAACTTGTTTCTTCGTTTTAGGAACAGAGATGTTCAGTATTTTGGAAGTATTGTGGTCTTCTGTCTTCAAGAGACCATGACCAACACGATGACCCAGGAAAGAGATTTCACCAAAACCAACAAAAGCTTTAGAAGGTTTTGCTGTCAAATTATTCTCACGTAGAGTGGACAGTAAGTCATATAACCCTAAATAGTGATCTTCCCAGGTATCACTGAAGAGACAGATGTCATCTAAGTATGCGATGACATCCGAACGATGTGACAGAATTCGACGCATCATGCGAACGAAAGTGGCAGGGGCGTTCATGAGACCAAAAGGCATAACATTCCATTGAAATAGACCCCTAGGTGTAGAAAAAGCAGTAAGAGGTTTGGCATGCTCTGCTAAAGGCACTTGCCAATAACCTTTAGACAAGTCAAGTTTAGTGAAGAATCTAGAATTAGAAAGTCTAATCAGTAGATCTTCTAACAAAGGCATCGGTTCAGCGTCGAACTTTGTGACCTGATTCAATTTGCGATAATCAACGCAAATTCGTATGTTCTTATCCTTCTTCCGGACAATAACCATGGAAGAAGAATATGGTGAAGTCGATGGTTCAATTATATTTAATTGAATCATTTCATCCAATTCCTTTTCCACTTGCGACTGAAAGTGTATAGGAATAGGATACGGCCTAACCCTAATTGGATTATTGTCGGTAAGAATTATGTCATGTTCTATGACATCTGTGTGTCCAGGAATGTCAGTGAGAACATCCTGAAATGTTTGTAACATCGACAAGACTTGTCGATGTTCGTCACCAGAAAGATTAGGAGAAACAGAAACGTTTTTCCAAGATTCCGTGGAATGTAATGGAACCACTGGAAGGGGAAGGTTGACATCAGAGAAGGTAGCTTCCTCATCCTGTATGACAGACAGGGATGAATAATGACCGTGAGGTGCAGGAGCATCATCCGTTGCCTGGAAAATAGGCAGCAAATAGTCCGGACGTTCGTGAAATTCCGAAAGCATGTTTATGTGGAAAGTTTTATGCTTTCCATCAATATCGACCACATAGTCAACATCGGAAATCCGAGAGACTATTGCATACGGACCTTTCCATGCAATAAGAAGTCTATTTTCCCTACTGGGGAGTAGGACGAATGCTTTGTCACCTGGACAAAGTTGTCGTAGACATCTATTCTTGTTAGCAAACTGCCTTGCCTTCTCTTTAGCAATTTCTGATGAAGCAGTTGCTAGCTTACATGCCTCAATGATCTTTTGTCTAAGAGCAATGACATACTCATATGAGGATTGAGTTTCATCGCTAATATCATCGGCAGTGATGAGATCGTGTAATAAAGACATAGGGCCGCGTGGACGCGCGCCAAAGACAAGTTCGAAGGGAGAAAATCCTGTGTGTTCATTAGGGACTTCTCTATAGGCAAAGAGAGCCGCGGGTAAAACCCTGTCCCAATCTTGAGGATGATCTTCAGTTATCTTACCAAGCAAAGTCTTGAGCGTTCTATTCAGACGCTCAACTAACCCATTAGACATAGGATGGTAGATACTACTGAGAGATCGTTCAATATGTAAGGTAGACATTACCTGTGACATAGTGTCAGATATGAGTTGAGTGCCATGGTCTGACAATATTTCTCTGGGGAACCCCAAGCGAGAAAATATCAACCAAAGAGCATCTGCGATATCTGTAGTAGATATGCTCTTAAGAGGAATAGCCTCTGGCCAACGTGTGCACATATCGACACATGTAAGGATAAACTGATGTCCTCTGGCCGACTTGACCTTAAAAGGGCCAATAATATCTATGGCCATTTTCTGAAACGGCCGAATAGGAATGTCAGCAGCCTGGATAGGCGCAGCATGTCGTGGTCCTCTAGATTTGACCTCCTGACATACCTTGCATGATCGGCAGTAAATACGAATGTCCTTATTGACAAAAGGCCAAAAGAAAGCCGCAAGGACTCTCGACTTCGTACGGGCAAAACCCATATGTCCAGCACATTGCGAGTCATGAGCATGTTGTAATATTTGGACTCTCATGCTCTTGGGAACAAGAATTTGCGAATGTGCCGACGTAGTCGAATCTTGTACCATACGTACAAGTACGCCGTTTCTCATTGCAATCCAAGATTTTCTATTTGTATCCTGATTCGGATCACCTTTCTTCGCAAGAACGAAGAATTTTTTTAAAGAAGGATCTTCTTCTTGCAATTTTATGAAAGAGTCACGAGTAATTACTAAGTGACTATCTTGGCTATCAACTTCATTATCACTATTCAGTGAAGTTTCGGGTGTTTGTAGAGCTTGTGCTCTTGTAACTACTGCATTTGTAGCTTGCATGTTATTATCTTCCCAAGCAGCAATCTGCTGTGGGGTACACTCCCTAACTCCGTGAATACGACCAATAATAAGGTCCGCAATAGGATTAGGTAAGAGACAAGCATGCACATCTCCAGTAAAGAAAGGAGTGGCAATGCGAATTACAGCAGTAGGATATTTTTCTAGAGTGCCGCCAAATGTGACACATTTAATAACCCTTCCTGTAGCACAAGATGGATCTATAAGCGATTGTCTAACACCAATAGTGGTGCATCCGGAATCGAAAAGTAGTGAGACCGGAGTATCATTAACAAGACCCTTATGTAGAATTAAAGAACCCCTCCCGTCATGCGCAACAGCAGCAGGAAGAGCGGGAAGTGGGTGACCACAACTCAAAGTAGTTATGGTACCCGGTTCGAATAAAGTACTGCATTGGGGGCATTTGTTTGCTCTTTCAAAGTCAAAAGCAGAACTAGTGACAGCGTCAAAGTTTTTACTATCAACAACATGATTACAGGCTCCCTCAGTTTCCTGTTGTACAGCATTAGCCTGCTGATATCTCTTTTTTTTGTGTTGAGATCTACCCCGACTATTATTACCTCTGAAGTTATCAGAGTTATTATTATCTCTGCAGTTATTATTGTCTCTATTGTAATTGTTATACTGGTTCGAATTCCAGTTTCCACGATTACTATCATGTTCACATTGATGCGAACATCTATTTGTTTGGTTCTGAGGTCTTCGGCAGGAATAACCTCTATTACCATATCCTCTTTTGAAATGCCTATAATTATTAGGGTGATAGTAACGACCACTATCAGGTTGTCTCCAATTCTTCGAAGAAGAATCACCATGAAATTGGTTTCCATGATTTTGACAGAAATTACCGCTGCCCTTTCTATCAAAATTTTGTTGGGATCTACGAGCAAAGTTTTGACCATACGGAGCTGCCGAAGCAACTGGTAAACCTTCTTTCACCTTAGAGTTACCCATGGTTATGTGTGGGTGCGCAGTTACGTATTGGCAACAGAAATCTTCCATTTCTTTTATTGTTTTAGGTTTACGTTCATGAAGGAAAGCAAGGAAAGACTCATTGACAGACGACATGACTTTGTCTCTAAGTATTAAGTCCATAAGTCCTTCATAAGTTTTTTTCCGTCTTAGATAGTTCAACCCATCGTGAGAAAGTAATGCGTATTCTTGCAATAAACTCGGAGAATTCAACTCCATTTTCAGGTAACATGTTTTTAAATTGTAGACGATAGCCGTCTTCGTTAAGCTGATATTTCTTTAACAAAGCGGCCCTGACAACCTCATAATTGTTCTTGTCAGGTTCATCCACCATATTTAATATACTTAGAGCTTTACCTGTCAGTATCCCTGATAACTGATAAACATATTTTGCTTTGTCTATGTTATGAGCTGTACATGCTTGTTCAAATCTGTCCAGATAGAACATTATGTCATCACTGGAAGGACTAAATGTTGGTAACTTAATCTTAAAAGTATCATTATTAGCCTTCCCAGAAGATGAACCCTTGTTTGAATCATTACCATTACTCATGCTCGTCAATTTCAATTTCTCCAACTCTAAAGCTAAGAGTTTTTCTTCATGTTCCATTTTTGCTTTCCTCTCATCAGCCTCTCTTTGTAACTTCCTTTCTTCAGCTTGAGCCTGCATTTCTAGTCTTTTATTCTCCGCTTCTTTTTCAAGTCTTTTATTCTCAGCCTCTTTTTCAAGTCTTTTATTCTCAGCCTCTTTTTCAAGTCTTTTATTCTCAGCCTCTAGCTGTAGCTTTCTTTCCTCAGCTTCTGATTCCCTTTTTTGTTTTTCCATTTCCATTTGGAATCTCTTTTCATCCACCTGCATCTGCAGTTTCTTTTGTTCAGCTTCCATATGCAGTTTCTTTTGTTCAGCTTCCATTGCTTTATCATATCGAGCAGTTGCAAATTCTTCTAACTTATCACCAGTCTTCCCAAGCAATTTACCCTGCTCAATAAAGTGCTCAAATGTAGACATGTTGTCTAACATATGAGTCCAAAACCTGAAATAATTAACTAATTTATTTCAAACCTAAGTGTAACAAGTCTTAATTAAGCACTTGTATATTCACATCACATTATATTATCCCAGTCTCTGTGGGAAACAAGTCTCCAATCAAAGAACTTGTATATGAAATATCAGCACTCAAATCTTGATCATAAGTGCACTTCTCATTCAATAGTGCACGACACTATTCATCATTCATTTATCATCAGTATAGTAGTATCAGTGCATTAGCATAGCCCATTAACTAATTACTATAACTGTAAACAATGACTATGTAAACACATGCAGAATGTAAACATTGAAAATGTAAACAATACAAACAATGTAAACAATAACAATGTAAACAATAACAAAGATCAGCAACAATACAAAAACTTTCGCAGAAATCAACTAAAAATAAAGCAGAAATTAATGAAATATCACAAAAATTGTGACGATATCTGCGATAGAATTAAACAAAATACATGACACCACAGTGTATAAACAAAAATGTTGTATGAAACTAAATTATAGACAAGAGTAGGCTAACAAATACAAACAAATCACAACAAAACTAAAGAATGTGAAATAATAACGAAAACAATATTAAAACATGTCATCACAGCTAACATAAATAGCAACAGAAGTCGCTTAGCAAATTCCAGTATCGGAAATTTGCAAACCTTACAGAAAACGCTCACAATAGACGACCTCTATGACGTGGCATAATCTAACGGAGACACCACCCAACCGAGAACCCGCTGAAATATAAACATATAAATATACAAATAACATATAGACATATAACATATAGAATGAGATGATACACAGAAGACTCAGCAGAAGTATAAGGGCACAGTTTACATACAAACAGGCCACTTAACTTAAAGGCTTCCAATCGTAGAACAGCAGAAAAACGGATGTCAATCAACGTCCTAAAGAGCGAAGCTCCAACGATGATGGCACATCTGAACTGCTTCCACTGCTAACACGATGGTACAAGAGCTTCTGAAATACTGTGTGTTGAGTTGTTTCGGCACTTGACCTTCTAATCCAAAAGTAAGTTGATGGAAATCGGTACTTGGCCTTCTTCAGAAAACAACCCGTTTCAACCGGCACTTGACCTTCTCAAAAAACGACAGCACTGGAACCTTGACAGCAGCAACTTGCTTGACTTGCGTAAAAGATAACAGCAGTCCGAGTTATCCGGCAACATGTAACAACGCCGGGTACTGTCAAATTCTTGTTTCCGTCAAAAAGTTGAAATTTTGACTTTTACCGGGCAACGCCGAGTACTTTGAAAATTTTGAAGATGTTGACTGTATTGAAGAATGTTAATTTCTTGAAGGATGCTGATGAATTCTTGTTGAAAATGAAGTGGGTAAGGGACCCCGTGTTTGCTAGTACCAGAATCAAACCAGCTTATGGCCACCAAATGATGCGTGATGCCATATGATGATGGATGGCATCCGCATGTCTGGTTTTGTGTAGTGTGTAGATGTGTTCAGTCAAAACAATGTTCATGCAACAATAACAGGGCAATCCACATAGGACGTCACTAAACTCACGACGTATAAAGTCAATGAGTCTTGAAACAGCCGTTGACGTTTTTCTTCATTATTTATTGTGGACGCCACAGTGACAAAATGGTTACGCAAATGTGTAGGCACATCAAACAGTCATTATCACAGCAACATTCAATACAGCAATAAACGGTAGACAGCATTACAATGATGAGTCAGATGCATGTTATATTTCATAGTGCTGTAAATGTAGTCAGGTGAACAACTTCATCCTTTTCTATAACAGCCAGGAGATAACCAGATGTATGAGATCAGTTCACTCTCCTTAGTTTGACTTCAGCAAGACAGACACGTCTGCCGAAGTATAAATAATGTCCTCAAGAATATCCTCTAGATAATAAAGGTTTTCTAAACCTAGTTCATTTAACAAAGTAGCAAGTAATGGTCCTTGGTACATGCATCAACCGATGCAGTACAATGCAGCGACATGTGAGCTGGGAAAGAACATCTCGTGACGACGACTTTCGGAGACAGGCTATGAATCGAAATCGCTCACGACCCAAAATCGATAGAGTTAATGAAAAAGTCAATTTACCTTGCTTTCATGAAATACACATGTGGTGAAGTGGGATGTTATAAATACTTATAGGGAACTTAGTGTACTGACTGAGATCAGCTGTGAAGGTATCTATATCTATTAAGAGGAGTGTATTATAGATAACCTTACTTGCTACCACATATCTATATATCTCAGTCAGAATTATTCTGGAATAGTGTGATGCTACGTTATGTGTCTAGGGTATGTGTATGATGAAGTGTAAGTCACAACAACAGACAGATAAACAATTTAATTTAATCCACTACTCTTGACAACACTGTGACACTCACATACATATAACACTCTACAAAGATATCTTAAAAGAGTCACTGATAAACTTTCAAATAACAATATGTATTCATTACTGGCATGAATGAATATGTGTCCTGATTCAACTACAAGGGAACCAGGAATCACAATCAATTTAAATTACAAGTTATGTACAGAATGTATTTAATATGAATATTGTAGTGACATATATTATTACAAATGTTCTATGTGTGTCAGTTGTGTAGTAGTGGTAAAATGAGGTAATACTGGTTTTGTTTTGTTCAAGCTCTGTTGGTATTTGTCATCATGACTTCAATAGTTTGTCTTTAGGGACTAGTATTGGAGATGTTCACAGTTCCTGATTTTAAGACAAGTAAATTCCCCTCTTAATGTTAATTTTACAAAGTCAGTTCAAGATGAGGGGACATAATGTTGAGCTCAGCTGGCCAAGTTAGCTTATCTGGCGTGATGGCGGCAGGAAAGGACTCCTCTGCTCGAATTCTCCTCTGGGCTCTGGAGACACCTCACTGATAGCTAAAAGGACCAAGGTGTATGCTGTCCGACACTGGATTCAGCAAAGCTCTGACCAGGTGCTGCTCAGTACCATCAAGACCACTGTCCCACAATTCATACGAATAAACACAGATACGTTGATTAGCAATGAATTCTGGCACAAACTGGCACAAATTCCCATCTGCTTATCTTCCAGGCTTTTATTTAGCAAAATATATGCTGGCTTCAACGCACTGATGCTTTATCAAGCTATTTTAAACAAGTGGTTTCGAACTAACGCTCCCAAGTGTGTATATCAGCGAGTCTGACCAATGAGCCCCGTTTCGACAAGTGTTTGAAAAAATGTTACCTTTCCCCGTTTCCCCTAACAACCAAGATAGTATTTATAGCCCGACCAATCGTGGTTAGGCTTTCATTTGTTGCGCTCCAATCAATTTGGAGTTTACATGGTAGGCTATTTCTGTAACGTAAATTTTTTTCAAACACGTTAAAAAAAAATCTTATGAGCAGAAATGATTTTATGCTGTCAGGCACCCCCAATATTTTATTTTGGGTATAATTTATTAATTCCTGGACTATTTGCGTAACGTTTTACATATTATTTGTCAGCAAGCCCTAAGGAACCCAAAAATACAAATTTAAAGGAGCTACGTGGCTGCATTCAAAATATGCAATTTCTTCTACCTCCTGTTTCGAAGATGTGCTGTCTGGGTACTGTTATGTTCTCAACCGTAAACCCATCTAATGTTATCTTTTCTAATAAGAGTTTTTTATGATTTATAAACCTAACTCTGGGAAAGGGTAGTGTATTTTATCACTGTCCGTCTGAAAAAAAATTAGTGCATGTAGACTTACACGCGTGATGCATGCGTTCCTGATTTTCAGCCCTCCCCTCTCTCTTTATCCTTTTGTCCATCTGTTCGTTCGTTTTGGTAACGCAGTATAATTAATGTTAGGATTAATTTAGGTCATTACGCAGTACGTCTCAATGTTTTTCTTAGAAATGCAGCACACGTTTCATTGAAGAAGGCGGGTAATAATACAGTAAGCTTTTATATCAACGTGAAAGCGTTACAATTTGCAGACGAAGCAGAAAACAAGGGGGATTTCGAGTACATTCTTTGTGACAGCACTGTTATTTTACCATTGCTCTTCTCTTTATTAATTTTATTTGTTAGGCTTCATATTTACCTAATAATTTATATATGTGGATTAGAATATTTCATGACACCTCCCCTCTTAAAACAGACATTATATGTCAGTCCTTTATTCTATATACACATAGAGAAATTTATTATTATTTCTGGGGTTTACGGTGATTCTCATCACACGGATGGCGGCTTAAAAAATCCGCTCCCAAATTGGTTTTTCCAGATATATACTCAATGCTAAAATTATATGGAGCCAGAAGCAAAGACCATCGGAGTAACCTAGAGTTCTCATGCTTAGCCTGTGCTAAAAACGATAAAGGTTTGTGATCTGTTTGCAACTTAAATGCCTTCCTATATAGATAAATATTGAATTTCTTTATTGCCCATATTACTGCAAGACATTCTTTTTCGCTAGTTGAGTAGTTGATTTCAGCTTTATTCAACTTTCTGCTAGCATATGCCACTGGGCTTAATTCCCCATCCAATGCATCTGATTTCTGTAGTAGAGTTGCACCTAGCCCAATATTACTTGCATCCGTCCTTACTATGAATTCTTGACTTAAGTCAGGTAATTTCAAAATGGGTTTACTTGTGAGCTTTTCCTTCAATTCTTGGTAAGTCATTTCACATTGTGGAGTCCATGTAATGCGATCTGGATGTCCTTTACGTGTCAATTCAGTTAACGGTGCACATATGGAATTAAAGTTTTTGATATACTTCTGGTAGAAACCACATAAGGAGACAAAGGATCTCACGTCCTTCTTGGTTTGTGGTCTCGGGGCTTTCTGTAGTTTCTCTAAATTCTTTGGGTCAGGGGTCATGTTTCCCTGATAAACTGTGTGTCCCAAAAATTCCAATTCTTTACATCCAACGAAACATTTGGTTGGTCGGGCTGTTAAATTTGCCTCCCTAAGTCGATCAAACAGCATGTTCAGAGAGTCAATGTGTTCCTCAAATGTTTCTGTTGCTATAAGGATATCATCCATAAAATTTGTTATACAGGGATTATTCAGAGGATCCAATAATTTTCTCATCATTCTAGAGAAGACACTAGGCGCATTCTTCAATCCAAATGGCAATCTATTAAACTCATAGTGTCCTTCTGAGGTACTAAAAGCTAGGTATGGTCTAACCTCAGGCTTTACTGGAATCTGATAGTATCCTTTACTCAGATCCACTTTTGAGAAATATTTAGCTTTATTTAGTCTGGCAAACAGCTGATTTGTATCCGGCAATGGATCCACCTGTCCTTCTGTAACAGCATTCAGTCTCCTGTAATCTATACAGAGTCTATGTTCTCCAGAGGGCTTCCTTAAGAGTACCACCCCGGAACTATACGAAGACTCACTGTGCGAAATAATTCCTTCCTTCAACAGATAGTCTATCTCTTCCTTCAAAGCTTTTTCCTTAGCAAACGGAATCGAATATGGTTTCATACAGACAGGTGTGGAGTCTATGAGTTTCATATCATATTCCAATAGGTTTGTATGCCCTGGTCGGTCTGTTAACACCTCTGCATGATTATTTAGAACCTGTTGCACTCTCTCTTTCTGAGTTTTCGTTAAATGTGTACTGATTTTCACCTGTGCTGCTGTCTCACAGGGGTGTAATGGATATTCAAATGATGAAAGTGGTTCCTTTTTCATCTCCATGGCGATGGACAAGGTCAACAAGTGTGTCTCTTCCTGATGTTCTCTTTCCAAATATTTCTTCAGGAGATTCACATGATAGATTTTTTCTTTCCCCTTCTTATCTATCTTATAATTTGTTCTAGACACCTTCTCTAGAACTGTATATGGACCCTGCCATCCAATTTGTAACTTATTCTGACTCCCGGGCAAAAGAAGCAGTACCTTCTCTCCCACAGCCAAATTTCTGTCTTTCGCCTTCCTGTTATAATAGGCAGCATGTTTCTTCCTGGCTTGTTTCAAATTTTCATTGGCAAGTTTCCAGCCAGTTTTTAACCGAGTGGTCAGCTCATTCACATCTTGGTATGAAGATGTAATGTTTTCCTCTGCCTTTTCATCAGTCCACGTTCTTAACAAAGCTACATATGGACCTTTAATTGTGTGGACCTATTTGTCCATGCACCGGTATGGTCTCTTCCACTCGAAGCTTTATAGTGATGATTTTTCTTCCCAGAATTTTCATTCACAAAACGACCGCTACCAATTTTTCTTTTGGGGCTGTCTCCCCACTTAAAATTCTTGATGAGAGATTTCCTCTCTACATCCTCTTCCTCCAGTTTGTTTAAGTCCGATTGAGGGATTGTCGGCTTATCCTGGGGTAAGACATCCTTTTGCACTCTCCGCATAGTGGCCATTGTAAAACAGTTAAGTGAAGCTTGTCCGTGAAAAGGGGCTTCCCATTCCATTTGGTCCACTTTTTCAAATCTATTTTTCTTTTTATTATCAGGCCTAATTTTGCTCCGGGGCGTGTCCAGGTCCTGATCCATGTTCCCACTTGTGGGTGTTCCCTCATGTGCTATGCTACACCTTTCTACAAAATTTTCAATGTCCCATCTTGCTTTGGGCCAATAATAATTGTGAGCCACCTTTTGAATGATGGTACCTATCTTCTCATGGTCCCCATCTGGTTTCACATGTAGGCTCCTTATTAATTCTGTCCTGTATCTTTTTGGAAGAACCAGCTGTCCGTGACCATGGGATCTAGTTCCGGCCTTCCTATACATCAACTTGTTTTTCATGTAAAAATCTCCCTTGCCTGGAGTTGTATGACAAGTTGACAATTTTCTGAAACAAGGCTTGAGTGTTTTATCCCCAGCCTGTGCCTTCCTCATCTCTTCTGGAGTGGTATCTAACATAATATCCTCCTCCTGTCTTGAGGTCGACCTGACCTGAAGGGTTGCCATATACACAGGTTTCCTTCTGCAACGGTCAGTGTCATGATTGTCCATCTGACAATTCTTACACCACCTTTTTCCTTGGTTGAAAGATTTTCTTTCATTATATTTCCTTTCATCGAATTGTGGGAATTTATTTTTATTGTCATACCGTGGCCTATCAAATTGGTGCTTACCTTTATTTTGATCCCTAGGATCAAATTTATTAAAGTTCTGTGATGCCCTAAAGTTATCCACCTGTTTCTTTTTATTACCTGTTACCTCTGCTTGAGCTGCTTGATACCTTTCAGCAACATTTAGCAACTCACCCAGCCTCTCTGCACCTTGTTCCATGAGAAACTTTCTCAGGTCTGGAGCCATGGACTCTCTTAGTTGCTCTATAAGGACCATTTCCTTAAGATCTTGGGTTTTCCCCAGAGAAGTCCATTTCTCCAAGTATGTCTCGATTCGTGCAGAGAACTGGTGATAGGTTTCACCTGACAGTAGTTTAGCATTCCTAAATTTTTTCCTGTAAAACTCTGCATTCTTTTCATACCTTAACAAAAGAGCCTGCTTTAGCATGTCATAATTTTCCTGATCACCTCTGCTCATTTTTGCAAAAACTTCATAAGCTGCCCCACGAAGTCCCTGAGATAACTTTAAGCTCCACCTTTCTCTCTCTAACCCATACGTGGTAGCTAATAGTTCGTACCTATTTATATAGCTCTCAATATCATCGTCTTTCTCAACAAAATGATCTAAATGAAAGTTCATAGCTGAGGTCGAGGCTCCCTGAGTAACCGTAGCATCAGAGGCAAAGGGACTGGCACCATTTTCAGGAGCATGGCCTTGAAACTCAAACTCCCTTAGTCGTAACTCATGTTCCCTTTGTAATCTCTTCTCCTCCTTTTCTGCTTCCCTCTCTGCAGCTAATCTCTTGTCTTCTCTTTCTGCTTCCAATTTCTTAGCCTCTTTGTCAGGCTCAATCTGCAACCTCTTAGTCTCAGCCTCAGCTTGCAACCTCTTAGTCTCAGCCTCAGCTTCAAATTGTAACTTCTTAATTTCCCTTTCAGCCTCTAACCTTCTTTCGGCTTCTTTTTCTAATCTTCTTTCTTCGCGTTCAATAAATTTGTCACATTCCGTTGTGACATAGGCAACCATAACTTGCCCATCTAATCCTAACTCTTTTGCAGTCTGAACCGCAGCAGATCGAAATTTGGCCAGGTCCGCCATTGTCTATCAGGTAAATTTTTATAATGTCTACCCAACAATTCAATTTCTAACTATATATCTAATGGACAACACAGGCACCGTGAGCTCAACCTTATTTAATTCCACCCAAGGATACCTTTTAATTCTTATATTCCCTGAAGTGAATTACCCCCAATATTTTTAATAGTTAAAGATTCAAAATCCCAAGAGCGAGCCCCCAATATATGTGGTGAAGTGGGATGTTATAAATACTTATAGGGAACTTAGTGTACTGACTGAGATCAGCTGTGAAGGTATCTATATCTATTAAGAGGAGTGTATTATAGATAACCTTACTTGCTACCACATATCTATATATCTCAGTCAGAATTATTCTGGAATAGTGTGATGCTACGTTATGTGTCTAGGGTATGTGTATGATGAAGTGTAAGTCACAACAACAGACAGATAAACAATTTAATTTAATCCACTACTCTTGACAATACTGTGACACTCACATACATATAACACTCTACAAAGATATCTTAAAAGAGTCACTGATAAACTTTCAAATAACAATATGTATTCATTACTGGCATGAATGAATATGTGTCCTGATTCAACTACAAGGGAACCAGGAATCACAATCAATTTAAATTACAAGTTATGTACAGAATGTATTTAATATGAATATTGTAGTGACATATATTATTACAAATGTTCTATGTGTGTCAGTTGTGTAGTAGTAAAATGAGGTAATACTGGTTTTGTTTTGTTCAAGCTCTGTTGGTATTTGTCATCATGACTTCAATAGTTTGTCTTTAGGGACTAGTATTGGAGATGTTCACAGTTCCTGATTTTAAGACAAGTAAATTCCCCTCTTAATGTTAATTTTACAAAGTCAGTTCAAGATGAGGGGACATAATGTTGAGCTCAGCTGGCCAAGTTAGCTTATCTGGCATGATGGCGGCAGGAAAGGACTCCTCTGCTCGAATTCTCCTCTGGGCTCTGGAGACACCTCACTGATAGCTAAAAGGACCAAGGAGTATGCTGTCCGACACTGGATTCAGCAAAGCTCTGACCAGGTGCTGCTCAGTACCATCAAGACCACTGTCCCACAATTCATACGAATAAACACAGATACGTTGATTAGCAATGAATTCTGGCACAAACTGGCACAAATTCCCATCTGCTTATCTTCCAGGCTTTTATTTAGCAAAATATATGCTGGCTTCAACGCACTGATGCTTTATCAAGCTATTTTAAACAAGTGGTTTCGAACTAACGCTCCCAAGTGTGTATATCAGCGAGTCTGACCAATGAGCCCCGTTTCGACAAGTGTTTGAAAAAATGTTACCTTTCCCCGTTTCCCCTAACAACCAAGATAGTATTTATAGCCCGACCAATCGTGGTTAGGCTTTCATTTGTTGCGCTCCAATCAATTTGGAGTTTACATGGTAGGCTATTTCTGTAACGTAAATTTTTTTCAAACACGTTAAAAAAAAAATCTTATGAGCAGAAATGATTTTATGCTGTCAGGCACCCCCAATATTTTATTTTGGGTATAATTTATTAATTCCTGGACTATTTGCGTAACGTTTTACATATTATTTGTCAGCAAGCCCTAAGGAACCCAAAAATACAAATTTAAAGGAGCTACGTGGCTGCATTCAAAATATGCAATTTCTTCTACCTCCTGTTTCGAAGATGTGCTGTCTGGGTACTGTTATGTTCTCAACCGTAAACCCATCTAATGTTATCTTTTCTAATAAGAGTTTTTTATGATTTATAAACCTAACTCTGGGAAAGGGTAGTGTATTTTATCACTGTCCGTCTGAAAAAAAATTAGTGCATGTAGACTTACACGCGTGATGCATGCGTTCCTGATTTTCAGCCCTCCCCTCTCTCTTTATCCTTTTGTCCATCTGTTCGTTCGTTTTGGTAACGCAGTATAATTAATGTTAGGATTAATTTAGGTCATTACGCAGTACGTCTCAATGTTTTTCTTAGAAATGCAGCACACGTTTCATTGAAGAAGGCGGGTAATAATACAGTAAGCTTTTATATCAACGTGAAAGCGTTACAATTTGCAGACGAAGCAGAAAACAAGGGGGATTTCGAGTACATTCTTTGTGACAGCACTGTTATTTTACCATTGCTCTTCTCTTTATTAATTTTATTTGTTAGGCTTCATATTTACCTAATAATTTATATATGTGGATTAGAATATTTCATGACAACACAGAAATATCACGCCTCCCGACATGTGGGAAAACACTAGAGGTATTATCTCGACTAAACGAAATATCCATAAGAGGACTACACATCCCTGACAGAACAAAAATAGCGGAGATCCCCTCTTCAACGAGGCATCTCTTTCGCCCTTCCAAATCGCTCACTCCCACTAGTGGTGGGCGGAAACCGATCGACCAAACAACAAGACAAGTCATGCGCAGTCCAGCGCAAAAATGACCACAGCTCAAAAGTTAACTGCATTCGATACCAACGCGAGAAGACAAATGCTTACCGAGAAAAGTGACTATAAATTTCAAGCAGTTGTTGCCCTTGCGTTATAAAACAGATATTGAAATAAAACGATGTTGCGAGAATTTATCACTCTTGTTGTCTTGGTTTAAATCAATAACAGTGCGCCGTATGTTCTATACGACCTCAAAAACAAAAAAACAAAAGAATTCAGAGATGCAGTAAAAACGTTTAAGAGTTAGGGTTAAGCTTAGAAATCTAAACCTAAGCCTAAACCCTAACCTTAACGACGTCGGCGACTTTTTGTGTGACTTCAAAGAATACGACCCAATATTCTTCACTTCAACCGTTTCCTGTAAGGCCCCGCGTAGTCCCCGGGAAGGGGGGCAAAGAAATAATAAGACTACAGATACCTCTCTGACAGGCGGTTGTCAACAGCAACGTGTAAGATAAATTGTTAGATAAACCACCACAACAAAAGTTTGTCCATTGTCATAGGCTTGCTCAAGTCGGTCATCTGTTGCCATGGCTTCATCCTCTATATGTGGTGATAATGGAGATGATGATAGTTTTCTCTAACACAAACAGGTCACAGAAAACATCAGTCATTGTCTCTGTGCCTGTGTTACAATTTACTCATCTTTTTTTGGCATTTTTTTTCCTGTTTAAATTAAATAAAGGTAGTCACATAGCAGATACTGCCACAGGGAAGTAAAGTGTTAGAGACTTCACTATTCTAGGCCAAGCTTATACAGGTGGGTAGACCAGTTCCCTTTCTCTCTGCCTTTTCCTTCCCTACCTCAAGAACAAAACCAGGTTCCCATTTAGAGTTAGGTAGACTGGAGCGTGACGCCACCGTGAATTGAACCCGATACACTTGCCACGAGAGGCCTACACAAATTACAGAAATACCAAACATATTGCAAATAATTCTTACTTTCATACAACTATAAATGTTATTTATGATTTTTTTATAATTTATAAATTGTTCGAAATCGATGGATTAATTTTCGATTTAAAAAAAAAATGGATTGATCGAATAAGATTTGTTTCAATCACTCCCAGCCTCGATATATCTCCAGGAAAGTAAGATGTTTGAGAGCACTCATACGTTGTGACTTGATGGTCTAGTTATAGTACAAGTATAGACTAGACATTAGCTTACTTATTACGGTATTGATTCTCCAGTTTCAAGCAAGGCATTAATGACAACCGTATTCTCTGTCCTTGAAGGTATAGCCTCAGCGTCGACGAGTTCCTGCTCCACACCGGACCACTATGAATGCTCTAAAGCTGTCAAAGACACGGCGAATGCCAACAGCACAGCACAGGCAACATGTGTTCCCAGCAGCTGGGTCTGTGACGGGGATTTCGACTGTCCTAATGGCGACGACGAGACACAGAACTGCAGTAAGTTGTTAATAGTGATCTTTCTCTTTGTCAGATGTGTTACTTTATATATATATATATATATATATATATATATATATATATATATATATATATATATATATATATATATATATATATATATATATATATATATATATATACAAGCTGTATGTATGAGGGGCGTTCAGAAAGTAATGCACCACATCGTTTTTCTCAGCTAATAATGAAGATAGAAGCATGAAATTTTGCACATTTCAAATATGGCATGTGCCAATTGTGTGCACCAAATTGCACCGCAACCGGCCAAATAATACGGCTGCCCTAAACCGTTGAAATGGAGCGTGTTAGCAACTTGCGTTATATGCAGCGAATTGTGATAGAATTTCTTGTTGCAGAGAAGGAAACTGTTGTGAACATTCACAAACGTCTATGTGATGTGTATGGAAGTTTTGCAGTCGACAGGAGTACAGTCAGTCGTTGGGTTCAGAGAATCAAAGAATCAGGAAGTGGAGATACGGAGCTGCTTGATCGGCCGCGCTGTGGACGTCCTGCCACAGCCACCAACGCAGAAATGTTGAAATGCGCTGAGGGCATTATTCTTACTGATAGGCGAATCACTACTCAACAATTGGCCTTACAGCTGTCAGTCAACATTGGTAGTGCAAATGCAGTTATAAAAACTCTTGGATTTTCTAAGGTTTGCGAAAGATGGGTTCCTCGAAGTCTCACAAATGACCACTGATTGCAAAGGAAAGCAATTTCTTCTGAATTGTTGGAGCGTTTCAATGGTGATGGAGAGAACTCTTTGGCTAAGATCGTTACAGGTGACGAAACCTGGGCACATCATTTTGAACCTTAGACAAAAAGACAGTCAATGGAGTGGCATCATCCGCAATCACCACGAAGAAAGAAATTCAAGACAATTCCTTCAGCTGGAAAGGTCATGATCACTGTCTTTTGGGACATTGAAGGTGTGTTTCTTGTGGACGTTATGCCAAGAGGAGAGACAATCAATTCACAAGCTTACATTAAGACATTGAAAAAACTCAATCAACGTTTTCGCAGAGTTCGGCCGCACAAGAATCCAGCAGACCTGCTTCTCCTTCACGACAATGCGCGACCACACACAAGTCTGGCAACACGGGAAGGAATCACCAAATTGGGTTGGACTGTACTACCCCATCCACCCTATAGTCCCGATTTGGCATCCTCTGATTTTCATCTATTTGGTCCACTTAAAAATGCACTCCGTGGGACAAGGTTTGAAGATGATGAAGGAGTGATTCATGCAGCGAAGAAATAGCTACATGATCAAGACAAAATCTGGTACGGGCTAGGAATACATGCACTTGTTTTACGCGACGGTTTACATATCGGATGCGTGCGTGTAATTCGAAATTCTAGTAAATTGAGACCATGTTGTCTGTAGAAATTGAGGAGAAAAAAAAGTTAAATAATGAATTTTTGTACTTGTAACTGTATTTTTGTGTGGTTTTCCCAGCTGGCGTTGTTTGAGATTCGTGTAAATGGAGATGTGGTTTATTTTAATTATTTATTTAATTGTTTTATTATTCCTGTAATTGATGATGTGGATGTATGTACCAGATATTAGTTTGTATTATTTGTTTTCCTTTCAAAGTACTAGTCTTTCTTTCTTTCTTTTAAAAATGAAAGTGAAAATATGTTTCAGTCGTTGGTATATTCATAATTGTTCTCCAGTGTTACTTTCATTGTTGTTCTCATCATCATCATCATCGTCATGTTTCGCTCTTAACGGAGTATGAAGCCACCACAGCAGATGACCCACTTTAGGAAGCATATGCCAGATCATCGTGTGGTGGTGGTTAATGTAGTGGTGGTTAATGTAGTGGTGGTTAATGTAGTGGTGGTTAATGTAACAGTTTTATTTAACTTGATGAGGTTGCCAGCCTCATGTACAGCTTCTTATTAATCACCTTCTACGACATGCCTGGGGGGTGCAGTAGTCGTTTTCTATCTTTCTCTCATCAGAACCCCCCCCCCCCCCCCCCCTCCTCCCCGGGGGAATTAAATGGGACAACGTATAATTCATTATACGTACAGTTATGACTGAGTGACGTCATTACTGTCACTCAGACGAACGTCATTACTGCCACAAACATCATCATCATACCCACTATCTCATCCTGACATTTGTCATTGTCATTACCATCATCGAGAAAGTCATCGCCGCCACCAGTGTTGTCCTCATCATCATCACCATTAACTGTCGTCACCTGAACATCACCTCAACCCACAGCCATTGCTCCCTGCGCAAGTAACGAGTTTGAGTGCCAGCCCAACTCTAAGAGCCGGTGTATCAGCAAGAGCTGGCAGTGTGATGGAGAGAAGGACTGCGATAACGGGGAGGATGAAGCCCCAGGGATATGTAAGACTTTTGCTTGTAATATATTTGATGATCATGGCTGTGTTATGGTTGTTGTTGTTGTTATTGTATAACGTGTGTGTGTGTGTCGATTGTCATCGATCTAGTTATTACAACTGTATTTATTTAGGTTAAAAAGGAAAGAATATTTTACAAGTTCCAAAACCAACCTTGTGTCAACATTCTCAAAATATTCTAATAAATTAAAGACCGCAAAACGTGCACAGTTAAGAATGAGCAGTAAGTGGTTATATTTAATTTTCAAGACATCTGTGAAG
This sequence comes from Oreohelix idahoensis, assembly GCA_024509875.1. Lineage (NCBI taxonomy): Eukaryota > Metazoa > Mollusca > Gastropoda > Stylommatophora > Oreohelicidae > Oreohelix > Oreohelix idahoensis. Next base: position 30,730 of record JAMPIV010011814.1, on the reverse strand, counting down.
GGCCACCAATACGCCTTGCGTCACGTGAAAGGTGAAGCTCCTGGAACAAATATTTTAGTAGAGAAAATAGAGGCTGTGGGAGAAAAAGAGAGAAAGAAGTGATAGCAGAATTGTTGAATGACGTATGTGACAGTGGATCTACTCAAATCCATATTCATACCTTTACCAAAGAAACCTAGAGCCATCGAATATGAAGGCCCCACACAATTAGTCTTCTGTGTCATGTGACCAGAATATTATTATAATCGTAGTTAGAAGAGAGAGAAGTAAATTAAACCAGAAATGAGTGACGAACAGTGTGGAATTGTATACGGTAAAGGCACAAACAATGCCAAATATATATATATATAGTAGAAGTAAATCTTCAGATTTCTCACAGGCCACAACAGACTGAGAAACAATCTATTCACCAAGTTAAAGACAGGAACTGCTGATGAGTGTAACTGTGGCACCGATATTATGACTACTGAATATCTACTTCGAAGGTGCCCAGTACATGAGGAACAGAGACAGCGCATATGACTATCACCAACACCATGCCTGGAAAAACTCTACGGAGATATCAACAGCCTCCAACTGACCACTGCTTTCTTTGAACATTTTCAAGTTGTCGTCTGAGGGTCAACAAAGAAGATCTTTATTGACTGCACTTAGGTATTTGACAAAGTGAATCATATGGACATTTTCAAGTTGTCGTCTGAGGGTCAACGAAGAAGATCTTTATTGACTGCACTTAGGTATTTGACAAAGTGAATCATAAGGACATTTTCAAGTTGTTGTCTGAGGGTCAACGAAGATCTTTATTGACTGCACTTAGGTATTTGACAAAGTGAATCATATGGACATTTTCAAGTTGTCGTCTGAGGGTCAACGAAGATCTTTATTGACTGCACTTAGGTATTTGACAAAGTGAATCATAAGGACATTTTCAAGTTGTCGTCTGAGGGTCAACAAAGAAGATCTTTATTGACTTACTTAGGTATTTGACAAAGTGAATCATAAAGACATTTTCAAGTTGTCGTCTGAGGGTCAACAAAGAAGATCTTTATTGACTGTACTTAGGTATTTGACAAAGTGAATCATATGGACATTTTCAAGTTGTCGTCTGAGGGTCAACGAAGAAGATCTTTATTGACTGTACTTAGGTATTTGACAAAGTGAATCATAAGGACATTTTCAAGTTGTCGTCTGAGGGTCAACGAAGAAGATCTTTATTGACTGTACTTAGGTATTTGACAAAGTGAATCATAAGGACATTTTCAAGTTGTCGTCTGAGGGTCAACAAAGAAGATCTTTATTGACTGCACTTAGGTATTTGACAAAGTGAATCATAAGGACATTTTCAAGTTGTCGTCTGAGGGTCAACGAAGAAGATCTTTATTGACTGTACTTAGGTATTTGACAAAGTGAATCATAAGGACATTTTCAAGTTGTCGTCTGAGGGTCAACGAAGAAGATCTTTATTGACTGTACTTAGGTATTTGACAAAGTGAATCATAAGGACATTTTCAAGTTGTCGTCTGAGGGTCAACAAAGAAGATCTTTATTGACTGCACTTGGGTATTTGACAAAGTGAATCATAAGGACATTTTCAAGTTGTTGTCTGAGGGTCAACAAAGAAGATATTTATTCACTGTACTTAGGTATTTGACAAAGTGAAGCATAAGGACATTTTCAAGTTGTCGTCTGAGGGTCAACGAAGAAGATCTTTATTGACTGTACTTAGGTATTTGACAAAGTGAATCATAAGGACATTTTCAAGTTGTCTGAGGGTCAACAAAGAAGATCTTTATTGACTTACTTAGGTATTTGACAAAGTGAATCATAAGGACATTTTCAAGTTGTCATCTGAGGGTCAACAAAGAAGATCTTTATTGACTACTTAGGTATTTGACAAAGTGAATCATAAGGACATTTTCAAGTTGTCATCTGAGGGTCAACGAAGAAGATCTTTATTGACTGTACTTAGGTATTTGACAAAGTGAATCATAAGGACATTTTCAAGTTGTCTGAGGGTCAACAAAGAAGATCTTTATTGACTTACTTAGGTATTTGACAAAGTGAATCATAAGGACATTTTCAAGTTGTCGTCTGAGGGTCAACAAAGAAGATCTTTATTGACTGTACTTAGGTATTTGACAAAGTGAATCATAAGGACATTTTCAAGTTGTCGTCTGAGGGTCAACAAAGAAGATCTTTATTGACTGTACTTAGGTATTTGACAAAGTGAATGATAAGGACATTTTCAAGTTGTCGTCTGAGGGTCAACGAAGAAGATCTTTATTGACTGTACTTAGGTATTTGACAAAGTGAATCATAAGGACATTTTCAAGTTGTCGTCTGAGGGTCAACAAAGAAGATCTTTATTGACTGTACTTAGGTATTTGACAAAGTGAATCATAAGGACATTTTCAAGTTGTCGTCTGAGGGTCAACGAAGAAGATCTTTATTGACTGTACTTAGGTATTTGACAAAGTGAATCATAAGGACATTTTCAAGTTGTCATCTGTGGGTCAACAAAGAAGATCTTTATTGACTGTACTTAGGTATTTGACAAAGTGAATCATAAGGACATTTTCAAGTTGTCGTCTGAGGGTCAACGAAGAAGATCTTTATTGACTGTACTTAGGTATTTGACAAAGTGAATCATAAGGACATTTTCAAGTTGTCGTCTGAGGGTCAACAAAGAAGATCTTTATTGACTGCACTTAGGTATTTGACAAAGTGAATCATAAGGACATTTTCAAGTTGTCGTCTGAGGGTCAACGAAGAAGATCTTTATTGACTGCACTTAGGTATTTGACGAAGTGAATCATAAGGACATTTTCAAGTTGTCGACTGTGGGTCAACGAAGAAGATCTTTATTGACTGTACTTAGGTATTTGACAAAGTGAATCATAAGGACATTTTCAAGTTGTCGTCTGAGGGTCAACAAAGAAGATCTTTATTGACTGTACTTAGGTATTTGACAAAGTGAATCATAAGGACATTTTCAAGTTGTCGTCTGAGGGTCAACAAAGAAGATCTTTATTGACTGCACTTAGGTATTTGACAAAGTGAATGATAAGGACATTTTCAAGTTGTCGTCTGAGGGTCAACGAAGAAGATCTTTATTGACTGCACTTAGGTATTTGACGAAGTGAATCATAAGGACATTTTCAAGTTGTCGTCTGAGGGTCAACGAAGAAGATCTTTATTGACTGCACTTAGGTATTTGACAAAGTGAATCATAAGGACATTTTCAAGTTGTCGTCTGAGGGTCAACAAAGAAGATCTTTATTGACTGCACTTAGGTATTTGACAAAGTGAATCATAAGGACATTTTCAAGTTGTCGTCTGAAGGTCAACAAAGAAGATCTTTATTGACTGCACTTAGGTATTTGACAAAGTGAATCATAAGGACATTTTCAAGTTGTCGTCTGAGGGTCAACAAAGAAGATCTTTATTGGCTGCACTTAGGTATTTGACAAAGTGAATCATAAGGACATTTTCAAGTTGTTGTCTGAGGGTCAACAAAGAAGATCTTTATTGACTGCACTTAGGTATTTGACAAAGTGAATCATAAGGACATTTTCAGAATGTTAAAAATCATAATCATCAGTAGCAAAATGAAAGACTATAAACTGGCAACAAATAACAGCTATAAGAACCGGCAGCAGCCAACACGGAATGTTTGAGCAGACAACATCGTCCTTGATAGACGTTGTAAGAGGTGACGTGTTTGAGGAGGTTATGCTCGGGGCTGGTAAACCATATTGTTCAAAGACATTTCTGCAGAAACCACCACAAGATGAGCTCATGAATGATTTGATGTAGCCATCCTGGAAATTGACTATCTGTGATGGTGACAACAGGCTTCACCAGGACCACGAGGATGAAATGATGATGATCGCTAGGTGTGGACAAGTATATGTTTGCAAAGAGCTTATTTCTGAAACAAAACGAAAAAACAACTGGCACACACGCGTTTTAAATGTTTTGTTTTGTCGGCAATGACAGTTGCAACTTTGTTTTCATATCATAGTTTACATGTAAAGAATAAAATATGTGTGTATGTTTGAATCATCTCTGTCACATATCTGACGTTTCTATATATTGACATAACGTCATGTTTGTTATAAGGTCATCTTGGTTATATTATATACGTTGTTGACGCATTGAAGAATAGAACTGGTATTTTCTTTTTGTTTGTTGGTGTGTTTGTTTCTGTTGTACTATTGTTTTAACACAGAGAGCTCATGTCATTAAGAACATATAGCAGTAAAACGTTTTTAAATAATACATTTCATATGTGGTGTTTTTAATGAGGTCTATTACTTAAATGTTTGATTAATTCTTTGTTGGTCTAATACCAAGGAAAAGATTTAACTTAAGTGTTCCTAAAGCTTTCTCATTCTGTTATTAACTGTTGACAGCTCGTTGCTTGTTCCTTTCTTTATATATATATCGTTATTTGAGTGTATCGTACACCTAATTCTTGGACTAACAGCCTTTGTTGCAGCACCTTGTCTGAATTGTTAGCCCACTGATTGTTAGCAACGACGTAAACGAAGACCTAGTCATACAGTGTCCTATTTAAATTGTTATTTTTGGCTGACACGTCATTATTTTCCCCTAAGACGAAATGGTTTCACTACTTTGCTATCATACACGCTTTGTCAGTTTTTCTACACTGTTTTTTATGCATGACAGCACATTGACATTACTACTACTGTTGCACATCAGATGTTGTTGGCTGAATCACATATAGCAGAGCGTCGATAATCCTAATTCATTTGGGACCATGGGTATATCGGATTTCCGATTTTTTTTCGGATTTTCGAACTTATTACAATACTTTTCTAGAAGTTAAAAATAAGAGGATTTAGTACGTAATACAAATACGTAGTCATCCTAATAATTTGTATCCATAGGTAACAGAACAAACGGAAATTGTTGCCACAATTACACAGGTATCTGCAATCAACGAAATAAAATTTTTTTAAATGACATAACAGTAAACGTACAAAAAAAGGAAGCGAACAGTGTGTTAAATTTTGTGCATGGGCCATCAACGAAAATAATAATCTGGTTGTTTTACTTGATTTATTATTATTATTTTTTGCTGCCGCCTTTGGACTTAACGTTTCGATTTATTGACGTTTGGGCAGATTATCGGCGCTTTACTATAATCTAAAATTTGACTTAAATTGAGTTAACGTTTACATAACACACTTTCTAAAATACTTTTTAACTTGTAGCGCGATGTATGTTATCATTCAAACACTCATGTTTCCATCCACAGGAATTGTCCTTGTAATATATTAAGTGTGCAGTAGCGAATACTTGTTATTGAGAGAATATTTTCTTATTTATATAGTATTTTCTTACTTTGCAACTATTTACGTGTTGTAAATTGTATCCCCCCCCCCCCCTTTTCTCTCTCTCTCTCTCTCTCTCTCTCTCCACACACACACACAACTATTTACATGTTGTAAATTGTATCTCCCCCACCCCTCCCTTTTTTTTCTATCTCCACACACACAACTATTTACAGGTTTTTATTTTAAATACAGTAGAACTCCATGTATCCGAACCCCATGGGACCGAGCATCATTCGGATAATCAAATGTTCGGATAATTGGATTACATAATGTATCGAGTACATGTACACATATTTCTAAAAATAATTAACCATCACAAGGAAAATACACTATAAAACATATTTACTTGTACTGTAATAATAATACCCACACTGTATTAGATTACTGTATCACCAAAATCTGTCATTACACTGCAGTGCATGTACTACTTGTATTAATTTTTTTTTTTTTAAGAAAGGGAAATGTTTTCAAAATAACATTACAAACGATTCAAAACCAGGCGCAACTTACGTATACATGTACTTGCACAGATGTAGCCCACTATTTAAAATAATGAGGAATCCTCTTTTGCACCAAACTGGATAGTCTCCTTTTGGTTCCTAAGTCCCGCATTCTCTTCAACTGCAGAAGCTGTGTAGGACAGCTGTCATCTTCTTGCTCGTACCAAGCCATCGCTGATTCTAGTGCTATAAAGGCCTCTTCAGGACTTGGTCGACGTTTTGGGTTTTCTTCATAATCTACAAGTACATCATGTACTTCTGAGGAGTCTTCGTCATCGGTCACTACATGTATTTGGTTTTCTTTTTGCACAAAAGACAAAATTTCTTCGTCATTCAAAAACTGAAAACCAGAATCATTATCATCTTCTAGCCACATGTGTGCATCATCTTTGTCACAGTCCGAAAATCCGGGCATTGAAACAGTTCCACAACTTCATTTATACAATCATTATTTGTGTCCACTGCAGTAGTTTCATTTCCTCCTTTTTTCCCAAGCAATCTATTCCAAGCCTTGTTGAGATTATCTTGTGACAGGGTGGTCCAAGCATCAGCTAACATATAGCAGCAGTCTTTGAGATTAAGCTTTTTAGAAAACGCCACCACACTTTCTTCATCTTCAGCCAACAATAAACGACGCAGGACTTCCTTCTTGTACATCTTTTTAAGCTTTGCTATAACACCCTGATCCATTGGTTGAATCAGTGCTGTTACATTGGGAGGCAGAAAAATTACTTTAAAATTTGCATCAACTGCATTCAATGTATCCGTCTCTGGATGAGATGGTGCATTGTCCAGTAGAAGAATTACTTTTCCAGTTTTCTTTTCTTGTTCCCTCAACCTCTTCACATTTGGGATGAACTGATTTGTATACCAATCAAGAAATATTTCACTATTCATCCAAGCACTCTTCTGTGCTTTGTAGCACAATGGGAGACATGTCACATTCTTTAAACAACGTGGTTTTTTGGCTTTGTCGATCATTAGCACCGGTAAACGATGACTTCCACTGGCATTCGCGGCTACCAAAATTGTTACTCTCTCTTTGCACTTTTTAAACCCAGGGGCAGCTGCTTCGCGCTGAGATGCAAGTGATTTTTGAGGCAATGATTTCCAGTATAAGCCAGTCTCATCGGCATTATACACATCATCGAGTGAATAACCTTCTTCTTCCAAAAAAGCCAAGAATGTTTCTTTAAAATTTTCAGCGGCAGTTGCATCGCTAGATAAAGATTCCCCTTGAATCTCCAGTTCTCGTATGCCATGACGAGATTTAAAGTCAGGAGGACCGTCAAGTTGATTGTTGAACTGAAGTGCCTTTTCACACTATAGAGAGCCAGAGATAGGTTCCGATTTGCTTCTTCTTTGCAGACACCATATATACAAAGCCTCTTCCAATTTCAAATATTTCGCATTTCTCATGGTTTTACGTTTCTTCGACCCATTTTCACTCTCCAATTTCGATGCAAAACTCATAATTTTATCCTTTTTACTTTTGATGTCAGAGACGGTAGCTTTCCCAACATTGAAAATCCTCGCAAGTGAAGACACAGTTTCACCTTTTTCCTAGTCTCTTGATAATTTCTGTTTTCGTTTCAATTGACAAAACATTGCGGTTCCTTTTATATGCTTTAGGCCTACTGGAAGATGCCATATCGCACAGAGAAATACTTGTACACCAAAATTATTCTGCTGTAGTAGCAGACACAATTATTTTAAGTTGAACTGTCTGTTTAGCCAGTGTTCTGCCTAGAACGCACACGTACACTGGATTGGTAAACCAGATATTAACTGACTTTATGATCTAACTGACTTCCTGTACGTAAGCGACCGACCATTAGCCCATCCCATCCTCTACAAATTGTTCGCACACATTTGAAGCTTGCCGCATGAAAAGATTCAGAAATGTAGTCTAACGTGACTGGTGGCGATTGATTTTTTTTTTCTGGAAAAAGTGTTCGGATAATTGGATGTTCGGATAATTGGGGTTCGGATAAATGGAGTTCTACTGTAAGTGTTCTTGTCCACAACTGTTTGTGTGTTGTGTGTGTGATACGAGTATAATGGTTCTTGTCCACAACTGTTTGTGTGTGATACGAGTATAATGGTTCTTGTCCACAACTGGTTGTGTGTGTGATACGAGTATAATGGTTCTTGTCCACAACTGTTTGTGTGTTGTGTGTGATACGAGTATAATGGTTCTTGTCCACAACTGTTGTGTGTGTGATACGAGTATAATGGTTCTTGTCCACAACTGTTTGTGTGTTGTGTGTGATACGAGTATAATGGTTCTTCCCCACAACTGGTTGTGTGTGTGATACGAGTATAATGGTTCTTGTCCATAACTTTGTTTGTTGTGTGTGATACGAGTATAATGGTTCTTGTCCACAACTGTTTGTGTGTTGTGTGTGATATGAGTATAATGGTTCTTCCCCACAACTGTTTGTGTGTGTGATACGAGTATAATGGTTCTTGTCCACAACTGGTTGTGTGTGATACGAGTATAATGGTTCTTCCCCACAACTGTTTGTGTGTTGTGTGTGTGTGATACGAGTATAATGGTTCTTGTCCACAACTGTTTGTGTGTTGTGTGTGTGATACAAGTATAATGGTTCTTGTCCACAACTGGTTGTGTGTGACGAGTATAATGGTTCATGTTCACAACTGTTTGTGTGTTGTGTGTGTGATACGAGTATAATGGTTCTTCCCCACAACTGTTTGTGTGTTGTGTGTGATGCGAGTATAATGGTTCTTGTCCACAACTGTTTGTGTGTTGTGTGTGATACGAGTATAATGGTTCTTGTCCACAACTGTTTGTGTGTTGTGTGTGATACGAGTATAATGGTTCTTGTCCACAACTGTTTATGTGTTGTGTGTGATACGAGTATAATGGTTCTTGTCCACAACTGTTTGTGTGTTGTGTGTGTGATACAAGTATAATGGTTCTTGTCCACAGTTGTATGTGTGTGATACGAGTATAATGGTTCTTGTCCACAACTGTTTGTGTGTTATGTGTGATACGGGTATAATGGTTCTTGTCCACAGTTGTTTGTGTGTTGTGTGTGATACGAGTATAATGGTTCTTGTCCACAACTGTTTGTGTGTTGTGTGTGATACGAGTATAATGGTTCTTGTCCACAACTGTTTGTGTGTTGTGTGTGTGATACAAGTATAATGGTTCTTGTCCACAGTTGGTTGTGTGTGATACGAGTATAATGGTTCTTGTCCACAGTTGTTTGGAGTTTTGATCTACAGTTGTTTGTTTTTCCAAAGTCTTGACAGTTTTGAATCTGCCATCTAACACATTGACATGTCATTTCTACATCTCTATTGAATTGTCATATGTCAATTTTATAATCTTTTTATTTCTAAATTGTTTATTTTTTTTTAAACTTTTTAAGCAGAGTTATTTTTGTTTCAGTGTTTAAAGAACGATCTGGTTTCTATTTAGAGAACAAACAAATCTATGTCAATGTGCAGACAAAATAGTGTGATCATACAGACAATAGGTCTATGTCATTATACAGAGAGCAGTTAGGTCTATGCCGTTATGCAGTGAACAGTTAGGTCAATTTAATTTTACATAGAACAGTTAGGTCCGCCCATTTCATTATACATAGAACAGTTAGGTCAATTTCATTATACATAGAACAGTTAGGCCCATTTCATTATACATAGAACATTAGGTCAATTTCATTGTACATAGAACAGTTAAGTCAATTTCATTATACATAGAACAGTTAAGTCAGTGTCATACGTAGAACAGTTGGGTCAGTGACAGGACGATTCTCCAGCAACTTCAGAGCAGAGGCAGAGGCCTTGAAAACTGCAGCAGAAGTTATATTGACAGAAGAAAGCGCAGAGAGACAAGTTGCTTTCTTTACTGATGCACAGTCAGTAATTGCAACGTTGAAAAGCCAAAATAATACAGACCTGGATGATCTCAGAATAGTGCTCCACAAACTTTGTCAACGATTCAAAAGTGTTGTGATCAAATGGATCCCATCTCATTGTAACATCACCGGCAATGAAGAGTCTGACAGAATGGCAAAAGAAGGTTCACATCTACCTCAGCCTGATGCAAGCATAACTTTTGAGGAGGCAAATAGTTTTATCAGAATCAGATACAGAAACAAATGGAATGTTGAACATCCAGGGCACACACAGAATGATGCTTACTACCAGCTCCACAGAAGAGAACAAATGGTAATCTTCAGACTCCGCACTGGCCACAACAGATTGAGATACCATCTATTCAACAAGCTAAAGATAGGAACTACCGATCAGTGTAACTGTGGCACTGATAAAATGACTGCTGAACATCTGCTTCAAAGTTGCCCTTTATATGTGGTACAGAGAAAGTGCATATGGCCGACGCCAGCTCTTTTCGTGGAAAAGCTTTACGGGGATTCAAATAGCCTCAAACTGACTACTGCTTTCTTTGAGAACATTCAAGTGGACGTCTGAGAGTGTACAAAGAAGAAGATAGGTTGAACAGTTAGGTCAGTGTCATTATAGGTAGAACAGTTAGGTCAGTGTCATTATATATAGAACAGTTAGGTCAGTGTCATTATACGTAGAACAGTTAGGTCAATCTCATTATACATAGAACAGTTAGGTCAGTGTCATTATACATAGAACAGTTAGGTCAGTTTCATTATCCATGAACAGTTAGGTCAGTGTCATTACACATAGAACAATTAGATCAGTATCATTATATGTAGAACAGTTAGATCAGTGTCATTATACGTAGAACAGTTAGGTCAGTGTCATTATACATAGAACAGGCCAGTGTCATTATACATAGAACAGTTAGGTCAGTGTCATTATACATAGAACAGGCCAGTGTCATTATACATAGAACAGTTAGGTCAGTGTCATTATACATAGAACAGTTAGGTTAGTGTCATTATACATAGAACAGTTAGATCAGTGTCATTATACATAGAACAGTTAGGTCAGTGTCATTATACATAGAACAGGCCAGTGTCATTATACATAGAACAGTTAGGTCAGTGTCATTATACATAGAACAGTTAGGTCAGTGTCATTATACATAGAACAGTTAGATCAGTGTCATTATACATAGAACAGGTCAGTGTCATTATACATAGAACAGTTAGGTCAGTGTCATTATACATAGAACAGTTAGATCAGTGTCATTATACATAGAAGTTAGATCAGTGTCATTATACATAGAACAGTTATATCAGTGTCATTATACATAGAACAGTTAGGTCACTGTCATTATACATAGAACAGTTAGGTCAGTGTCATTATACATAGAACAGTTAGATCAGTGTCATTATACATAGAACAGTTAGGTCAGTGTCATTATACATAGAACAGTTAGATCAGTGTCATTATACATAGAACAGTTAGATCAGTGTCATTATACATAGAACAGGTCAGTGTCATTATACACAGAACAGTTAGGTCAAAATTCATTATACAGATAACAGTTAGGTCTACTTCATTGTACATAATTTAGGCGGTTTTGTATACATATAACATTTAGGTCAGTGTCATTATACACAAAATCGTTAGGCCTGTTCTATACATATATATACACACTCTTATTGTTATTACGTTTTTTTAGTGGTATGAATTGCTATATATTTGTCGTTTCTGTTATAAACTATTCTGTTATTAATACTTTCATTTTTAAGCTCTTTTTTTTTTTAGTTTTGTCACGTGTTACACAATGCATGACTAACATATGAATATATTTTTGCTCCACGTTGTATTGTATGATTATTTGTGTCCTTTATGTGCATCAAAGGATGAGAAACATTTTGTTTACAACTGATTGAAAACAATTTACTTGTCACTTTCATGTTCTTCTCCTGTGCGGCCTAGGTCGGACACTAGCCAAAAAGGGAGAGCGCGTCAGAGGTCTGTATACTTTCCACGATATAGAGGAAAAAAAAACATAATCTTATTTAAACCCTTTTTTCAAATATGTACACAATTTTCCTTTCGACAGACTCTAACCCACCCTTACCTTACCAACCCACTCGTTATCCCCCAGTGTACCAATTCCCCAGCCATCATAAATGCTTTCTGCAGCTAATAAGGGACATAACCAGTTGGTGATATCTTGATAGCAATAGTTCCGTTAGTCTGCAGTTAACACAGCTTGGTAACCGAAATACGTTCGGATAACTGGATCTTTAAACTGGAGTAGTATTTATAGGAACAACTATTTGTATTATTTATTTTTCAGCAAATCCCCGAACAGCTCCTCAACCCATTATCCGAAACTCTTCGGGCCAAAAGTGTTTCGGAATTTTTCGAATTTCATGAAGTTAGCATGGGTATATTGAGCATCCTACAGTCTCTATCTGTATAGCGATTTGAGCGCTTTCCTTTTGCGGCCCGATTACCACGTTCGGGGATTGAAACCAAGTAGCATCACGGACCGGAATACCCGACTGTAAATGGCTACCTGGCTCTCCGCTTGAATTATGGGGAAAAAAAGGCAGCAATTAAAGGGACCGGTTACCACACCTCCTGAAGATTAGACATAAGTCTCTAACACTTCACTCCGCTCTGGCAATTTCTGCTATCGAACGACCTTTACTTTTTATCATGGTATATGTACCTCGTTTTGGTGCGTCTGTGGGAGCATCCCGTTAACAATCACATTAATATTGTTAACATTTCTGTTTAGATTACAAATATTAGTTATTATTGTCAAACTTGAAAACCTGAAATGTATTTTTTTATCACATTTTTCTTTTTACGCTGAACCTTTTAAATGTTAGAAAAGTCACAGATGTGCTTATTCTCTTGAATCAGTATTTAATAAATCTGTGAGAGATTGCCCAGTTTATCACTGTCAAAAATGTAGCGACAAATATGACATGAATTACAACTATATACATTATGCTTGTCACGGGTTGTCTCCCCTTAGCTCTGCAGTAGTGATCCAACAGTGGCCAAAACTCAAGAGTAACTAATGTGGGTCTTCAAAGGTATCTACCTTTGCACAAGATTACTCTTGGCAGAGTTGTAGATAGAAGGATAATGATGCTTCTACCTCAAGGGAGATCCACCAGATATTCACAAAAGCGAGAACAATGCTCCATTGGTCGAGCACGTTAACTCAAGTATCTGCCGACAACTGGTGTTTTGGTTCTTCGCAGATAGGTGACTGGATTGCTCACGTTCCTGGTCAAGATTAAGAGTTCCAGCCCGTTCCAAGTAGAATCAGGGAGTAACTGCAAAGCTGGTCCCGCATCTCTAAGACCCGTCTGATGATGGTGTCTAGCGTCAACTTCAGGCCACTTATACCCTCACTTGTTCCAGAAATAGTACCCTCAACTGGTACCACCAAGCCAATCTTTAGGCTCACAGACTGCTGGCTCAGAGAAATAAAGGCACTTGTAGAGGCCTCTTACACTTGGTCTGGGGGTCTTGTTATTTTAAGAAATAAGTTCCCACTTTGACTTGTGTTTCAGTTCCCTCAGATTCCGGTTTTCAGTGTTAAAATGGTAGAGTTTTTCCTGGGCTTTTAAGTCCTGAGAATGCTCAAACAAGGTCCGGTCTGATAAATGAAAGCTGATTTTGTCTTTACTCTGGCAAGGTCTGGTTGTCTTCTTGGCACGAGTGAATTTTCACATTGTTCTACTCTCGCTAAAGTGTCAGGTTATATTGCCTGTCTTCCCCGGCATTTGTTTGTTACGATGTTAAGCAGGGCTCCAGTCGGAAGGGGTGTTGTGCCTTCATTCCGAGTGTCTGCCAATCGTTTCAAATATGCGAGTTTTGTGGGGTAATTCAAATTATTTCCTCATGGAAATTTCTGCGCGTTACTGCAGAGGTCATGTTTCCCAAATATGGAATGAAAACATCCGATCCTCTTTCGGCAATGTTTACAAATAACTTCTTACATCTGCCCGGACTATTACAACATTTCCGCTCAGGTGTGTCCCACTGATAAGTGCGTGTCTGTAATCTGTCCACAGACGGGTAATTTATCGCCCGGCACACCTTAGGTAAGCCCAACTCTCGGTCGCTGACCGGCCCATCTGGGTTCATGACGAATTATCACTGAGAGGAGTGTAAGATGATATGAAAGTACTAAATATCTGCTTGATAGCAGAGAGAGAGAAAAGGGGCGACCACGGAAATTTAGTACACACAACAAATTTAACTAAATACTGCCGGAGAGGAAAAGAGATGACCCAGTAAATATGTTACAATGCTGTATGTTGTATTACCTCACCATGTAAAACAAATTGTCACATAAACCATGTGAAAGCTTGGTGCAGGCTGTCTGCAATTGGACCAGCTACAGTAGTGGTAAGGAGCGCAGCAGAAATTTAGTGATGATGATAGCAAGTAATGTTTGATTTATTGAATAACAATGGCACATCTGTAATAGAATATAGTATTTTGTCTATGCAACTAACGCCTCACACCTGCTTCGTTTATATCCTGCACACTAGTGACGACAACAGTTTCTGTTATTCGGAGCTATTCGGATTTCGGACCAGGTGTTAAGGACCTGTAGATACTAACATTTTTACAGAAGAAAAAATAAAATAAGAGGAAAAGTTGTAATGAATGACACGAACTAAACTTGCCATTGTATTGGCACATGGAAGTTTTCGACAAGAGGAAAAAGTTTGCGAAAGCCACAGAAAAAATTAACAAGGACAGACAAATAAATTAGTATATTTTGTTTTTTCGTAGATCTTTGAACCATCATAAGCCTATAAGGCTTATCAGGATTACAACACATTGACAGTTAGGCGCCTTGTGTTCAGAGCCAATAATAACCCATTCTTCAGGCATATTCTCCGCGCCACTAAGCAGCTTCAACCTTATGAGATAACAATCAATACGCGACAAACAAAGCTGTGGACAATTAGCGGAGCACGGAAATAATAATAATAATTACACTTTATTATCTGCTGTAATGACAGCAAGCAGGACAGAGAAGCCAGGTTGTATCTGGACAGTGTCTTCACTGAACATGTGTAGCTTTAAACGGAAAACTGAGTGAGATTTTTGGGCTTCAGCTCCCAATAAACAAGTTGGCACGGCTTCGTAGAAACGCTGATATCACATTAATACCAAAGGCTCAGATGTTTTTTTTAAATATTAATACAGTAATCTAGCTTACACGGGTAAGGATACTTTTTAGACTTTTATATTATAGTGACATCCCTTTATATTGTCGATACTCGCCTACAATACATGACCAAGACAAACATTATTACAAGGGGATGTCACTCTATAATATACACGTCTTAAGAGAACCGTTACCCTTACACGTGTATTCAGAATCCTCAAGTCAGATCTAAACTATGACTTAGAAACATGGGGGACAACAGAAATGGCAACCAAGGACATATACAGTCATGGATGGGTGCTTGCGCGGAATGGGAGGATTGAATTGGTGTGACGGGACCGCTAGAGGTGAAGCTGATGTATGGAGCTAGACAAGCGCTAGTGGGGCGGAAGGTGAGGGAATTATTCTGACGTTGGATAGAAGACACACAGAGATGACCATGTGAAAGCATTACAGGGCAGTCTGTTTCTGGAACCCCCAATTTAAGAGAAGTAAAAGCAGACCTAAAAACTCATGGAGAAGAGAACTGGTAACGAACGTCATTATTGGATTAGGAAGTCACATGACGAGACATGGCCTTGGATAGGAAGGTTGGCATTTTCTTTAGGTCGTGTGCTTCACTGGGAGCTGACAAGGTCATGGACACCGGTTAGACCACGCCCACAGTATTTCAACACGTGGATTAAATGCTTATTTTAGGGTTGTCCACATATGACGTCACGGAGGGAGAGGGGGAAGAGATCCACAATATTTGTGAAGAAGTGTGATGATGGGGGGGGGGGGGGGGGGGGTTAAAAGATGTGACGTCATACCAAAATGCGAGTGAGGACCACTTCTTTCATAAATGATGCCTGAACAAAATAGATTTTGTAACCTCATTTCCGCATAAACAAGAAGAGACGAAGTGAAGAACTCCAGGGTAATGACAGCTGCTTTAAGTAATGTAAAAATAAAATTTACTGTTTGGAGATATCAAGAACCCTGAGCTGCCTACTGCCTTTATTGGAGTCATTAATGTGGAAGTCTGAAGGCGAACGAGGAAGAAGAAGAAGAAGCTGGAATTGGTAAAACGTGGTTTATGTTGCCAGCTTATGTACGACCAGTTTAGCTTACAAAGTCGATATACAAGTGCATTAATCTTCCAACTTATAAGTCCTACAATTCCTAGGCATTTATGTTTTTTGCTCCAGTATTTACTGACACAATTATTGTAAAATTATTATTTAAATAGCACGTGGAACAATCCACCTACCCGGGATACCAACACAACTGAATAGAACGCGCCAACCAGTCTTCAGTCTAATAATAATAGTGCTGACCTAGTGACGTGAACATGGCAGCCAGATTATTCGGCAAAAGACACAAACACACAAATTAAAAGTACATACCCTCTAGTATGACTCAGATGTTCGCTATAGCAGGCACTCCTATTTCTAGCCCTCAATAAATATCAATTTAAAAATTATCATTATTAATTTTTCAATTCCTACTTCCGTTAGACATTAATTTAATTTTGTTTTTAAAAAGTCCGTGGGACTTTGGATTTGTTAAAATCATTCAGATTTCTATAAGTTTCGGATTAGAAATCAAACTCCTGTACATCCACATGTATTAAAAACCTACAGTTTATTATGTAGATTATCCCAGCATTTACTTATCATTTAAGTAATGGTGCTAATATATTTGTATATTACACGTATCATATCTCACATGTTTAGCGGGAATATGGGCATTGCATGAGTAGTGAAATAAGTATTTCATTGATTAATATCGGACCTGTTGACTGTCACATTACATAATTGTGACCCCCCCTCCTCCCACCCCAATGTTCATATATGGAAGTATGAGACATTGTTGTTGTTTTTTTTTCCCCGCAAAATTGTGGAAGTCCTTGACACTGAAACTCAAACAACAACCTAAATGATAGAACGGAATTTCCCGCTAAGCTTGTAGATACACTAGACGGTATATAATGTAGAGTCAATTATTTCTTCCTTCATATTTTATTAAAACCACAATTTAATTTTGTTTGTACTTTCTCTCACACATGTATTCAAAGAACCGTTTCCCTCCCGCCATTCCTTGTAGTTACAGCGTTGTTGCTCGCAAGATTTATAATGTTATTTTGAAGATGAAAAAAACTCCCATTAATTTATCACTTAAACGAAATAAGCTCTCTCCCTGCAGCTTTAAGAGCCCTTCTCCCAAGCCTAATATACTGCTTTTATTTGGTTACTGTCATGCTAGTAGATTCATACCTTTTGTCATTGGACCCTTGACACCTTAAAGATTGATTTCGTACATATAATTTAAGAACAGAATCAAGACCAGGAAAAAAAAAAAATCAGCAGTATCACTCAGTTACGGTATTTGGTGGAATTATGAGTTTAGATTCGCCTACAAAGACATATCGGTGAGAACATTGTAAACACTCACTAAACAGCGTGTTTGCTACGTAATTTTGTTTTAATGGAAAATATACCCAGACCAAAAGCTCATTTACGGTTGGACATGCGCCCTCGTGTAATCAACGGACTCTGTGTGCCAAAACGAGGCAAAATGTTATTTAAAAATAAAATAATATCAAAGGTACTTTTTCCGCATTCCTGAGCTGGTACTAAAATATATTATTGAACTGTATAAGATAGGAACGTAATCTTTTCTTTGTAGGTTCATCATATTCCCCCACCCCATGCTTAAAATTTTACACACACACACACACGCACGCACGCACACACACATTATATATATATATATATATATATATATCTTTAGAATGTTCAGTATTACTAAAGTACATCACAAAAGATCCAGGGTGTACCGACGTCAGATCTAGAATTATTGGTCCTTAACTTGTACAGAAACGTGCAACAGCAAGGCTACATTCTGAAAAATAGAAAGGTTAGGGTTCCTATTTATATGCATTTTTAAAAATAGCCTGAAGAGTATTTGGTACTCAGGAGAATTCTTCCATTGGCCCTCCCTTCTTCCCCCAATAAAACACACAGAAAAATACATTATGCTTGCAGGTAGTTTTTTAAACAGTACGATACTGTCATATTAGTGTCTGGTGGCACCCCTTCCTGGCTGGAACTCGGGGCGGACCGCCCCCTCGCATACCCCTTAGAACGCCACTGCTGTAGAGCAACAGTCTCCAACAAGAGAATTCATCGTAATAACTGATACAGAAATAATTATTATGGTAGATGCGAAACAATAATTTGGGAACTAGTGAATACATTAGGCAGTTACGTAATATATTTTAAACTGTTACCTAAAGTGAAGGTTACAAACTAAACTTTATATATCTAAACTTATTAAACTTTTTTCCAGTAGATAGTGTGTCAAATATGTAATCTTTTACCTGTAGCATTCAGGCATGTCGTACAAGGCAACTCATATAAAGTTGTGCATGAGACTGACTGGCAACTTCGTCATGTAAAACAAACTTCCACAGAAACCACCACAGCTAGAGCACGTGACTAATTGGTGCAGGCTTCCTGTAAAGGTGGGGGGGGGGGGGGGGGACCAGATGCAGTGGTGGCTCTATAGTCTGTAAGAACATAGAGGAAAATGATGATGATGCGTAAAGTGATAGGATTTTGTGTCATGTGACCATGTATGTAGTGATAGGACTTTGTGTCATGTTACCATGTATGTGTGGCGTGTTATGTAGAGAGTACTGATGTATGTGATTATCTCTCTTTGTCACCTGACATGATCTAGACGGCGTGTATGTGGAAGGTAATGAACTGTTGTTTTGGGGTTATGCTCCCAAATGGCTGAGTTTGTGATTTGACGTTACTTGTTGGCTTGATTATTTGATATTCTTTCTGCTCTGTCTTGTCTGTTTTGTTTGCTCTTTCAAGTTTATGCATCTGTTGGGGGCTTTCATTTTTTATGCATCATTTTAAACCTGATATTTATTATATTTCCATAATGTGAACAAATTAGACGTATATTTTTTGTTCTATTCCTCGCCTGGACATTAGGTTGGAAAACGTGCCATATATTTTGATTTAACTTGCTTGCAGGTTTAAGAACGTAAGGGTTGGGCCGTAATGGGATGGAAAGAATATAAAATGAAAGCTTAAATCTTTCTGCCTTATCAGATTCCTGTAGCCACAAACACAAGTCAAATGATTCATTAGCCGATGTCTGTTTGTATACAATATCATGCTCATACTTGTTTTTTCTTCTCGCCAACGGAGTTAGACAAAGAAAAAGAAAACACTACTAACATTATAGATACAAGGCATTCGTCAGTTACAAACAAACGAAAACAGAAGAGACAGAAAGCGAGAGCTCAGTTAAATACATAAAGAAAATAAATCAAAATGATACGGCCTGAAATGGAAGTAGATGATGGTAGCTGTCGTCTGTTCTAGAATATAAAAAAAAAATGACTAGTGAGATAGATCCGGGTCAGAAATATCAACGTGTCAAATAAACCCAAGTCTAATTATTCAAACAGTTATCGCAAAAAATATAATGCTCAGTTTAACACAATGCTACCAGCACTTTGAAAAACTTGGAAACATAGAGAAACAGTTAGTCGGTTCAGAATACTGGCTATATCAGACAATATGATCACGAACATTGAACACTGACTATATCAGACAGTATGATAACGAACATTGAGCTCTGACTATATCACGCAGTATGATAACGAACATTGAGCTCTGACTATATCACGCAGTATGATAACGAACATTGAGCTCTGACTATATCACGCAGTATGATAACGAACATTGAGCTCTGACAATAGCAGACAGTATGATAACGAAAATTGAGCTCTGACTATAGTAGACAGTATGATAACGAACATTGAGCTCTGACTATAGCAGACAGTATGATAACGAACATTGAGCTCTGACTATATCAGACAGTATGATAACGAACATTGAGCTCTGACTATATCAGACAGTATGATAACGAACATTGAGCTCTGGCTATATCACGCAGTATGATAACGAACATTAAGCTCTGACTATATCACCCAGTATGATAAGGAACATTGAGCTCTGACTATAGCAGACAGTATGATAATGAACATTGAGCTCTGACTATAGCAGACAGTATGATAACAAACATTGAGCTCTGACTATAGCAGACAGTATGATAACAAACATTGAGCTCTGACTATAGCAGACAGTATGATAACGAACATTGAACACTGACTATATCAGACAGTATGATAACGAACATTGAACACTGACTATATCAGACAGTATGATAACGAACATTTGACACTGACTATATCAGACAGTATGATAACGAACATTGAGCTCTGACTATATCAGACAGTATGATAACGAACATTGAACACTGACTATATCAGACAGTATGATAACGAACATTGAGCTCTGACTATATCAGACAGTATGATAACGAACATTAAACACTGACTATATCAGACAGTATGATAACGAACATTTGACACTGACTATATCAGACAGTATGATAACAAACATTGAGCTCTGACTATATCACGCAGTATGATAACAAACATTGAGCTCTGACTATAGCAGACAGTATGATAACGAACCGCCACTAGGCGTGAT
Source organism: Oreohelix idahoensis (assembly GCA_024509875.1). Lineage (NCBI taxonomy): Eukaryota > Metazoa > Mollusca > Gastropoda > Stylommatophora > Oreohelicidae > Oreohelix > Oreohelix idahoensis. The sequence continues at coordinate 10,227 of JAMPIV010011814.1, read as the reverse complement.
GGGAAACAATGGCAAAGAAAACCTATCTGCTGTTGCCCTAAGACGCCACTAGGCGTAATGGCCACTGACTGCTTTGACGGTCGGTGGCTAAGGACGGAAGAAGAAAGAAGAAGATGATAACGAACATTGAGCTCTGACTATATCAGACAGTATGATAACGAACATTGAGCTCTGACTATATCAGACAGTATGATAACGAACATTGAGCTCTGACTATATCACGCAGTATGATAACGAACATTGAGCTCTGACTATATCACGCAGTATGATAACGAACATTGAGCTCTGACTATATCACGCAGTATGATAACGAACATTGAGCTCTGACAATAGCAGACAGTATGATAACGAAAATTGAGCTCTGACTATAGTAGACAGTATGATAACGAACATTGAGCTCTGACTAAAGCAGACAGTATGATAACGAACATTGAGCTCTGACTATATCAGACAGTATGATAACGAACATTGAGCTCTGACTATATCAGACAGTATGATAACGAACATTGAGCTCTGGCTATATCACGCAGTATGATAACGAACATTAAGCTCTGACTATATCACCCAGTATGATAAGGAACATTGAGCTCTGACTATAGCAGACAGTATGATAATGAACATTGAGCTCTGACTATAGCAGACAGTATGATAACGAACATTGAGCTCTGACTATAGCAGACAGTATGATAACAAACATTGAGCTCTGACTATAGCAGACAGTATGATAACGAACATTGAACACTGACTGTATCAGACAGTATGATAACGAACATTGAACACTGACTATATCAGACAGTATGATAACGAACATTGAACACTGACTATATCAGACAGTATGATAACGAACATTGAGCTCTGACTATATCAGACAGTATGATAACGAACATTGAACACTGACTATATCAGACAGTATGATAACGAACATTGAGCTCTGACTATATCAGACAGTATGATAACGAACATTAAACACTGACTATATCAGACAGTATGATAACGAACATTTGACACTGACTATATCAGACAGTATGATAACAAACATTGAGCTCTGACTATATCACGCAGTATGACAAGGAACACCAACGGGCTGATCACCCGTTTGCCAGTCACTTCGATTACGGAAACAACAGCAAATGGATTGATTTGCCGTTGCCCTAAAGACGCCAATAGGCGTGATGGGAAACAATGGCAAAGAAAACCTATCTGCTGTTGCCCTAAGACGCCACTAGGCGTAATGGCCACTGACTGCTTTGACGGTCGGTGGCTAAGGATGGAAGAAGAAGAAGAAGATGACAAGGAACATTGAACACTGACTATATCAGACTGTTTGATAACAAACATTGAGCTCTGACTATAGCAGACAGTATGATAACGAACATTGAGCTCTGACTATATCACGCAGTATGATAACAAACATTGAGCTCTGACTATAGCAGACAGTATGATAACGAACCGCCACTAGGCGTGATGGGAAACAATGGCAAAGAAAACCTATCTGCTGTTGCCCTAAGACGCCACTAGGCGTAATGGCCACTGACTGCTTTGACGGTCGGTGGCTAAGGACGGAAGAAGAAAGAAGAAGATGATAACGAACATTGAGCTCTGACTATATCAGACAGTATGATAACGAACATTGAGCTCTGACTATATCAGACAGTATGATAACGAACATTGAGCTCTGACTATATCACGCAGTATGATAACGAACATTGAGCTCTGACTATATCACGCAGTATGATAACGAACATTGAGCTCTGACAATAGCAGACAGTATGATAACGAAAATTGAGCTCTGACTATAGTAGACAGTATGATAACGAACATTGAGCTCTGACTAAAGCAGACAGTATGATAACGAACATTGAGCTCTGACTATATCAGACAGTATGATAACGAACATTGAGCTCTGACTATATCAGACAGTATGATAACGAACATTGAGCTCTGGCTATATCACGCAGTATGATAACGAACATTAAGCTCTGACTATATCACGCAGTATGATAAGGAACATTGAGCTCTGACTATAGCAGACAGTATGATAATGAACATTGAGCTCTGACTATAGCAGACAGTATGATAACGAACATTGAGCTCTGACTATAGCAGACAGTATGATAACGAACATTGAGCTCTGACTATAGCAGACAGTATGATAAACATTGAGCTCTGACTATAGCAGACAGTATGATAACGAACATTGAACACTGACTATATCAGACAGTATGATAACGAACATTGAACACTGACTATATCAGACAGTATGATAACGAACATTGAACACTGACTATATCAGACAGTGATAACGAACATTGAGCTCTGACTATATCAGACAATATGATAATGAACATTGAACACTGACTATATCAGACAGTATGATAACGAACATTGAACACTGACTATATCAGACAGTATGATAACGAACATTGAACACTGACTATATCAGACAGTATGATAACGAACATTGAACACTCACTATATCAGACAGTATGATAACGAACATTGAACACTCACTATATCAGACAGTATGATAACGAACATTGAACACTCACTATATCAGACAGTATGATAACGAACATGAGTTCTTTAAAAAAAAATGCATGACGTTGTTGTTTTTTTTTTTTTACATTTTAAATCGGGAAGCCTAAAAAAATTGACATTTGTTTTCTTTTTTTCCGTTGTTTTTTGCTTTGATTGCCGGTACGTTTTGGTTTTCTTTGTCTTTTTTTCCCCTGATTTTTTTTTTTTTTTAAATTTAATTTTGTTCAGCATTTTTCTCGCACCTCCTTGTGGCTTAGAACTGGTTTGACTTGATTTGTTTGTTTGATTTTCTCAGCATCGTTTTAGGGGAATAAACAGAAGCATTCATTTTTACATTTGTAATTGTAGAACTTTTCCTGTCTTTGACAATAAATGTATACTTGAACTTGTGCAATTTTGATATTGAAAACATAGAAACAGTAGATATTATTAGTATTTTTAAAACACTATATAGATATGGTGTAAATCTTTGAGAAACTAGATATTGTTACTGACTGGTTATTATCAATGTCAGCATGTCGTCATCACCACTCTAACACAGCCATTGTTGTCTACGTCGTCGTTAGGATCGTCCTAGAGTCGTGTTTTCTGTCTATTGGACTTTTTAATTTGTGATTTTAATATCAATTCAGTTTTACCCTTGCTTATTTGTGTGGTTGTGTGGCTAACATTTCATGTTCAGCATAGATGGATTCCACCTGTGTGTTAGCGGGGCCTGTAATGAGAACGAAGAATAGTAACACTGCAGCCTACCATGCAAGCCGTAACAGGCGACTAAGGAGTGTTGGCATAAGGCTGTATGTCCACATCGAGTAGAAAATTCAATCCACAAAAAAAAAACTTCAGAGTCAAAAATGAAAACGATGAAGAAGACCATGGAATGTCCTTGACCTGATGGCACGTGACAGGAAGACTTGGTATAAGTTTGTTGAAGGCCTATAGTCATTGGGGAGTTAAAAGGGGATGATAATGATGATGTTTATATGAGAATAAGGTTGGTGTTAACGTGTTTCCTGTATGTCCCAATGTCAGACATCTCTTGGTGTTAACGTGTTTCCTGTATGTCCCAATGTCAGACATCTCTTGGTGTTAACGTGTTTCCTGTATGTCCCAATGTCAGACATCTCTTGGTGTTACCGTGTTTCCTGTATGTCCCAATGTCAGACATCTCTTGGTGTTAACGTGTTTCCTGTATGTCCCAATGTCAGACATCTCTTGGTGTTAACATGTTTCTTGTATGTCCCTATGTAAGACATCTCTTGATCGTGAAAATCGCTAGGTCTCCAGGTTCTGACACCAAGGACTTTATTGGCTGACGTTAGTAGTAGGAGTAGGGAATGGCGGAAACAGGTATGATTCTGCAGGAGCGCTGCAGGAGCATGACTTTTATATAGCAAAAATTCTGCAGGAGCGCTGCAGGGGCAAGATGGCGGACTTGAGCTAACAAGGGGAGGTTATTTGGGGCAAGATGGCGGACTTGAGCTAACAAGGGGGGGTTATATGGGGCAAGATGGCGGACTTGAGATAACAAGAAGAGGGTATATGGGGCAAGATGGCGGACTTGAGATAACAAGGGGGAGATAACAAGAGGGCGGGATGACTTTTATATAAGGAATTGAGGCGGAGGAGAGGCGGCGGTGCATGAGTTTTATATAGCAAAATACTCGATCGATTTCAGGCGGCGGCGCATGACTTTTTATATAGGGAAAATGTGCAGGGGCAAGATGGTGGGGTGACTTTTTATATAAGGAAATACTCAGTGTGCAGGTGGAGCATCAGGCGGCGGGTGATGACATTTTATATAAGGAAAATGTGCAGGTGGAGCATCAGGCGGAGGGTGATGACATTTTATATAAGGAAAATGTGCAGGTGGAGCAGCAGGCGGAGGGTGATGACATTTTATATAAGGAAAATGTGCAGGTGGAGCAGCAGGCGGGATGACTTTTTATATAAGGAAAATGTGCAGGTGGAGCATCAGGCGGAGGGTGATGACATTTTATATAAGGAAAATGTGCAGGTGGAGCAGCAGGCGGAGGGTGATGACATTTTATATAAGGAAAATGTGCAGGTGGAGCAGCAGGCGGGATGACTTTTTATATAAGGAAAATGTGCAGGTGGAGCATCAGGCGGAGGGTGATGACATTTTATATAAGGAAAATGTGCAGGTGGAGCAGCAGGCGGGATGACTTTGTATATAAGAAAATACTCAGTGTGCAGGTGGAGCATCAGGCGGAGGGTGATGACATTTTATATAAGGAAAATGTGCAGGTGGAGCATCAGGCGGGATGACTTTTTATATAAGGAAAATGTGCAGGTGGAGCATCAGGAGTGATGACTTTTTATATAAGGAAAATGTGCAGGTGGAGCATCAGGAGTGATGACTTTTTATATAGCAAAATGTGGCAAGATGGCGGACTTGAGATAACAAGAAGAGGGTATATTTAGACTGAAGAGGAGCATGACTTTTTATATAAGGAAAACGGGCAGGTGCGCTGGAGGGGCAAGATGGCGGGATGACTTTTTATATAAGGAATTGAGGAGGAGGGTAGGCGGAGGAAGATGGCGGGGTGACTTTTTATATAAGGGCTTATGAGGAGGGCAGGCGGAGCAAGATGGTGGGATGACTTTGTATATAAGAAAATACTCAGTGTGCAGGTGGAGCATCAGGCGGGATGACTTTTATATAAGGGAAATGTGGTGGGGCAAAATGGCGTACTTGAGCTAACAAGGGGAGGTTATTTTTAGATAACAAGAAGAGGAGGGACAAGATGGCGGACTTGAGATAACAAGGGGGAGATAAGTAGGTTGTTGTATTGGGTGACTTTTTATATAAGAAAATACTCAGTGTGCAGGTGGAGCATCAGGCGGAGGGTGATGACTTTTTATATAAGGAATTGAGGAGGAGGGCAGGTGGAGGTGGATGACTTTTTTATATAAGGAATTGAGGAGGAGGGTAGGAGGAGGTGGATGACTTTTTATATAGTAATATATTAGTGTTTATTTTTAGATAACAAGAAGAGACTATATTTAGACTTGAGACATGACTTTTATATAAGGAAAACGGGCAGGTGCGCCGGAGGGGCAAGATGGCGGGATGACTTTTTATATAAGGAATTGAGGAGGAGGGTAGGCGGAGGAAGATGGTGGGGTGACTTTTTATATAAGGGCTTATGAGGAGGGCAGGCGGAGCAAGATGGCGGGATGACTTTTTATATAAGGAATTGAGGAGGAGGGTAGGAGGAGGCGGCTGACTTTTTATATAGTAATATATTAGTGTTTATTTTTAGATAACAAGAAGGTATTATTTATAGACATATATTAATTCTGCAGGAGTGATACAGGGGCAAGATGGCGGGATGCCTTTTTTATATAAGGGAAATGTGGTGGTGCTTTGTGGTGACCCGTGACTTTTATATAGCACTATATTAGTTCACTAATAGTGTGTTGTGGTCGAGTGGAGGTTTTTTTTTGTGGTGGGGGTGATGAGGCATGGGTGTAATGTACAAGGTGGGGTTAGGTTAGGGGTGATATTTTTTGTGTGATGTGGTATGGTTTTGGATGTGGAAGAGAGATATTTTAGATGTTGAGGGGAGATGTGGTGACGTTGTCAGGATGCATCTGTGTACATTTTTGGGGTGTAGCAGGCGAGTGGACCAGCATTGAGATGTGGGAGTGAAGAGGCGTCGGTGACGAGGTACGGGTGTAATGTAGCAGGTGGGGTTAGGTTAGGGGGATATTTTTGTGTGATGTGGTATGGTTTTGGAGGTGGAAGAGAGATATTTTAGATGTGGTGACGTTGTCAGGATGCATCTGTGTACATTTTTGGGGTGTAGCAGGCGAGTGGACCAGCATTGAGAGGTGGGAATGAAGAGACGTCGGTGACGAGGTACGGGTGTAATGTAGCAGGTGGGGTTAGGTTAGGGCGGATTTTTGTGTGTTATGGAATTGTTTTGTTACGTGTGTTGGTGTGTTTATTTATACAGTCTACAACCGTGTGACTTTTATATAACGAAAATGTGTTGGAGGAGCCGATGGAGGAGCAGATGGAGGAACTATGGAGGAGCAAGATGGCGGGATGACTTTTATATAAGGAAAATCTGGAGGAGCGATGGGGGAGCTCTGGAGGGACAAGATGGCGGGGTGACTTTTTATATAGGGAAAATGTGCAGGTGCAAGATGGCTTTTTATATAAGGAATTGAGGTGGAGCATCAGGCGGAGGGTGATGACTTTTTATATAAGAAAATACTCAGTGTGCAGGTGGAGCAACAGGCGTTGGTGATGACTTTTTATATAGGAAAATATTCCGATGACTTTTTATATAGTAATATATTAGTGTTTATTTTTAGATAACAAGAAGGCGTTATTTATAGACATATATTAATTCTGCAGGAGTGATACAGGGGCAAGATGGTGGGATGACTTTTTATATAAGGAATTGAGGAGGAGGGTAGGAGGAGGCGGGTGTATATATATATATATATATATATATATATATATATATATATATATATATATATATATATATATATATATATATATATATAATTGATAAAGGGTGTTGCTATACAACTGGTAGATAATGTTTGTCGTAGCTTTTACCAGGTAGGTAATAGATGTTTATATCGCTGTCTGAGCCGAGATGATAGTGATGACAATGTGAAAGTAAGGGGTAAGAAATAGTTTTATCACAAGGTGATCGTGTGAGAGAAAGGACAGTCTCTGGATAGAATAATTTATCACACAACAAGAAGTGATGAAGTGTTTAATCCGTTGGGGAGCGGGTTGAAGACCGGAACTGTAAGTTTTTACCGAGACCAGCCTTTGTTACTCGTGTGATTTAATTACCAAGGGGTGAAATTTTTTTTTGACAAGAGGCAGAAATTTGATTACCAAGAGGGCGACATTTTTTTTGACAAGGGGCAGTATTTTTTGGTAAGGGGCAGTCTTTTTTTTTTGACAAGAGGCAGAAATTTGATTACCAAGAGGGCGACATTTTTTTTGACAAGGGGCAGTATTTTTTGGTAAGGGGCAGTCTTTTTGACAATAGGGAGAAATTTGGTTACTGATGCGTGATGCCATATGATGATGGATGGTATACGCATGTCTGGTTTTGTGTAGTGTGCAGATGTGTTCAGTCAAACAATGTTCATACAAAAATAACAGGGCAATCCACATAGGACGTCAGTAAACTCACGACGTATAAAGTCAATGATTCTTGTAACAGCCGTTGACGTTTTTCTTCATTATTTATTGTGGACGCCACAGTGACAAAATGGTTATGCGAATATGTAGGCACATCAAACAGTCATTATCACAGCAACATTCAATACAGCAATAGACGGTAGACAGCATTACAATGATGAGTCAGATGCATGTTATATTTCATAGTGCTGTAAATATTCTTCTTCTTCTTCTTCTTCCGTCCTTAGCCACCGACCGTCAAAGCAGTCAGTGGCCATTACGCCTAGTGGCGTCTTAGGGCAACAGCAGATAGGCTTTCTTTGCCATTGTTTCCCATCACGCCTATTGGCGTCTTTAGGGCAACGGCAAATCAATCCATTTGCTGTTGTTTCCGTAATCGAAGTGACTGGCAAACGGGTGATCAGCCCGTTGGTGCTGTAAATATAGTCAGGTGAAAAACTCCATCCTTTTCTATAACAGCCAGGAGATAACCAGATGTATGAGATCAGTTCACTCTCCTTAGTCTGACTTCAGCAAGACAGACACGTCTGCCGAAGTATAAATAATGTCCTCAAAAATATCCTCTAGATAATAAAGGTTTTCCAAACCTAGTTCATTTAACAAAGTAGCAAATAATGGTCCTTGGGACATGCATCAACCGATGCAGTACAATACAGCGACATGTGAGCTGGGAAAACATCTCGTGACGACGACTTTCGAAGACAGGCTATGAATCGAAATCGCTCACGACCCAAAATCGATAGAGTTAATGAAAAGTCAATTTACCTTGCCTTCAGGAAATACACAGAAATATCACGCCTCCCGACATGTGGGAAACACTAGAGGTATTATCTCGAATAAACGAAATATCCATTAAGAGGACTACACATCCCTGACAGAACAAAAAATAGCGGAGATCCCCTCTTCAACGAGGCATCTCTTTCGCCATTCAAATCGCTCACTCCACTAGTGGTGGGCGGAAACCGATCGACCAAAAAACAAGACCAGTCATGCGCAGTCCAGCGCAAAAAGACCACAGCTCAAAACTTAACTGCATTCAATACCAACGCGGGAAGACAAATGCTTACCGAGAAAAGTGACTATAAATTTCAAGCAGTTGTTGCCCTTGCGTTATAAAATAGATATTGTAATAAAACGATGTTGCGAGAATTTATCACGCAACATATCACCACCTCCTCCCGATAAAAAAAAATGTGGAACATATTTTTTTTTTTTTTTTAATATCAAAGAGCATGCGATAAGCGGCTCAAAACGCACGAATTATGCGCTGATAATTAATTAAATTGCCTAACATGAGGCTAAATATAGAGTGTCTGGTGAGGATATACCTCAACAGAAAAATAAATATGTCTCAAAAAAATATTCACATCGGGGAGGTGTCACCAACACACATCACGTTAGCATGTAAACACAATATACGTATGCAAGTTACCATAATCATCATTAGACAGCATCATGCTTGATATCTAGTAAGGTAAGTCCTCAGCTCAACAATGACATTCTGAGAAAGTACAAGCAATATAATGCTAATTAATAACTAATATGCTTCATAAGGTACAATACATTATTAATAATTGTGGCTGTTTAGTAAACTAACGGCCCTTATATTAACTACTCTGTCCTCCTCTATCATATTAATATACACGCAACAGAAGAAGAAGAGTGTCAACAAATGACACGATTGGTGCGGTACATATAATGTAAGTACAGATGTGCTTATTATTGTATGAAAATATAGGGGTGTTATGACTCTGTAAATATTCTGGAATAGAGGACAGAAGTATTAGTTTGGAGTCATGTGGGCATTTAGGACAAAATGTCAGCCATCACATTATCCGCACCACGGATAGCTCGTACCGTGAAGTGAACAGGTTGACGAGCTATAGCATATCGAGTGGATCTCGAACTCTTCAAATTCTTAGTCTGAATAGCTGTAAGAGCTTTCTGATCAGTCTCTTGAATGAAAATGTGCGCCCAGGAGGAATCTTTGTAGCTTTAGAATTGACCAAACCATCGCTAACAACTCACGGTCTAAAACCGAGTAGTTCCTCTCTGCCGCATTTAGTTTTCTAGAAATGTACCTAACAGGATGACCGAAGTATTTGCATATTTCTTGCATTCAGTGATGAATCACAATCACCCAAGTGGATGCAGCCATCACTCCGAAGAACAAAAGTCCTATCAAGAGTAGGTAATCTTAGGATGGGAGGAGAAGAAAATATATTCTTGATTTGGTCTAGTGAAGATTGGCATTCTTCAGACCAACGGACCAGATTAGGCGAAAACCTTTCTTCAAACACCTAATTTTCGAGAGAGGTTCCATGATCGATGATAAATTTGGAATAAATCTCCCATAAAATTGAATTAAACCTAAGAGACTCCTAACTTGTTTCTTCGTTTTAGGAACAGAGATGTTCAGTATTTTGGATGTATTGTGGTCTTCTGTCTTCAAGAGACCATGACCAACACGATGACCCCGGAAGAGA
>JAMPIV010011813.1:0-139014 GCA_024509875.1 Oreohelix idahoensis | reverse complement strand
CCCCCCCCCCCCCCCCCCCCCAATTGCGTCTCCTTAGCCTTTCTAGTCTCACGCAATCTTTCCAGTCATATTTTTTTCCTTTTTGATCCTCCGTTCCCCTCCTGTCTAGCAAGTCAATTTTTATGGAGGGTGATGACCCGCGGTCTAGGCGATCATGTACATCAGCAGCCTACGCATTATGTTTTTATCCTTAAATGTTATCTTTGGAGGTATTTTACCGTTGTATCTCTGTCAATTTCACTACACATCTCCCCACTTGAAAACATGCCTATGGCAAGTTCCAAAACCAGCGATACACATAGGTAAAATTACTCCTCACGTCTGCCACTATTCTAATTTTGATCACAGGGGTGCCGACTGAGGAAATCTGCACCGACATTCAATTTGCCTGGGATATATTGGATACTAACTGATAAGGTTGAAGCAATAAAGACCACCTCAGCAATCTTGCGTTTTCATGCTTAGCCTGAGACAAGAACACGAGAGGCTGATGGTCCGTCTCCACCACAAATGTCCTACCATACAGATAGATTTGAAACTTCTTTATTGCCCAGATTAATGCTAAACATTCTTTTTCGCTTGTGGAGTATCCTTGTTCCGCCTTATTCAATTTACGGCTTGCATAAGCGACTGGTTTCAGTTCCCCATCAGGTGAAGATGATCTTTGCAACAAAGCCCCTCCTAGTCCTACATTACTTGCATCGGTTCTTAAGACAAAGTCCTGTGTCAAATCAGGCAGTTTGAGAATAGGCTTGCTAGTGAGTTTTTCCTTTAACTCTTGGAACGCTAGTTCACATTGTGCAGTCCAAATAATTTTATCTGGAAGTCCCTTGCGAGTCAGATCAGTCAGAGGAGCACAAATAGCGTTAAAATTCTTGATGTATTTCTGATAAAATCCGCATAACGACACAAATGATCGCACGTCCTTTTTTGTTTGCGGCCTAGGTGCTCTCTGCAGTTTTTCCAAGTTCTTAGGATCAGGGGTCATATTACCCTGATATACAGTGTGTCCCAAGAATTCCAACTCTTTGCATCCAATACAACATTTTGTTGGCCTAGCAGTTAAGTTCGCCTCCGAAGTCTATCAAACAACATCTCCAGAGCTTCAATGTGTTCTTCAAATGTCTCTGTGGCGACGAGAATATCATCCATGAAATTCGTGATACATGGGTTATTCAGGGGATCCAACAATTTGCGCATCATCCTTGAAAACACACTCGGAGCATTTTTCAGTCCGAATGGTAGCATATTGAATTCATAATGTCCATCCGAAGTGCTAAAGCCAAATAAGGTCTCACTTCAGGCTTCACTGGGATCTGGTAATAGCCTTTACTAAGATCCACCTTTGAAAAGTATTTTGCCTTGTTCAGTCTGGCAAAATAACTGTTTTGTGTCTGGTAATGGATCCACTTGTCCTTCTGTGACAGCATTCAGTTTCCTGTAATCTATGCACAGTCTGTGTTCCCCAGACGGTTTTCTCAACAAAACGACACTAGAACTAAAAGATGATTCACTGTGCGAAATAATCCCCTCCTTCAACAAATACTCTATTTCTTCCTTCAATGCCTTCTCCTTCGCGAACGGAATAGAATAGGCTCTCATACAGATTGGGTTTGAGTCTACCAGTTTCATGTCATACTGTAGCAAATTTGTATGGCCTGGTTTATCTGTTAATACATCTGTATGTTCCTCCAGAACCTGTTGAACTCTCTCCCTCTGGTTTTTAGTCAGGTGCTTACTGACTTTTACCTGTGCTGCGGTTTCACAAGGATGTAATGGGTATTCATGTGAGGTGAGGGGTTCTTTTTGCATCTGGGTTGCAATAGCCAAGGTCAATAAGGGGGTGCTTTCCCGGAGTGGTCTGTCCAGATACTTCTTTAACAGGTTTACATGATAAACTTTTTCCTTCCCCTTTTTTGTCAATTTTATAGTTTGTTCTAGACACCTTCTCTAGAACCGTATATGGACCTTGCCAACCAATTTGTAATTTATTCTGGCTTCCGGGTAGTAGAAGCAGCACCTTCTCTCCGACTGCCAGTTCCCTGTCCTTTGCCTTCCTATTAAAATATGCTGCATGTTTCTTCCTGGCTTGTTTCAAATTATCATTTGCCAGTTTCCATCCAGCTTTCAAACGAGTGGTCAGTTCGTTCACATATTGATACGATGAGGTAACAGTCTCTTCCGCCTTCTCATCTGTCCAGGTCCTTAATAAAGCTTCTAAAGGACCTTTTATTGGCCTCCCAAATAGCAGAGTTGCGGGAGCCATCCCGGTTGAACTATGTTGTACCTCCCGGTACGCAAACAATGCGGCGGGCAGGAATTGATCCCACAGATCCGGTTTTTCGTGTGCCAGCTTTCTCAGGATAGAAATGAGAGTCCCGTTGAACCTCTCTACCTGGCCGTTCCCTTGTGGATGGTACGGACTACAATGAAAGTGCCTGGCTTGAAATAGCTTAAAAACTTCTTCCGTTAGTTTCCCCTTGAACTGAGATCCATTATCCGTCAAGATTTGATGCGGGAATCCTAATCGGGTAAATATTGTAAGTAGTGCCTCTGCTACATGTTTTGAATCAATTGATGGCAGGGCTACCGCCTCTCCCCACATAGAACAAGTGTCCACCAAAGTAAGGATGTAACTGTTCCTCCTCTTGGTCCGAGTGAGAGGTCCTACAATATCCACTGCAACCCTCTCAAAAGGTGTTCCCACTATGGGCATTTCCCCTAGAGTTGCAGGAGCAGTCCAGTGCTTTGGAGCTACCCTTTGACATTCTGGGCAGGATTTGACATATCTTTTTATATCCTCCGTTATCCCTGGCCAGAAGTAATGACAAGCTATACGCTGTCCTGTGGCGCTGATCCCCATGTGACCACTGAAGGGAATCGCATGCCCGAGTTCCATCACTTTATCTCTATATGAAGTGGGAAGAACCAGCTGGTTGTGACCATTTGTTCCAGTTCCGGCCTTCCTGTATAAGAGTTTGTTCTTCATGAAATATTCCCCCTTGCTCGGAGGTGTGTGGCATTTGGGCAATTTTTTAAAACAGGGCTTGAGTGTCCTATCCTCAGCCTGCGCCTTCCTCATCTCCTCTGGATGAGCATTTATAGGTTCACCTTCTTCCTCCTTCCACATAGCGAGTTTTCACCGTTATCCTTGCGATGGGAAGTGTCATGAGTGGTATGTCCTTAGTCGCCCCTTGTATTTCCACTGTTTCTGTGGTATACTGACTTGGGTCCACTAGGCTAGACTTCACAACTGAATCATAATCCAAACCTGTATCATAAAGGCACCTTATGGTGACCCCATTACAAATAACATCCTCACAAACTGGGGGGTGATAAGGTTCCTGTTGTCCCTTAGGATTAACCTTTAATCTTTGCGTCCCCGACTTCATTGCAGCAATGTTTGAAGGTTTCCTTCTACAAAATTCGGTGTTATGGTTATCCTTCTTGCACCATTTACACCATCTTTTTCCTTGGTTCAACGGTTTTCTTTCATTGAACTTTTGGTCATTGAACTGTGAGTTTCTGTCGCGATAGTCATTTCTTGGCCGCTCAAAATTTGTCCTACCTTTATTTCCCTGCTCTCTATTATCAAATTTATTAAATTGCTGTGGAGCTTTAAAATTGTCTATGTGCTTCTTCTTAGCACCACTTACCTCTGCCTGGGCTGCCTGATACCTCTCAGCAACATTTAAAATTTCCCCCAACTTCTCTGCACCTTGTTCCATGAGAAATTTTCTCATGTCTGGAGCCATGGACTCTCTCAATTGCTCAATCATGATCATTTCTTTAAGATCTTGGGTCTTCCCCAGAGCCGTCCATTTCTCCAAATAGGTTTCTAGTCTAGCCGAGAATTGGTGGTATGTCTCCCCAGACAACAGTTTGGCATTTCTAAATTTCTTACGATAAAATTCACCATTCTTCTCGTATCTTAATAACAAAGCCTGCTTTAACATGTCATAATTGTCTTGGTCTTCCCTGTTCATTTTAGCAAATACTTCATAAGAAGTACCTCTCAATCCTTGTGATAGCTTTAAACTCCACCTCTCTCTCTCTAACCCATATGTAGTAGCTAATAACTCAAAACGTCCTAGGTACCCTTCTATGTCATCGTCTTTCTCAACAAAATGGTCTAAATGAAACCCCATAGCTGAGTTTGAGGCTCCCAGACTGGGCGTAGCATCTGAGGCAAAAGGGCTGGCACCATTTTCAGGAGCCGGGCCTTGTAATTCCAGCTCCCTTAGTCGTAATTCGTGCTCCCTTTGCAACCTTCTATCTTCTGCCTCCCTTTCGGCAGTCAACCTTTTTTCTTCTGCCTCCCTTTGCAACCTTCTATCTTCTGCCTCCCTTTCGGCAGTCAACCTTTTTTCTTCTGCCTCCCTTTGCTGTCGTTTTTCTTCTGCCTCAATCTGCAGCCTCTTAATTTCTCTATCAGCCTCAATTTGTAACCTCTTCTCTTCAGCTACCTTTCTATCTTCCCTTTCAATATATTTATCACATTCAGCCGTTACGTATTGAATTAAAATTTGACCATCCATTCCCATCTCCTTCGCGGTGAGCACAGCAGCTGATCTAAATTTTGCCAGCTCCGCCATACTTTTTAGACAATATAATAATATACAAGATAAATCTCTAACCAGTAAATACACTAAGTACTTCTTATGACTATAGTCTAACTAATTCTAACTAACCAGTTAACTAATTAATTATTACTGGCTGTGAAGATTCACCAACTTTTATCTGCAGGGACACTTTTAATTTTAAAGGAAATTTTACAATTTATTTCCCTACTTTTATTTCTCCCACCAGGAGATCCTAATATTACTGTTGGGCTAATTATCCCGGACGAGCCCCCAATTTATGTAGTGGTGTTTGATGGTATTGTATGATGGTGATGTTACTAAATGTAATTGTATGAGGCCAGCTGTGAAGGCTCCTGAGATAAAATGTAATTGTGAATTGTCAGAAGGCCTTTCTTGCTACCACTACGACCTCACACTTAATTTTTTTTCTTAATGAATGTGGCTACGTAAAGTGTCTAGGGTTATGATATGTAGTGTGGTGTAATAGGTTATAAATATACCCACAGATATTTAACAAGACTAATAATATTAATAAATGTTAAAATACACTGAACTAACTCACGTGTGTAAAATTTTTGATAAAATTATATTACATTTATTTTGTTCTGGATCAATTTTTTAGATTGACCAGAACTTAAAAGGATTTAGAGATTATGAAAAGAAATGCATGGAATATTATATCATAAATGCAATAGTGTACATATATATGTACTATACTAGTTAGTTTTATTAAAATGTTCTAGTAGTCATCTACTTGGGAGGATAGTTACTGTTTGTGCTGTTGGGGTGGCCTCATCACACCTGTCTATATTGACTACACAGTGTCCAGAAAATGGTGGGAATTTTTATGGGGTATTAGTAACTAAACTGCGTTGGTGAATGTCCAGCAGACCAGAGGCTCACTCATCTGGTAGTTGTAGCTCTGGTGCTGAAATCAGGTGGTCCCACCTCTCCGTGCTGGCGGGCAATAATGGTGGTCTCTGTCACAAGTACTGCACAGATACACTCGAGTAAGTCACCAACTGAATAGACACTGCTTGGTTGACAACAGAAACTCGCAGCTCAGATTATGAATAAATAACACAGAATTGCTAGCAAAACTCAGCTGAGCTGCTGGCTATAGTATGGCGTCCCTAAATTTATTACACTTTCTTTCATATGGAAATCACCACACTTTAAAATCTGTGTCTATCACTGAACAACTATTGAAGAATGGCCCCACTTTCGCGTCTGAGCGCTAATGATATGATTGTCTGTGGCCAATCACTGCCTAGGTTTATTTTAATTTCAAATTCCTACACTAAAGTCATTTCAGTCATGCTTCAGTCAAGTATGGATGGTTATCTGTTAGTCTGTCCGTCTCTACTTGTGTTTCTACAAAATGTACTTGATTTTTGAACCAACCTTTCTCTCCCCTCCAAATTTTTGTCGTTAAAAGTTATTTTTAGACACAGCCACCACAAATATCCCTTCTCTTCCATACTACGTAGATTTGAACACCTGCGACTCGAGGTCGTGTTTTTTTGTGCAATTAGCGACACTTTTAGATTCAATACAGTCTGTCGATGATGTGAACAACACTGTCTTTTGTCATTATCTTCAATATTATCTATCCGTCTGTAAAATTAAGAACATATTAGTTCACTGCTCAGAATAGGCCATCCGGCCAGCTAATTTTTATATTCCTAACATTAATATTAAGAAAAAAGTACTTTTTAAATTTTGTAATATTCCAAACATCTGCGTTTTAGCCGCTGAATTCAAATCAAGGGCTTGGTATTGCAAAAGCGTCCAATAAATGACTGTGGCGTAACATATCTATGGTCCCTTCTGTCGAGTTGCTTACTTTTTATGTCAACTTGGGAAACGTGACTTTTCTCCGTTTCCCCCCCCCCCCCCCCCAAATTGCGTCTCCTTAGCCTTTCTAGTCTCACGCAATCTTTCCAGTCATATTTTTCCTTTTTGATCCTCCGTTCCCCTCCTGTCTAGCAAGTCAATTATTATGGAGGATGATGACCCGCGGTCTAGGCGATCATGTACTATTCGCAGCCTACGCATTATGTTTTTATCCTTAAATGTTATCTTTGGAGATATTTTACCGTTGTATCTCTGTCAATTTCACTACACTACTTAACTTTCTCCTAGTTTATTCTCCCCGTTCTACTTAACTTTCTCTTAGTTTATTCTCCCCGTTGTGCTTAACTTTCTCTTAGTTTATTCTCCCTGTTCTACTTAACTTTCTCTTAGTTTATTCTCCCCTTTCTACTTAACTTCCTATTAGTTTATTCTCCCTGTTCTACTTAACTTTCTCCTAGTTTATTCTCCCCTTTCTACTTAACTTTCTCTTAGTTTATTCTCCCTGTTCTACTTAACTTTCTCCTAGTTTATTCTCCCTGTTCTACTTAACTTTCTCTTAGTTTATTCTCCCTGTTCTACTTAGCTTTCTCTTAGTTTATTCTCCCTGTTCTACTTAACTTTCTCTTAGTTTATTCTCCCCTTTCTACTTAACTTTCTCTTAGTTTATTCTCCTTGTTCTATTTAACTTTCTCTTAGTTTATTCTCCTTGTTCTACTTTACTTTCTCTTAGTTTATTCTCCTTGTTCTACTTAACTTTCTCCTAGTTTATTCTCCCTCTTTTACTTAACTTTCTCTTAGTTTATTCTCCTTGTTCTACTTAACTTTCTCTTAGTTTATTCTCCCTGTTCTACTTAACTTTCTCCTAGTTTATTCTCCCCGTTGTACTTAACTTTCTCTTAGTTTATTCTCCCCTTTCTACTTAACTTTCTCTTAGTTTATTCTCCCTGTTCTACTTAACTTTCTCTTAGTTTATTCTCCCTGTTCTACTTAACTTTCTCTTAGTTTATTCTCCCCTTTCTACTTAACTTTCTCTTAGTTTATTCTCCCTGTTCTACTTAACTTTCTCTTAGTTTATTCTCCTTGTTCTACTTAACTTTCTCCTAGTTTATTCTCCTTGTTCTACTTAACTTTCTCCTAGTTTATTCTCCCTGTTCTACTTAACTTTCTTCTAGTTTATTCTCCCTGTTTTACTTAACTTTCTCTTAGTTTATTCTCCCTGTTCTACTTAACTTTCTCTTTGTTTATTCTCCCTGTTTTACTTAACTTTCTCTTAGTTTATTCTCCTTGTTCTACTTAACTTTCTCTTAGTTTATTCTCCCTGTTCTACTTAACTTTCTCCTACTTTATTCTCCCCGTTGTACTTAACTTTCTCTTAGTTTATTCTCCCCTTTCTACTTAACTTTCTCTTAGTTTATTCTCCCCTTTCTACTTAACTTTCTCTTAGTTTATTCTCCTTGTTCTACTTAACTTTCTCCTAGTTTATTCTCCTTGTTCTACTTAACTTTCTCCTAGTTTATTCTCCCCGTTGTACTTAACTTTCTCTTAATTTATTCTCCCCTTTCTACTTAACTTTCTCCTAGTCTATTCTCCCTGTTCTACTTAACTTTCTCTTAGTTTATTCTCCCTTTTCTACTTAACTTTCTCTTAGTTTATTCTCCCTGTTGTACTTAACTTTCTCATAGTTTATTCTCCCTGTTGTACTTAACTTTCTCTTAGTTTATTCTCCCTGTTCTACTTAACTTTCTCCTAGTTTATTCTCCCCGTTGTACTTAACTTTCTCTTAGTTTATTCTCCCCTTTCTACTTAACTTTCTCATAGTTTATTCTCCCTATTGTACTTAACTTTCTCTTAGTTTATTCTCCCTGTTCTACTTAACTTTCTCTTAGTTTATTCTCCTTGTTCTACTTAACTTTCTCTTAGTTTATTCTTCCCGTTCTACTTAAGTTTCTCCTAGTTTATTCTCCCTGTTCTACTTAACTTTCTCCTACTTTATTCTCCCTGTTCTACTTAACTTTCTCTTAGTTTATTCTCCCCGTTCTACTTAAGTTTCTCCTTGTTTATTCTCCCTGTTCTACTTAACTTTCTCCTAGTTTATTCTCCCCGTTGTACTTAACTTTCTCTTAGTTTATTCTCCTTGTTCTACTTAACTTTCTCTTTGTTTATTCTCCCCTTTCTACTTAACTTTCTCTTAGTTTATTCTCCCTGTTCTACTTAACTTTCTCTTAGTTTATTCTCCCCTTTCTACTTAACTTTCTCTTAGTTTATTCTCCCCGTTCTACTTAACTTTCTCTTAGTTTATTCTCCCCTTTCTACTTAACTTTCTCCTAGTTTAGTCTCACCTTTCTAATTTAACTGTCTATTTCTCACTTTTCTACTTAACTTTCTATTTCTCACTCTTCTACTTAACTGTCTATTTCTCACTTTTCTACTTAACTTTTTATTTCTCACTTTTCTACTTAACTTTCTATTTCTCACTTTTCTACTTCTTTCTCCTATTTTTCACTTTTCTACTTAACTTTCTCCTATTTCTCACTTTTCTACTTAACTTTCTCCTTTTTCTCACTTTTCTACTTAATTTGCTCCTATTTTTCACTTTTCTACTTAACTTTCTCATATTTTTCACTTTTCTACTTAACTTTCCCCTATTTCTCACTTTTCTACTTAACTTTCTCCTATTTTTCACTTTTCTACTTAACTTTCTCCTATTTCTCACTTTTGTACTTAACTTTCTCCTATTTCTCACATTTCTATTTAATTTTCTTCGCTTAATCTCCTATTTCTAGTAAACATCATATTTGTTCAGGCAACTGTTTATTCTAACACCTGTTTAGGAAATCAAAGGCCGGTTAGACACGCTAGTTTTCTGGACACGAGCATCTATGTAACCGGAAAGGTGAATCTAGTTTACCGGACATTAAAGGGCAGCCCTGAAGAAATCTAGTCTATAATTGTAACTTAAGGAAAAGGAGAAACTGTGATATGTGTATTGTTTCACTATGTTTGTTTACTATTATTTATGATACTGATATATTTATGTCTTATTCTTCCAACATTACACTAGAACTTTAGATATGATATGAATAAAGTTGTACTGAAAGTTGTATATGTATTTTGATTATTAATAGAATGGGACAGACAGACAGAAACATACATACACATACGTTTATTAAATTTTCTCATATCCGAGGGTGAACGAAGAAGAAGAAGAAGATCTTCTCAATTTCTGTGTTCATTAGATCTTGTCAGTTTCTGTGTTCATTAGATCTTGTCAGTTTCTGTGTTCATTAGATCTTGTCAGTTTCTGTGTTCATTAGATCTTGTCAGTTTCTGTGTTCATTAGATCTTCTCAGTTTCTGTGTTCATCAGATCTTCTCAATTTCTGTGTTCATTAGATCTTCAGAAGTATTTTTCATTAGATACAACAGTCGTCTGTGAGATTCTTTACATTCGTATTAAAAAATCTCTTCTCCGTTCCCTCCAAAGATTTTCACTGTTGGTTTTAGCTGTTCTATATTTTAGTGAACTCCGCATAGGCCAGTCCCAAGCCCGGTTGAAAACGTGAGGAGGGATTCAGGCTGACCTGTTCTTCATGAGTAAGGAAGTAGCAGATAACACCGTGAACCAGACAGAGGACACGCATGGAAGCCGTAAGGCCGCAGTCCCACCACCTTGCAAAGGCACAACAGGCCAATCACCAGTTTACCTTAAAATCTGATTACAGGAAACGACAGGGAGAAAACCGGACTGATCTTAAAGGCGACGAACTGGCACAGATTACGGACTATGACTTATGGATCATGGAATATTGGAAGTATAAACGGGGAAAAATAGGAGCTAGTGGAGGAGATGAGGAAAGCAAAATTAGAAATTCTGGCTCTGACGAAAACGAAGAAAAGGGGACAAGGAGTTGTGGATCTGTGGTGACATGCTGCTCTACAGGTGGAGTACCCGCAATCGAAAAGACTAAAGGGGATGTGGTTGTATTGTGGTTAAATACCAAACAAATAACATCAAGGGATGGAACTTTGGCTCTGAGCGCACTATGGTACATGGGAGCCCATGGAGGGGACAGACATGAAGTGGATGTGGAAGATGGCTCTGAGCGCACTATGGTACATGTGAGCCCATGGAGGGGACAGACATGAAGTGGATATGGCAGACATGGGAAGGCCTTGAGCTGATGGCACAGAACAAGAATACTTGTCATACGTTTGTTGAAGGCCTGTGCTCCTTGGGGTGCTTGTCGTGGAATATTCTAATCCACATATATAAATTAAAAGGTAAATATAAAGCCTAACAAATAAATCTAATAAAGAAAAGAGCAATGGTAAAATAACAGTGCTGTCACAAGGAATGTACTCGAAATCCCCTTTGTTTTATGCTTCGTCTGCAAATTGTAACGCTTTCACGTTGATAGTAAAAGCCTACTATATTATTACCCGCTTTCTTCAATGAAACGTGTGCTGTATTTCTTGGAAAAACATTGAGATACCAAGCTGATCAATGACCTAATTTAAATATTTCATTCATTCCATTTTATACACGGCGTAACTAAAGACAGATGGACTAAAGGATAGAGAGAAGGGAGAGGCATAAAGCCGAACACGGGCAACACAAAACACGCGTCGCGCGATACACAATTACTACTATCACGCGTGTAAGGCCACATGCACTAACTTTTTCAGACGGACAGTGATAAATTCACTACCCTTCCCAGAGTTAGGTTTTAAAAAACCTGGGAAACGCTTATTAGAAAAGATAACATTATATGGGTTTACGTTTGAAAACATTACAGTACCCAGACAGCACATCTTCGAAACAGGAGGTAGAAGAAATTGCATATTTTGAACGCAGCCACTTAGCTCTATTAAATATATATATTTGGGTTCCTTAGGGTTTGCTGACAAAGAATATGTACAACGTTATGCAAATAGTCTAGGAATTAACAAGTTATAGCCAAAATAAAATGATGGTGCTGTCAGACAACACCCAAAATCAGAATCGCTCAGTGGTAGATTTTTTTACACCACCATTGTACGGGAAATGGGCCACAAGTTACATTTGAACTGATTGGCTGGAATGATATGTAAGGCTAAACACGATTAGTCGGGCTATAAATACTATCTTTGGTTGTTAGGGGAGACGTAGGAAGTTAAAATTTTTTAAAACACTTGTCGAAACGTGGCTCCATTGGCCAGACTCGCTGATATACTCACTTAGGAGCGTTAGTTCGAGACCACTAGTCAAATAAGCTTGATAAAGCAACAGTGCGTTGAAGCCAGCTCATATTTTTGCTAAATAAAAGCCTGGAACATAAGCAGATGGGAATTTGTGCCAGTATTTGTGCCAGAATTCATTGCTAATCAACGTATCAGTGTTTGTTTCCATGAATTGTGGTAAGCTTGAAACATTCAGTATCTTTTAATGAAAATTGAATGTGAATTGTTAATTTATGCCTGTATATATGTGTAGTTCAGTAGCAAACATGATGTAAAGCCTATAATGCTCCAGCCTGAACAGAAGGTGTCGGAGGAAAGTAAAACTGCATGGAATGGCCAAACCGTACACTGACACCTAGATTATTGATTAGACAGAAATAATGCTGGAAGTGCAGAGGCGTAGTAACCATTAAGGAGGTTAATACTGGTATAAAGTATTTCAGATGAAGCTGACAGTTGGCCTAACGCTCTGAACTCAATGTTTGTGATGTATTGTGCTCAGTGTAAAAAGAGAGTATAAATTAGTTATGAAGTAGAAGGTACATCCTTCTGATGCGTGATGCCATATGATGATGGATGGTATCCGCATGTCTGGTTTTGTGTAGCGTGTAGATGTGTTCAGTCAAAACAATGTTCATACAACAATAACAGGGCAATCCACATAGGACGTCAGTAAACTCACGACGTATAAAGTCAATGAGTCTTGAAACAGCCGTTGACGTTTTTCTTCATTATTTATTGTGGACGCCACAGTGACAAAATGGTTACGCAAATGTGTAGGCACATCAAACAGTCATTATCACAGCAACATTCAATACAGCAATAGACGGTAGACAGCATTACAGTGATGAGTCAGATGCATGTTATATTTCATAGTGCTGTAAATGTAGTCAGGTGAAAAACTCCATCCTTTCCTATAACAGCCAGGAGATAACCAGATGTATGAGATCAGTTCACTCTCCTTAGTTTGACTTCAGCAAGACAGACACGTCTGCCGAAGTATAAATAATGTCCACAAAAATATCCTCTAGATAATAAAGGTTTTCCAAACCTAATTCATTTAACAAAGTAGCAAGTAATGGTCCTTGGTACATGCATCAACCGATGCAGTACAATGCAGCGACATGTGAGCTGGGAAAAAAACATCTCGTGGCGACGACTTTCGGAGACAGGCTATGAATCGAAATCGTTCACGACCAAAAATCGATAGAGTTAATGAAAAAGTCAATTTACCTTGCTTTCATGAAATACACAGAAATATCACGCCTCCCGACATGTGGGAAAACACTAGAGGTATTATCTCGACTAAACGAAATATCCATAAGAGGACTACACATCCCTGACAGAACAAAAAATAGCGGAGATCCCCTCTTCAACGAGGCATCTCTTTCGCCATTCCAAATCGCTCACTCCACTAGTCGTGGGCGGAAACCGATCGACCAAACAACAAGACAAGTCATGCGCAGTCCAGCGCAAAAATGACCACAGCTCAAACTTAACTGCATTCGATACCAACGCGAGAAGACAAATGCTTACCGAGAAAAGTGACTATAACTTCCAAGCAGTTGTTGCCCTTGCGTTATAAAACAGACATTGAAACAAACGATGTTGCGAGAATTTATCACGCAACATATCACCACCTCCTCCCGATAAAAAAAAATGTGGAACATATTTTTTTTTCAATATCAAAGAGCAAGCGATAAGCGGCTCAAAACGCACGAATTATGCGCTGATAATTAATTAAATTGCCAAACAATAGGCTAATTATAGAGTGTCTGGTGAGGATATACCTCAACAGAAAAATAAATATGTCTCAAAAAATATTCACATCGGGGAGGTGTCACAACACACATCACGTTAGCATGTAAACACAATATACGTATGCAAGTTACTATAATCATCATTAAACAGCATACTCTAATATTGTCTTTAAAAATGGATGTACAAATCTGATAGGAAAATTTAAATAGTACATTCTTTGACATGTAATGACATAAGTACATAGTAAAGTTAAACTACATGACGATCCAGGACATATGCTCTGGTATTCCGAGGGTAAGTACACAATCTAGAACTCGTAAGGTAAGTCCTCAGCTCAACAATGACATTCTGAGAAAGTACAAGCAATATAATGCTAATAATAACTAATATGCTTCATAAGGTACAATACATTATTAATAATTGTGGCTGTTTAGTAAACTAACGGCCCTTATATTAACTACTCAGTCCTCCTCCTCTATCATTTTAAAAAACGAACAGAAGAAGATGACAACAAAGCACGATAGTGTGTACATATAAAGTAAGTACAGATGTGCTAATCTATTGTAGAAATATAGGTGTGTTATGACTCTGTAATATATAGAAATATAGGACAGAAGTATTAGTTGGAGTCATGTGGGCATCTAGACAAAATGTCAGCCATCACATTATCCGCACCACGGATAGCTCGTACCGTGAAGTGAAAAGGTTGAAGAGCTATAGCATATCGAGTGGATCTCGAACTCTTCAAATTCTTAGTCTGAATAGCTGTAAGAGCTTTCTGATCAGTCTCTAGAATGAAATGTGCGCCCAGGAGGAATCTTTGTAGTTTTAGAATTGACCAAACCATCGCTAACAACTCACGGTCTAAAACCGAGTAGTTCCTCTCTGCCGCATTTAGTTTTCTAGAAATGTACATAACAGGATGCAGAGTATTTGCATATTCTTGCATCAGTGCTGCTCCAATCCCAGTGGATGAAAGCATCACTCCGAAGAAACAAAAGTCCTATCAAGAGTAGGTAATCTTAAGATGGGAGGAGAAGAAAATATATTCTTGATTTGGTCTAGTGAAGATTGGCATTCTTCAGACCAACGGACCAGATTAGGCGAACCTTTCTTCAACAATGTTGAGAGAGGTGCCATGATCGAAGATAAATTTTGGAATAAATCTCCCATAAAATTGAATTAAACCTAAGAGACTCCTAACTTGTTTCTTCGTTTTAGGAACAGAGATGTTCAGTAAATTTTGGAAGTATTGTGGTCTTCTGTCTTCAAGAGACCATGACCAACACGATGACCCAGGAAAGAGATTTCACCAAAACCAACAAAAGCTTTAGAAGGTTTTGCTGTCAAATTATTCTCACGTAGAGTGGACAGTAAGTCATATAACCCTAAATAGTGATCTTCCCAGGTATCACTGAAGAGACAGATGTCATCTAAGTATGCGATGACATCTGAACGATGTGACAGAATTCGACGCATCATGCGAACGAAAGTGGCAGGGGCGTTCATGAGACCAAAAGGCATAACATTCCATTGAAATAGACCCCGAGGTGTAGAAAAAGCAGTAAGAGGTTTGGCATGCTCTGCTAAAGGCACTTGCCAATAACCTTTAGACAAGTCAAGTTTAGTGAAGAATCTAGAATTAGAAAGTCTAATCAGTAGATCTTCTAACAAAGGCATCGGTTCAGCGTCGAACTTTGTGACCTGATTCAATTTGCGATAATCAACGCAAATTCGTATGTTCTTATCCTTCTTCCGGACAATAACCATGGAAGAAGAATATGGTGAAGTCGATGGTTCAATTATATTTAATTGAATCATTTCATCCAATTCCTTTTCCACTTGCGACTGAAAGTGTATAGGAATAGGATACGGCCTAACCCTAATTGGATTATTGTCGGTAAGAATTATGTCATGTTTTATGACATCTGTGTGTCCAGGAATGTCAGTGAGAACATCCTGAAATGTTTGTAACATCGACGAGACTTGTCGATGTTCGTCACCAGAAAGATTAGGAGAAACAGAAACGTTTTTCCAAGATTCCGTGGAATGTAATGGAACCACTGGAAGGGGGAGATTGACATCAGAGAAGGTAGCTTCCTCATCCTGAATGACAGACAGGGATGAATAATGACCGTGAGGTGCAGGAGCATCATCCGTTGCCTGGAAAATAGGCAGCAAATAGTCCGGACGTTCGTGAAATTCCGAAAGCATGTTTATGTGGAAAGTTTTATGCTTTCCATCAATATCGACCACATAGTCAACATCGGAAATCCGAGAGACTATTGCATACGGACCTTTCCATGCAATAAGAAGTCTATTTTCCCTACTGGGGAGTAGGACGAATGCTTTGTCACCTGGACAGAGTTGTCGTAGACATCTATTCTTGTTAGCAAACTGTCTTGCCTTCTCTTTAGCAATTTCTGATGAAGCAGTTGCTAGCTTACATGCCTCAATGATCTTTTGTCTAAGAGCAATGACATACTCATATGAGGATTGAGTTTCATCGCTAATATCATCGGCAGTGATGAGATCGTGTAATAAAGACATAGGGCCGCGTGGACGCGCGCCAAAGACAAGTTCGAAGGGAGAAAATCCTGTGTGTTCATTAGGGACTTCTCTATAGGCAAAGAGAGCCGCGGGTAAAACCCTGTCCCAATCTTGAGGATGATCTTCAGTTATCTTACCAAGCAAAGTCTTGAGCGTTCTATTCAGACGCTCAACTAACCCATTAGACATAGGATGGTAGATACTACTGAGAGATCGTTCAATATGTAAGGTAGACATTACCTGTGACATAGTGTCAGATATGAGTTTGAGTGCCATGGTCTGACAATATTTCTCTGGGGAACCCCAAGCGAGAAAATATCAACCAAAGAGCATCTGCGATATCTGTAGTAGATATGCTCTTAAGAGGAATAGCCTCTGGCCAACGTGTGCACATATCGACACATGTAAGGATAAACTGATGTCCTCTGGCCGACTTGACCTTAAAAGGGCCAATAATATCTGTGGCCATTTTCTGAAACGGCCGAATAGGAATGTCAGCAGCCTGGATAGGCGCAGCATGTCGTGGTCCTCTAGATTTGACCTCCTGACATACCTTGCATGATCGGCAGTAAATACGAATGTCCTTATTGACAAAAGGCCAAAAGAAAGCCGCAAGGACTCTCGACTTCGTACGGGCAAAACCCATATGTCCAGCACATTGCGAGTCATGAGCATGTTGTAATATTTGGACTCTCATGCTCTTGGGAACAAGAATTTGCGAATGTGCCGACGTAGTCGAATCTTGTACCATACGTACAAGTACGCCGTTTCTCATTGCAATCCAAGATTTTCTATTTGTATCCTGATTCGGATCACCTTTCTTCGCAAGAACGAAGAATTTTTTTAAAGAAGGATCTTCTTCTTGCAATTTTATGAAAGAGTCACGAGTAATTACTAAGTGACTATCTTGGCTATCAACTTCATTATCACTATTCAGTGAAGTTTCGGGTGTTTGTAGAGCTTGTGCTCTTGTAACTACTGCATTTGTAGCTTGCATGTTATTATCTTCCCAAGCAGCAATCTGCTGTGGGGTACACTCCCTAACTCCGTGAATACGACCAATAATAAGGTCCGCAATAGGATTAGGTAAGAGACAAGCATGCACATCTCCAGTAAAGAAAGGAGTGGCAATGCGAATTACAGCAGTAGGATATGTTTCTAGAGTGCCGCCAAATGTGACACATTTAATAACCCTTCCTGTAGCACAAGATGGATCTACAAGCGATTGTCTAACACCAATAGTGGTGCATCCGGAATCGCAAAGTAGTGAGACCGGAGTATCATTAACAAGACCCTTATGTAGAATTAAAGAACCCCTCCCGTCATGCGCAACAGCAGCAGGAAGAGCGGGAAGTGGGTGACCACAACTCAAAGTAGTTATGGTACCCGGTTCGAATAAAGTACTGCATTGGGGGCATTTGTTTGCTCTTTCAAAGTCAAAAGCAGAACTAGTGACAGCGTCAAAGTTTTTACTATCAACAACATGATTACAGGCTCCCTCAGTTTCCTGTTGTACAGCATTAGCCTGCTGATATCTCTTTTTTTTTGTGTTGAGATCTACCCCGACTATTATTACCTCTGAAGTTATCAGAGTTATTATTATCTCTGCAGTTATTATTGTCTCTATTGTAATTGTTATACTGGTTCGAATTCCAGTTTCCACGATTACTATCATGTTCACATTGATGCGAACATCTATTTGTTTGGTTCTGAGGTCTTCGGCAGGAATAACCTCTATTACCATATCCTCTTTTGAAATGCTTATAATTATTAGGGTGATAGTAACGACCACTATCAGGTTGTCTCCAATTCTTCGAAGAAGAATCACCATGAAATTGGTTTCCATGATTTTGACAGAAATTACCGCTGCCCTTTCTATCAAAAATTTGTTGGGATCTACGAGCAAAGTTTTGACCATACGGAGCTGCCGAAGCAACTGGTAAACCTTC
The DNA here is from genome assembly GCA_024509875.1 of Oreohelix idahoensis. NCBI lineage: Eukaryota > Metazoa > Mollusca > Gastropoda > Stylommatophora > Oreohelicidae > Oreohelix > Oreohelix idahoensis. Next base: position 121,095 of record JAMPIV010011813.1, on the reverse strand, counting down.
TTTCACCTTAGAGTTACCCATGGTTATGTGTGGGTGCGCAGTTACGTATTGGCAACAGAAATCTTCCATTTCTTTTATTGTTTTAGGTTTACGTTCATGAAGGAAAGCAAGGAAAGACTCATTGACAGACGACATGACTTTGTCTCTAAGTATTAAGTCCATAAGTCCTTCATAAGTTTTTTCCGTCTTAGAATAGTTCAACCCATCGTGAGAAAGTAATGCGTATTCTTGCAATAAACTCGGAGAATTCAACTCCATTTTCAGGTAACATGTTTTTTAAATTGTAGACGATAGCCGTCTTCGTTAAGCTGATATTTCTTTAACAAAGCGGCCCTGACAACCTCATAATTGCTCTTGTCAGGTTCATCCACCATATTTAATATACTTAGAGCTTTACCTGTCAGTATCCCTGATAACTGATAAACATATTTTGCTTTGTCTATGTTATGAGCTGTACATGCTTGTTCAAATCTGTCCAGATAGAACATTATGTCATCACTGGAAGGACTAAATGTTGGTAACTTAATCTTAAAAGTATCATTATTAGCCTTACCAGAAGATGAACCCTTGTTTGAATCATTACCATTACTCATGCTCGTCAATTTCAATTTCTCCAACTCTAAAGCTAAGAGTTTTTCTTCATGTTCCATTTTTGCTTTCCTCTCATCAGACTCTCTTTGTAACTTCCTTTCTTCAGCTTGAGCCTGCATTTGAAGTCTTTCATTTTCAGCTTCTTTTTCAAGTCTTTTATTTTCAGCTTCTTTTTCAAGTCTTTTATTCTCAGCCTCTAGCTGTAGCTTTCTTTCCTCAGCTTCTGATTCCCTTTTTTGTTTTTCCATTTCCATTTGGAATCTCTTTTCATCCACCTGCATCTGCAGTTTCTTTTGTTCAGCTTCCATATGCAGTTTCTTTTGTTCAGCTTCCATTGCTTTATCATATCGAGCAGTTGCAAATTCTTCTAACTTATCACCAGTCTTCCCAAGCAATTTACCCTGCTCAATAAAGTGCTCAAAATGTAGACATGTTGTCTAACATATGAGTCCAAAACCTGAAATAATTAACTAATTTATTTCAAACCTAAGTGTAACAAGTCTTAATTAAGCACTTGTATATTCACATCACCTTATATTATCCCAGTCTCTGTGGGAAACAAGTCTCCAATCAAAGAACTTGTATATGAAATATCAAACACTCAATTCTTGATCATAAGTGCACTTCTCATTCAATAGTGCACGACACTATTCATCATTCATTTATCATCAGTATAGTAGTAACAGTGCATTAGCATAGCCCATTAACTAATTACTATAACTGTAAACAATGACTATGTAAACACATGCAGAATGTAAACATTGAAAATGTAAACAATACAAACAATGTAAACAATAACAATGTAAACAATAACAAAGATCAGCAACAATACAAAAACTTTCGCAGAAATCAACTAAAAAAATAAAGCAGAAATTAATGAAATATCACAAAAAATGTGACGATATCTGCGCTATAATTAAACAAAATACATGACACCACAGTGTATAAACAAAAATGTTGTATGAAACTAAATTATAGACAAGAGTAGGCTAACAAATACAAACAAATCAAAACAAAACTAAAGAATGTGAAATAATAACGAAAACAATATTAAAACATGTCATCACAGCTAACATAAATAGCAACAGAAGTCGCTTAGCAAATTCCAGTATCGGAAATTTGCAAACCCTACAGAAAACGCTCACAATAGACGACCTCTATGACGTGGCATAATCTAACGGAGACACCACCCAACCGAGAACCCGCTGAAATATAAACATATAAATATACGAATAACATATAAACATATAACATATAGAATGAGATGATACACAGAAGACTCAGCAGAAGTATAAGGGCACAGTTTACATACAAACAGGCCACTTAACTTATAGGCTTCCAATCGTCGAACAGCAGAAAAACGGATGTCAATCAACGTCCTAAAGAGCGAAGCTCCAACGATGATGGCACATCTGAACTGCTTCCACTGCTAACACGATGGTACAAGAGCTTCTGACATACTGTGTGTTGAGTTGTTTCGGCACTTGACCTTCTAATCCAAAAGTAAGTTGATGGAAATCGGTACTTGGCCTTCTTCAGAAAACAACCCGTTTCAACCGGCACTTGACCTTCTCAAAAAACGACAGCACTGGAACCTTGACAGCAGCAACTTGCTTGACTTGCGTAAAAGATAACAGCAGTCCGAGTTATCCGGCAACATGTAACAACGCCGGGTACTGTCAAATTCTTGTTTCCGTCAAAAAATTGAAATTTTGACTTTTACCGGGCAACGCCGAGTACTTTGAAAATTTTGAAGATGTTGACTGTATTGAAGAATGTTAATTTCTTGAAGGATGCTGATGAATTCTTGTTGAAAATGAAGTGGGTAAGGGACCCCGTGTTTGCTAGTACCAGAATCAAACCAGCTTATGGCCACCAAATGATGCGTGATGCCATATGATGATGGATGGTATCCGCATGTCTGGTTTTGTGTAGTGTGTAGATGTGTTCAGTCAAAACAATGTTCATACAACAATAACAGGGCAATCCACATAGGACGTCAGTAAACTCACGACGTATAAAGTCAATGAGTCTTGAAACAGCCGTTGACGTTTTTCTTCATTATTTATTGTGGACGCCACAGTGACAAAATGGTTACGCAAATGTGTAGGCACATCAAACAGTCATTATCACAGCAACATTCAATACAGCAATAGACGGTAGACAGCATTACAATGATGAGTCAGATGCATGTTATATTTCATAGTGCTGTAAATGTAGTCAGGTGGAAAACTCCATCCTTTCCTATAAAGCCAGGAGATAACCAGATGTATGAGATCAGTTCACTCTCCTTAGTTTGACTTCAGCAAGACAGACACGTCTGCCGAAGTATAAATAATGTCCTCAAAAAATATCCTCTAGATAATAAAGGTTTTCCAAACCTAATTCATTTAACAAAGTAGCAAGTAATGGTCCTTGGTACATGCATCAACCGATGCAGTACAATGCAGCGACATGTGAGCTGGGAAAAAAACATCTCGTGGCGACGACTTTCGGAGACAGGCTATGAATCGAAATCGTTCACGACCAAAAATCGATAGAGTTAATGAAAAAGTCAATTTACCTTGCTTTCATGAAATACACAGAAATATCACGCCTCCCGACATGTGGGAAAACACTAGAGGTATTATCTCGACTAAACGAAATATCCATAAGAGGACTACACATCCCTGACAGAACAAAAATAGCGGAGATCCCCTCTTCAACGAGGCATCTCTTTCGCCATTCCAAATCGCTCACTCCACTAGTCGTGGACGGAAACCGATCGACCAAACAACAAGACAAGTCATGCGCAGTCCAGCGCAAAAATGACCACAGCTCAAACTTAACTGCATTCGATACCAACGCGAGAAGACAAATGCTTACCGAGAAAAGTGACTATAACTTCCAAGCAGTTGTTGCCCTTGCGTTATAAAACAGACATTGAAACAAACGATGTTGCGAGAATTTATCACGCAACACCTTCTTGTTTTCAGGGACCGTGGTCTTGATGGTATTGAGCAGCACCTGGTCAGAGCTTTGCTGAATCCAGAGTCGGACAGCATACTCCTTGGTCCATTTAGCTATCAGTGAGGTGTCTCCAGAGCCCAGGGGAGAAATCGAGCAGAGAAGTCTTTTCCTGCCGCCATCACACAAGATAAGCTGATGTGGCCAGCTGAGCTCAAAATTATGTACCCCCAGCTTAAAATGACCTTGTAAAAATAACATTAAGAGGGGAATTAAATTGTTTTAATATCAGGAACTGAGAACATCTCCAATACTAGTCCCAATAAAGACAAACTATTGAAGTCATGATGACAAATACCAACAGAGCTTGAACAAAACAAAACCAGTATTACCTCATATTACTACTACACAACTGACACACATAGGATACTTTTAATAATATATGTCATTACCATATTCATATTGATAAATTCTGTACATATAACTTGTAAGTAAAATTGATTGTGATTCCTGGTTCCCTTTGTATTTGAATCAGGACACATATTCATTCATAACAGCAATGAATACATATTGTTATTTGAAAAGTTATCAGTGACTCCTTTAAGATATCCTTTAGAGTGTTATATGTATGTGAGTGTCACAGTGTTGTCAAGTGTGGTGGAATAAATTAAATTGTTTATCTGTCTGTTGTTGTTATGACTTACACTTCATCATACACATACCCTAGACATACAACGTAGTCATCACACTATTCCAGAATAATTCTGACTGAGGTATACATATGTGGCAGCAAGTAAGGTTATATATCATACACTACTCTTATTAGATATATATACCTTCACAGCTGATCTCAGTCAGTACACTAAGTCCCCTATACATATTTATAACATCCCACTTCACCACATATATTGGGGTCTCGCTCTTGGGATTTTGAATCTTTCCCTATTAAAAATATTGGGGGTAATTCACTTCAGGGAATATAAGAATTAAAAGGTATCCTTGGGTGGAATTAAATAAGGTTGAGCTCACGGTGCCTGTGTTGTCCATTAGATATATATTTAGAAATTGAATTGTTGGTTAGACATTGTATAAATTTACCTGATAGACAATGGCGGACCTGGCCAAGTTTCGATCTGCTGCTGTACAGACTGCAAAAGAGTTAGGATTAGATGGGCAAGTTATGGTTGCCTATGTCACTACGGAATGTGACAAATTTATTGAACGCGAAGAAAGAAGATTAGAAAAAGAGGCCGAAAGAAAGTTAGAGGCTGAAAGGGAAATTAAGAAGTTACAATTTGAGGCTGAGGCTGAGACTAAGAGGTTGCAGGCTGAGGCTGAGACTAAGAGGTTGCAGATTGAGGCTGAGGCTAAGAAATTGGAAGCAGAAAGAGAAGACAAAAGATTAGCTGCAGAAAGAGAAGAGAAGAAATTAGCTGCAGAAAGAGAAGAGAAGAAATTAGCTGCAGAAAGAGAAGACAAGAAATTAGCTGCAGAAAGGGAAGCAGAAGATAAAAGATTACAAAGGGAACATGAGTTACGACTAAGGGAGTTTGAGTTTCAAGGCCATGCTCCTGAAAATGGTGCCAGTCCCTTTGCCTCTGATGCCACTGCTAGCCAAGGAGCCTCAACCTCAGCTATGAATTTTCATTTAGATCATTTTGTTGAGAAAGACGATGATATAGAGAGCTACCTAAATAGGTATGAACTATTAGCTACCACGTATGGGTTAGAGAGAGAAAGGTGGAGCTTAAAGTTATCTCAAGGACTTCGTGGGGCAGCTTATGAAGTTTTTGCAAAAATGAGTAGAGGCGATCAGGAAAATTATGACATGCTAAAGCAGGCTCTTTTGTTAAGATATGAAAAGAATGCAGAATTTTATAGGAAAAAATTTAGGAATGCTAAACTACTGTCAGGTGAAACCTATCACCAGTTCTCTGCACCAATAGAGACATACTTGGAGAAATGGACTTCTCTGGGGAAAACCCAAGATCTTAAGGAAATGGTCCTTATAGAGCAATTAAGAGAGTCCATGGCTCCAGACCTGAGAAAGTTTCTCATGGAACAAGGTGCAGAGAGGCTGGGTGAGTTGCTAAATGTTGCTGAAAGGTATCAAGCAGCTCAAGCAGAGGTAACAGGAAATAAAAAGAAACAAGTGGATAACTTTAGGGCACCACAGAACTTTAATAAATTTGATCCTAGGGATCAAAACAAAGGTAAGCACCAGTTTGATAGGCCACGGTATGAAAATAAAAATAAATTCCCACAATTCGATGAAAGGAAATATGATGAAAGAAAATCTTTCAACCAAGGAAAAAGGTGGTGTAAGAATTGTCAGATGGACAATCATGACACTGACCGTTGCAGAAGGAAACCTGTGTATATGGCCACCCTTCAGGTCAGGTCGACCTCAAGACAGGAGGAGGATATTATGTTGGATACCACTCTAGAAGAGATGAGGAAGGCACAGGCTGGGGATAAAACACTCAAGCCTTGTTTCAGAAAATTGTCAACTTGTCATACAACTCCAGGCAAGGGAGATTTTTACATGAAAAACAAGTTGATGTATAGGAAGACTGGAGCTAGATCCAAAGGTCAGGGACAACTGGTACTTCCTAAAAGATACAGGACAGAATTAATAAGGAGCCTACATGTGAAACCAGATGGGGACCATGAGAAGATAGGTACCATCATTCAAAAGGTGGCTCACAATTATTATTGGCCCAAAGCAAGATGGGACATTGAGAATTTTGTAGAAAGGTGTAGCATAGCCCATGAGGGAACACCCACAAGTGGGAACATGGATCAGGACCTGGACACGCCACGGGGCAAAATTAGGCCTGATAATAAAAAGAAAAATAGATTTGATAAAGTGAACCAAATGGAATGGGAAGCCCCTTTTCACGGACAAGCTTCACTTAACTGTTTTACAATGGCCACTATGCGGAGAGTGCAAAAGGATGTCTTCCCCCAGGATAAGCCGACAATCCCTCAATCGGACTTAAACAAACTGGAGGAAGAGGATGTAGAGAGGAAATCTCTCATCAAGAATTTTAAGTGGGGAGAAAGCCCCAAAAGAAAAATTGGTAGCGGTCGTTTTGTGAATGATAATTCTGGGAGGAAAAATCATCACTATAAAGCTTCGAGTGGAAGAGACCATACCGGTGCATGGACAAATAGGTCCACACAATTAAAGGTCCATATGTAGCTTTGTTAAGAACGTGGACTGATGAAAAGGCAGAGGAAAACATTACATCTTCATACCAATATGTGAATGAGCTGACCACTCGTTTAAAAACTGGCTGGAAACTTGCCAATGAAAATTTGAAACAAGCCAGGAAGAAACATGCTGCCTATTATAACAGGAAGGCGAAAGACAGAAATTTGGCTGTGGGAGAGAAAGTACTGCTTCTTTTGCCCGGGAGTCAGAATAAGTTACAAATTGGATGGCAGGGTCCATATACAGTTTTAGAGAAGGTATCTAGAACAAATTATAAGATAGATAAGAAGGGGAAAGAAAAAATCTATCATGTGAATCTCCTGAAGAAATATTTGGAAAGAGAACATCAGGAAGAGACACACTTGTTGACCTTGTCCATCGCCATGGAGATGAAAAAGGAACCACTTTCATCATTTGAGTATCCATTACACCCCTGTGAGACAGCAGCACAGGTGAAAATCAGTACACATTTAACGAAAACTCAGAAAGAGAGAGTGCAACAGGTTCTAAATAATCATGCAGAGGTGTTAACAGACCGACCAGGGCATACAAACCTATTGGAATATGATATGAAACTGATAGACCCCACACCTGTCTGTATGAAACCATATTCGATTCCGTTTGCTAAGGAGAAAGCTTTGAAGGAAGAGATAGACTATCTATTGAAGGAGGGAATTATTTCACACAGTGAATCCTCATATAGTTCCGGTGTTGTACTCTTAAGGAAGCCCTCTGGAGAACATAGACTCTGTATAGATTACAGGAGACTGAATGCTATTACAGAAGGACAGGTGGATCCATTGCCGGATACAAATCAGCTGTTTGCCAGACTAAATAAAGCTAAATATTTCTCAAGGGTGGATCTGAGTAAAGGATAATATCAGATTCCAGTAAAACCTGAGATCAGACAAAATTGTTGGATGTAAACATTTCGGAGGAACGTAATGAATCCCTGAGTTGCCTCTTTGATTGAGGATATTCCGAATGTTTCATACAGGATAATAAGAAGATTATGGGATCCACTACGAAAACTCTGCTATCACCAGGTATATGTTATCTCCTCATAACGTACATTTTGAGGGAAATATAATGTTCTCTGGACATGTCATTGCGCAGACTCAGAGAAGAGAAATGGTGAATACGGGTTGCGAAGCAGCATTAAGACAAGCACTCACACTTGCGGCTGTTAAGTAACATAACCGAAATATATTATTGGTTGTAGAAGTCTGAGGCAGATTTCATGAGTAGTGCCTACTCTGAATGGACCCAACTACATAAAACCATGATAGCACCACAGCAGAGTAAAGTCAAGTTGACTTACATTTATCTATGTGTATATAGAATAAAGGACTGACATATAATGTCTGTTTTAAGAGGGGAGATGTCGTGGAATATTCTAATCCACATATATAAATTAAAAGGTAAATATAAAGCCTAACAAATAAATTCTAATAAAGAAAAGAGCAATGGTAAAATAACAGTGCTGTCACAAAGAATGTACTCGAAATCCCCCTTGTTTTATGCTTCGTCTGCAAATTGTAACGCTTTCACGTTGATAGTAAAAGCCTACTATATTATTACCCGCTTTCTTCAATGAAACGTGTGCTGTATTTCTTGGAAAAACATTGAGATACCAAGCTGATCAATGACCTAATTTAAATATTTCATTCATTCCATTTTATACACGGCGTAACTAAAGACAGATGGACTAAAGGATAGAGAGAAGGGAGAGGCATAAAGCCGAACACGGGCAACACAAAACACGCGTCGCGCGATACACAATTACTACTATCACGCGTGTAAGGCCACATGCACTAACTTTTTCAGACGGACAGTGATAAATTCACTACCCTTCCCAGAGTTAGGTTTTAAAAAAACCTGGGAAACGCTTATTAGAAAAGATAACATTATATGGGTTTACGTTTGAAAACATTACAGTACCCAGACAGCACATCTTCGAAACAGGAGGTAGAAGAAATTGCATATTTTGAACGCAGCCACTTAGCTCTATTAAATATATATATTTGGGTTCCTTAGGGTTTGCTGACAAAGAATATGTACAACGTTATGCAAATAGTCTAGGAATTAACAAGTTATAGCCAAAATAAAATGATGGTGCTGTCAGACAACACCCAAAATCAGAATCGCTCAGTGGTAGATTTTTTTACACCACCATTGTACGGGAAATGGGCCACAAGTTACATTTGAACTGATTGGCTGGAATGATATGTAAGGCTAAACACGATTAGTCGGGCTATAAATACTATCTTTGGTTGTTAGGGGAGACGTAGGAAGTTAAAATTTTTTAAAACACTTGTCGAAACGTGGCTCCATTGGCCAGACTCGCTGATATACTCACTTAGGAGCGTTAGTTCGAGACCACTAGTCAAATAAGCTTGATAAAGCAACAGTGCGTTGAAGCCAGCTCATATTTTTGCTAAATAAAAGCCTGGAACATAAGCAGATGGGAATTTGTGCCAGTAGTTGTGCCAGAATTCATTGCTAATCAACGTATCTGTGTTTGTTTCCATGAATTGTGGTAAGCTTGAAACATTCAGTATCTTTTAATGAAAATTGAATGTGAATTGTTAATTTATGCCTGTATATATGTGTAGTTCAGTAGCAAACATGATGTAAAGCCTATAATGCTCCAGCCTGAACAGAAGGTGTCGGAGGAAAGTAAAACTGCATGGAATGGCCAAACAGTACACTGACACCTAGATTATTGATTAGACAGAAATAATGCTGGAAGTGCAGAGGCGTAGTAACCATTAAGGAGGTTAATACTGGTATAAAGTATTTCAGATGAAGCTGACAGTTGGCCTAACGCTCTGAACTCAATGTTTGTGATGTATTGTGCTCAGTGTAAAAAGAGAGGATAAATTAGTTATGAAGTAGAAGGTACATCCTTCTTGTTTTCAGGGACCGTGGTCTTGATGGTATTGAGCAGCACCTGGTCAGAGCTTTGCTGAATCCAGAGTCGGACAGCATACTCCTTGGTCCATTTAGCTATCAGTGAGGTGTCTCCAGAGCCCAGGGGAGAAATCGAGCAGAGAAGTCTTTTCCTGCCGCCATCACACAAGATAAGCTGATGTGGCCAGCTGAGCTCAAAATTATGTACCCCAGCTTAAAATGACCTTGTAAAAATAACATTAAGAGGGGAATTAAATTGTTTTAATATCAGGAACTGAGAACATCTCCAATACTAGTCCAATAAAGACAAACTATTGAAGTCATGATGACAAATACCAACAGAGCTTGAACAAAACAAAACCAGTATTACCTCATATTACTACTACACAACTGACACACATAGGATACTTTTAATAATATATGTCATTACCATATTCATATTGATAAATTCTGTACATATAACTTGTAAGTAAAATTGATTGTGATTCCTGGTTCCCTTTGTATTTGAATCAGGACACATATTCATTCATAACAGCAATGAATACATATTGTTATTTGAAAAGTTATCAGTGACTCCTTTAAGATATCCTTTAGAGTGTTATATGTATGTGAGTGTCACAGTGTTGTCAAGTGTGGTGGAATAAATTAAATTGTTTATCTGTCTGTTGTTGTTATGACTTACACTTCATCATACACATACCCTAGACATACAACGTAGTCATCACACTATTCCAGAATAATTCTGACTGAGGTATACATATGTGGCAGCAAGTAAGGTTATATATCATACACTACTCTTATTAGATATATATACCTTCACAGCTGATCTCAGTCAGTACACTAAGTCCCCTATACATATTTATAACATCCCACTTCACCACAGTGCTAAAGGATCATGATGATTGACTTATTTTACCTGTGTTCCCGTTTGTTTAAATGTTAACGAAAGTTGTGTTCCCCTTTGTTTAAGTGTTAACGAAAGTTGTGTTCCCCTTTGTTTAAGTGTTAACGAAAGTTGTGTTCCCCTTTGTTTAAGTGTTAACGAAAGTTGTGATCCCCTTTGTTTAAGTGTTAACGAAAGTTGTGTTCCCCTTTGTTAAGTGTTAACGAAAGTTGTGTTCCCCTTTGTTTAAGCGTTAACGAAAGTTGTGTTCCCCTTTGTTTAAACGTTAACGAAAGTTGTGTTCCCCTATGTTTAAGTGTTTACGAAAGTTGTGTTCCCCTTTGTTTAAGTGTTTACGAAAGTTGTGTTCCCCTTTGTTTAAGCGTTAACGAAAGTTATGTTCCCATTGTTAAAGTGTTAACGAAAGTTGTGTTCCCCTTTGTTTAAGTGTTAACGAAAGTTGTGTTCCCCTTTGTTTAAGCGTTAACGAAAGTTGTGTTCCCCTTTGTTTAAGCGTTAACGAAAGTTATGTTCCCATTGTTAAAGTGTTAACGAAAGTTGTGTTCCCCTTTGTTTAAGCGTTAACGAAAGTTGTGTTCCCCTTTGTTTAAGTGTTAACGAAAGTTGTTTTCCCCTTTGATTAAGTTTTAACGAAAGTTGTGTTCCCCCTTGTTTAAGTGTTAATGAAAGTTGCGTTTCCATTTGTTTGAGTGTTAACGAAAGTTGTGTTCCCCTTTGTTTAAGTGTTAACGAAAGTTGTGTTCCCCTTTGTTTAAGTGTTAACGAAAGTTGTGTTCCCGTTTGTTTAAGTGTTAACGAAAGTTGTGTTCCCTTTTGTTTAAGTGTTAACGAAAGTTGTGTTCCCCTGTGTTTCAGTGTTAACGAAAGTTGTGTTCCCCTTTGTTTAAGTGTTAACGAAAGTTGTGTTCCCCTTTGTTTAAGTGTTAACGAAAGTTGTGTTCCCCCTTGTTTGAATATTAACGAAAGTTGCGTTTCCCTTTGTTTGAGTGTTAATGAAAGTTGTGTTCCCGTTTGTTTAAGTGTTAATGAAAGTTGTGTTCCCCTTTGTTTGAGTGTTAACGAAAGTTGTGTTCCCCTTTGCTTAAGTGTTAACGAAAGTTGTGTTCCCCTTTGTATAAGTGTTAACGAAAGTTGTGTTCCCCTTTGTATAAGTGTTAACGAAAGTTGTGTTCCCCTTTGTTTAAGTGTTAACGAAAGTTGTGTTCCCCTTTGTTTAAGTGTTAACGAAAGTTGTGTTCCCCTTTGTTTAAGTGTTAACGAAAGTTGTGTTCCCCTTTGTTTAAGTGTTAACGAAAGTTACGTTCCCCTTTGTTTAAGTGTTAACGAAAGTTGTGTTCCCCTTTGTTTAAACGTTAACGAAAGTTGGTGTTCCCCTATGTTTAAGTGTTACCGAAAGTTGTTACCATTTGTTTAAGTGTTAACGAAAGTTGTGTTCCCCTTTGATTAAGTTTTAACGAAAGTTGTGTTCCCCTTTGTTTAAGTGTTAACGAAAGTTGTGTTCCCCTTTGTTTAAGCGTTAACGAAAGTTGTGTTCACCTTTGTTTAAACGTTAACGAAAGTTGTGTTCCCCTTTGTTTAAATGTTAACGAACGTTGTGTTCCCCTTTGTATAAGTGTTAACGAAAGTTGTGTTACCATTTGTTTAAGTGTTAACAAAAGTTGTGTTCCCCTTTGATTAAGTTTTAACAAACGTTGTGTTCCCCTTGTTTAAGTGTTAACGAAAGTTGCGTTTCCCTTTGTTTGAGTGTTAACGAAAGTTGTGTTCCCGTTTGTTTAAGTGTTAACGAAAGTTGTGTTCCCCTTTGTTTAAGTGTTAACGAAAGTTGTGTTCTCCTTTGTTTAAGTGTTATCGAAAGTTGTGTTTCCCTTTGTTTAAGTGTTAACGAAAGTTGTGTTCCCCTTTGTTTAAGTGTTAACGAAAGTTGTGTTCCCCCTTGTTTAAGTGTTAACGAAAGTTGTGTTCCCCTTTTTTTCAGTGTTAACGAAAGTTGTGTTCCCCTTTGTTTCAGTGTTAACGAAAGTTGTGTTCCCCTTTGTTTAAGTGTTAACGAACGTTGTGTTCCCCTTTGTATAAGTGTTAACGAAAGTTGTGTTACCATTTGTTTAAGTGTTAACGAAAGTTGTGTTCCCCTTTGATTAAGTTTTAACGAAAGTTGTGTTCCCGCTTGTTTAAGTGTTAACGAAAGTTGCGTTTCCCTTTGTTTGAGTGTTAACGAAAGTTGCGTTTCCGTTTGTTTAAGTGTTAACGAAAGTTGTGTTCCCCTTTGTTTAAGTGTTAACGAAAGTTGTGTTCCCCCTTTTTTTTAAGTGTTAACGAAAGTTGTGTTTCCCTTTGTTTAAGTGTTAACGAAAGTTGTGTTCCCCTTTGTTTCAGTGTTAACGAAAGTTGTGTTCCCCTTTGTTTCAGTGTTAACGAAAGTTGTGTTCCGCTTTGTTTAAGTGTTAACGAAAATTGTGTTCCCCTTTGTTTAAGTGTTAACGAAAGTTGTGTTCCCCTTTGTTTAAGCGTTAACGAAAGTTATGTTCTACATTGTTTAAGTGTTAACGAAAGTTGTGTTCCCCTTTGTTTAAGTGTTAACGAAAGTTGTGTTCCCCCTTGTTTAAGTGTTAACGAAAGTTGTGTTCCCCTTTGTTTCAGTGTTAACGAAAGTTGTGTTCCCCTTTGTTTCAGTGTTAACGAAAGTTGTGTTCCCCTTTGTTTAAGTGTTAACGAACGTTGTGTTCCCCTTTGTATAAGTGTTAACGAAAGTTGTGTTACCATTTGTTTAAGTGTTAACGAAAGTTGTGTTCCCCTTTGATTAAGTTTTAACGAAAGTTGTGTTCCCGCTTGTTTAAGTGTTAACGAAAGTTGCGTTTCCCTTTGTTTGAGTGTTAACGAAAGTTGCGTTCCCGTTTGTTTAAGTGTTAACGAAAGTTGTGTTCCCCTTTGTTTAAGTGTTAACGAAAGTTGTGTTCCCCTTTTTTTAAGTGTTAACGAAAGTTGTGTTTCCCTTTGTTTAAGTGTTAACGAAAGTTGTGTTCCCCTTTGTTTCAGTGTTAACGAAAGTTGTGTTCCCCTTTGTTTCAGTGTTAACGAAAGTTGTGTTCCGCTTTGTTTAAGTGTTAACGAAAATTGTGTTCCCCTTTGTTTAAGTGTTAACGAAAGTTGTGTTCCCCTTTGTTTAAGCGTTAACGAAAGTTATTGTTGCGTGATAAATTCTCGCAACATCGTTTTATTTCAATATCTATTTTATAACGCAAGGGCAACAACTGCTTGAAATTTATAGTCACTTTTCTCGGTAAGCATTTGTCTTCTCGCGTTGGTATCGAATGCAGTTAAGTTTGAGCTGTGGTCATTTTTGCGCTGGACTGCGCATGACTTGTCTTGTTGTTTGGTCGAGCGGTTTCCGCCCACCACTAGTGGGAGTGAGCGATTTGGAATGGCGAAAGAGATGCCTCGTTGAAGAGGGGATCTCCGCTATTTTTTGTTCTGTCAGGGATGTGTAGTCCTCTTATGGATATTTCGTTTAGTCGAGATAATACCTCTAGTGTTTTCCCACATGCCGGGAGGCGTGATATTTCTGTGTATTTCATGAAAGCAAGGTAAATTGACTTTTTCATTAACTCTATCGATTTTGGGTCGTGAGCGATTTCGATTCATAGCCTGTCTCCGAAAGTCGTCGTCACGAGATGTTTTTTCCCAGCTCACATGTCGCTGCATTGTACTGCATCGGTTGATGCATGTACCAAGGACCATTACTTGCTACTTTGTTAAATGAACTAGGTTTAGAAAAACCTTTATTATCTAGAGGATATTTTTGAGGACATTATTTATACTTCGGCAGACGTGTCTGTCTTGCTGAAGTCAAACTAAGGAGAGTGAACTGATCTCATACATCTGGTTATCTCCTGGCTGTTATAGAAAAGGATGGAGTTTTCCACCTGACTACATTTACAGCACTATGAAATATAACATGCATCTGACTCATCATTGTAATGCTGTCTACCGTCTATTGCTGTATTGAATGTTGCTGTGATAATGACTGTTTGATGTGCCTACACATTTGCGTAACCATTTTGTCACTGTGGCGTCCACAATAAATAATGAAGAAAAACGTCAACGGCTGTTTTCAAGACTCATTGACTTTATACGTCGTGAGTTTACTGACGTCCTATGTGGATTGCCCTGTTATTGTTGTATGAACATTGTTTTGACTGAACACATCTACACACTACATAAAACCAGACATGCGGATACCATCCATCATCATATGGCATCACGCATCATTTGGTGGCCATAAGCTGGTTTGATTCTGGTACCAGCAAACACGGGGTCCCTTACCCACTTCATTTTCAACAAGAATTCATCAGCATCCTTCAAGAAATTAACATTCTTCAATACAGTCAACATCTTCAAAATTTTCAAAGTACTCGGCGTTGCCCGGTAAAAGTCAAAATTTCAACTTTTGACGGAAACAAGAATTTGACAGTACCCGGCGTTGTTACATGTTGCCGGATAACTCGGACTGCTGTTATCTTTTACGCAAGTCAAGCAAGTTGCTGCTGTCAAGGTTCCAGTGCTGTCGTTTTTGTGAAGGTCAAGTGCCGGTTGAAACGGGTTGTTTTCTGAAGAAGGCCAAGTACCGATTTCCATCAACTTACTTTTGGATTAGAAGGTCAAGTGCCGAAACAACTCAACACACAGTATTTCAGAAGCTCTTGTACCATCGTGTTAGCAGTGGAAGCAGTTCAGATGTGCCATCATCGTTGGAGCTTCGCTCTTTAGGACGTTGATTGACATCCGTTTTTTCTGCTGTTCTACGATTGGAAGCCTATAAGTTAAGTGGCCTGTTTGTATGTAAACTGTGCCCTTATACTTCTGCTGAGTCTTCTGTGTATCATCTCATTCTATATGTTATATGTTTATATGTTATTTGTATATTTATATGTTTATATTTCAGCGGGTTCTCGGTTGGGTGGTGTCTCCGTTAGATTATGCCACGTCATAGAGGTCGTCTATTGTGAGCGTTTTCTGTAGGGTTTGCAAATTTCCGATACTGGAATTTGCTAAGCGACTTCTGTTGCTATTTATGTTAGCTGTGATGACATGTTTTAATATTGTTTTCGTTATTATTTCGCATTCTTTAGTTTTGTTTTGATTTGTTTGTATTTGTTAGCCTACTCTTGTCTATAATTTAGTTTCATACAACATTTTTGTTTATACACTGTGGTGTCATGTATTTTGTTTAATTTTATCGCAGATATCGTCACATTTTTTGTGATATTTCATTAATTTCTGCTTTATTTTTAGTTGATTTCTGCGAAAGTTTTTGTATTGTTGCTGATCTTTGTTATTGTTTACATTGTTATTGTTTACATTGTTTGTATTGTTTACATTTTCAATGTTTACATTCTGCATGTGTTTACATAGTCATTGTTTACAGTTATAGTAATTAGTTAATGGGCTATGCTAATGCACTGTTACTACTACACTGATGATAAATGAATGATGAATAGTGTCGTGCACTATTGAATGAGAAGTGCACTTATGATCAAGAATTGAGTGCTGATATTTCATATACAAGTTCTTTGATTGGAGACTTGTTTCCCACAAAGACTGGGATAATATAAGGTGATGTGAATATACAAGTGCTTAATTAAGACTTGTTACACTTAGGTTTGAAATAAATTAGTTAATTATTTCAGGTTTTGGACTCATATGTTAGACAACATGTCTACATTTGAGCACTTTATTGAGCAGGGTAAATTGCTTGGGAAGACTGGTGATAAGTTAGAAGAATTTGCAACTGCTCGATATGATAAAGCAATGGAAGCTGAACAAAAGAAACTGCAGATGCAGGTGGATGAAAAGAGATTCCAAATGGAAATGGAAAAACAAAAAAGGGAATCAGAAGCTGAGGAAAGAAAACTCCAGCTAGAAGCTGAAAGACTTCAAAAAGAGGCTGAGAATAAAAGACTTGAAAAAGAGGCTGAAAATAAAAGACTTGAAAAAGAAGCTGAAAATGAAAGACTTCAAAAAGAGGCTCAGGCTGAGGAAAGAAGATTACAGAGAGAGTCTGATGAGAGGAAAGAGAAAGCAAAAATGGAACATGAAGAAAAGGTCTTAGCTTTAGAGTTGGAAAAAATTGAAATTGACAAGCATGAGTAATGGTAATGATTCAAACAAGGGTTCATCTTCTGGTAAGGCTAATAATGATACTTTTAAGATTAAGTTACCAACATTTAGTCCTTCCAGTGATGACATAATGTTCTATCTGGACAGATTTGAACAAGCATGTACAGCTCATAACATAGACAAAGCAAAATATGTTTATCAGTTATCAGGGATACTGACAGGTAAAGCTCTAAGTATATTAAATATGGTGGATGAACCTGACAAGAACAATTATGAGGTTGTCAGGGCCGCTTTGTTAAAGAAATATCAGCTTAATGAAGACGGCTATCGTCTACAATTTAAAAACATGTTACCTGAAAATGGAGTTGAATTCTCCGAGTTTATTGCAAGAATACGCATTACTTTCTCACGATGGGTTGAACTATCTAAGACGGAAAAAACTTATGAAGGACTTATGGACTTAATACTTAGAGACAAAGTCATGTCGTCTGTCAATGAGTCTTTCCTTGCTTTCCTTCATGAACGTAAACCTAAAACAATAAAAGAAATGGAAGATTTCTGTTGCCAATACGTAACTGCGCACCCACACATAACCATGGGTAACTCTAAGGTGAAAGAAGGTTTACCAGTTGCTTCGGCAGCTCCGTATGGTCAAAACTTTGCTCGTAGATCCCAACAAAATTTTGATAGAAAGGGTAGCGGTAATTTCTGTCAAAATCATGGAAATCAATTTCATGGTGATTCTTCGAAGAATTGGAGACAGCCTGATAGTACACGTTACTATCACCCTAATAATTATAAGCATTTCAAAAGAGGATATGGTAATAGAGGTTATTCCTGCCGAAGACCTCAGAACCAAACAAATAGATGTTCGCATCAATGTGAACATGATAGTAATCGTGGAAACTGGTATTCGAACCAGGATAACAATTACAATAGAGACAATAATAACTGCAGAGATAATAATAACTCTGATAACTTCAGAGGTAATAATAGTCGGGGTAGATCTCAACACAAAAAAAAGAGATATCAGCAGGCTAATGCTGTACAACAGGAAACTGAGGGAGCCTGTAATCATGTTGTTGATAATAAAAACTTTGACGCTGTCACTAGTTCTGCTTTTGACTTTGAGAGAGCAAACAAATGCCCCCAATGCAGTACTTTATTCGAACCGGGTACCATAACTACTTTGAGTTGTGGTCACCCACTTCCCGCTCTTCCTGCTGCTGTTGCGCATGACGGGAGGGGTTCTTTAATCCTACATAAGGGTCTTGTTAATGATACTCCGGTCTCACTACTTTTCGATTCCGGATGCACCACTATTGGTGTTAGACAATCGCTTGTAGATCCATCTTGTGCTACAGGAAGGGTTATTAAATGTGTCACATTTGGCGGCACTCTAGAAAAATATCCTGCTGTAATTCGCATTGCCACTCCTTTCTTTACTGGAGATGTGCATGCTTGTCTCTTACCTAATCCTATTGCGGACCTTATTATTGGTCGTATTCACGGAGTTAGGGAGTGTACCCCACAGCAGATTGCTGCTTGGGAAGATAATAACATGCAAGCTACAAATGCAGTGGTTACAAGAGCACAAGCTCTACAAACACCCGAAACTTCACTGAATAGTGATAATGAAGTTGATAGCCAAGATAGTCACTTAGTAATCACTCGTGACTCTTTCATAAAATTGCAAGAAGAAGATCCTTCTTTAAAAAAATTCTTCGTTCTTGCGAAGAAAGGTGATCCGAATCAGGATACAAATAGAAAATCTTGGATTGCAATGAGAAACGGCGTACTTGTACGTATGGTACAAGATTCGACTACGTCGGCACATTCGCAAATTCTTGTTCCCAAGAGCATGAGAGTCCAAATATTACAACATGCTCATGACTCGCAATGTGCTGGACATATGGGTTTTTCCCGTACGAAGTCGAGAGTCCTTGCGGCTTTCTTTTGGCCTTTTGTCAATAAGGACATTCGTATTTACTGCCGATCATGCAAGGTATGTCAGGAGGTCAAATCTAGAGGACCACGACATGCTGCGCCTATCCAGGCTGCTGACATTCCTATTCGGGCCGTTTCAGAAAATGGCCATAGATATTATTGGCCCTTTTAAGGTCAAGTCGGCCAGAGGACATCAGTTTATCCTTACATGTGTCGATATGTGCACACGTTGGCCAGAGGCTATTCCTCTTAAGAGCATATCTACTACAGATATCGCAGATGCTCTTTGGTTGATATTTTCTCGCTTGGGGGTTCCCCAGAGAAATATTGTCAGACCATGGCACTCAACTCATATCTGACACTATGTCACAGGTAATGTCTACCTTACATATTGAACGATCTCTCAGTAGTATCTACCATCCTATGGTCTAATGGGTTAGTTGAGCGTCTGAATAGAACGCTCAAGACTTTGCTTGGTAAGATAACTGAAGATCATCCTCAAGATTGGGACAGGGTTTTACCCGCGGCTCTCTTTGCCTATAGAGAAGTCCCTAATGAACACACAGGATTTTCTCCCTTCGAACTTGTCTTTGGCGCGCGTCCACGCGGCCCTATGTCTTTATTACATGATCTCATCACTGCCGATGATATTAGCGATGAAACTCAATCCTCATATGAGTATGTCATTGCTCTTAGACAAAAGATCATTGAGGCATGTAAGCTAGCAACTGCTTCATCAGAAATTGCTAAAGAGAAGGCAAGACAGTTTGCTAACAAGAATAGATGTCTACGACAACTTTGTCCAGGTGACAAAGCATTCGTCCTACTCCCCAGTAGGGAAAATAGACTTCTTATTGCATGGAAAGGTCCATATGCAATAGTCTCTCGGATTTCCGATGTTGACTATGTGGTCGATATTGATGGAAAGCATAAAACTTTCCACATAAACATGCTTTCGGAATTTCACGAACGTCCGGACTATTTGCTGCCTATTTTCCAGGCAACGGATGATGCTCCTGCACCTCACGGTCATTATTCATCCCTGTCTGTCATTCAGGATGAGGAAGCTACCTTCTCTGATGTCAACCTTCCCCTTCAGTGGTTCCATTACATTCCACGGAATCTTGGAAAAACGTTTCTGTTTCTCCTAATCTTTCTGGTGACGAACATCGACGAGACTTGTCGATGTTACAAACATTTCAGGATGTTCTCACTGACATTCCTGGACACACAGATGTCATAGAACATGACATAATTCTTACCGACAATAATCCAATTAGGGTTAGGCCGTATCCTATTCCTATACACTTTCAGTCGCAAGTGGAAAAGGAATTGGATGAAATGATTCAATTAAATATAATTGAACCATCGACTTCACCATATTCTTCTTCCATGGTTATTGTCCGGAAGAAGGATAAGAACATACGAATTTGCGTTGATTATCGCAAAATTGAATCAGGTCACAAAGTTCGACGCTGAACCGATGCCTTTGTTAGAAGATCTACTGATTAGACTTTCTAATTCTAGATTCTTCACTAAACTTGACTTGTCTAAAGGTTATTGGCAAGTGCCTTTAGCAGAGCATGCCAAACCTCTTACTGCTTTTTTCTACACCTAGGGGTCTATTTCAATGGAATGTTATGCCTTTTGGTCTCATGAACGCCCCTGCCACTTTCGTTCGCATGATGCGTCGAATTCTGTCACATCGTACGGATGTCATCGCATACTTAGATGACATCTGTCTCTTCAGTGATACCTGGGAAGATCACTATTTAGGGTTATATGACTTACTGTCCACTCTACGTGAGAATAATTTGACAGCAAAACCTTCTAAAGCTTTTGTTGGTTTTGGTGAAATCTCTTTCCTGGTCATCGTGTTGGTCATGGTCTCTTGAAGACAGAAGACCACAATACTTCCAAAATACTGAACATCTCTGTTCCTAAAACGAAGAAACAAGTTAGGAGTCTCTTAGGTTTAATTCAATTTTATGGGAGATTTATTCCAAATTTATCTTCGATCTTGGCACCTCTCTCAACATTGTTGAAGAAAGGTTCGCCTAATCTGGTCCGTTGGTCTGAAGAATGCCAATCTTCACTAGACCAAATCAAGAATATATTTTCTTCTCCTCCCATCTTAAGATTACCTACTCTTGATAGGACTTTTGTTCTTCGGAGTGATGCTTCATCCACTGGGATTGGAGCAGCACTGATGCAAGAATATGCAAATACTCTGCATCCTGTTATGTACATTTCTAGAAAACTAAATGCGGCAGAGAGGAACTACTCGGTTTTAGACCGTGAGTTGTTAGCGATGGTTTGGTCAATTCTAAAGCTACAAAGATTCCTCCTGGGCGCACATTTCATTCTAGAGACTGATCAGAAAGCTCTTCCAGCTATTCAGACTAAGAATTTGAAGAGTTCGAGATCCACTCGATATGCTATAGCTCTTCAACCTTTTCACTTCACGGTACGAGCTATCCGTGGTGCGGATAATGTGATGGCTGACATTTTGTCTAGATGCCCACATGACTCCAACTAATACTTCTGTCCTATATTTCCATATATTACAGAGTCATAACACACCTATATTTATACAATAGATTAGCACATATGTACTTACTTTATATGTACACACTATCGTGCTTTGTTGTCATCTTCTTCTGTTCGTTTTTAAGATGATAGAGGAGGACTGAGTAGTTAATATAAGGGCCGTTAGTTTACTAAACAGCCACAATTGTTAATAATGTATTGTACCTTATGAAGCATATTAGTTGTTAATTAGCATTATATTGCTTGTACTTTCTCAGAATGTCATTGTTGAGCTGAGGACTTACCTTACGAGTTCTAGATTGTGTACTTACCCTCGGAATACCAGAGCATATATCCTGGATCGTCATGTAGTTTAACTTTACTATGTACTTATGTCATTACATGTCAAAGAATGTACTATTTAAATTTTCCTATCAGATTTGTACATCCATTTTTAAAGACAATATTAGAGTATGCTGTTTAATGATGATTATAGTAACTTGCATACGTATATTGTGTTTACATGCTAACGTGATGTGTGTTGGTGACACCTCCCCGATGTGAATATTTTTTGAGACATATTTATTTTTCTGTTGAGGTATATCCTCACCAGACACTCTATAATTAGCCTATTGTTTGGCAATTTAGTTAATTATCAGCGCATAATTCGTGCGTTTTGAGCCGCTTATCGCATGCTCTTTGATATTAAAAAAAAAAATATGTTCCACATTTTTTTTTTATCGGGAGGAGGTGGTGATATGTTGCGTGATAAATTCTCGCAACATCGTTTTATTTCAATATCTATTTTATAACGCAAGGGCAACAACTGCTTGAAATTTATAGTCACTTTTCTCGGTAAGCATTTGTCTTCTCGCGTTGGTATCGAATGCAGTTAAGTTTGAGCTGTGGTCATTTTTGCGCTGGACTGCGCATGACTTGTCTTGTTGTTTGGTGGAGCGGTTTCCGCCCACCACTAGTGGGAGTGAGCGATTTGGAATGGCGAAAGAGATGCCTCGTTGAAGAGGGGATCTCCGCTATTTTTTGTTCTGTCAGGGATGTGTAGTCCTCTTATGGATATTTCGTTTAGTCGAGATAATACCTCTAGTGTTTTCCCACATGCCGGGAGGCGTGATATTTCTGTGTATTTCATGAAAGCAAGGTAAATTGACTTTTTCATTAACTCTATCGATTTTGGGTCGTGAGCGATTTCGATTCATAGCCTGTCTCCGAAAGTCGTCGTCACGAGATGTTCTTTTCCAGCTCACATGTCGCTGCATTGTACTGCATCGGTTGATGCATGTACCAAGGACCATTACTTGCTACTTTGTTAAATGAACTAGGTTTAGAAAAACCTTTATTATCTAGAGGATATTTTTGAGGACATTATTTATACTTCGGCAGACGTGTCTGTCTTGCTGAAGTCAAACTAAGGAGAGTGAACTGATCTCATACATCTGGTTATCTCCTGGCTGTTATAGAAAAGGATGGAGTTTTCCACCTGACTACATTTACAGCACTATGAAATATAACATGCATCTGACTCATCATTGTAATGCTGTCTACCGTCTATTGCTGTATTGAATGTTGCTGTGATAATGACTGTTTGATGTGCCTACACATTTGCGTAACCATTTTGTCACTGTGGCGTCCACAATAAATAATGAAGAAAAACGTCAACGGCTGTTTCAAGACTCATTGACTTTATACGTCGTGAGTTTACTGACGTCCTCTGTGGATTGCCCTGTTATTGTTGTATGAACATTGTTTTGACTGAACACATCTACACACTACATAAAACCAGACATGCGGATACCATCCATCATCATATGGCATCACGCATCAGTTATGTTCTACATTGTTTAAGTGTTAACGAAAGTTGTGTTCCCCTTTGTTTAAATGTTAACGAAAGTTGTGTTACCATTTGTTTAAGTGTTAACGAAAGTTGTGTTCCCCTTTGTTTAAGTTTTAACGAAAGTTGTGTTCCCCCTTGTTTAAGTGTTAACGAAAGTTGCGTTCCCCTTTGTTTGAGTGTTAACGAAAGTTGTGTTCCCCTTTGTCTAAGTGTTAACGAAAGTTGCGTTCCCCTTTGTTTAAGTGTTAACGAAAGTTGTGTTTCCCCCATGAACACCCTGTGAGATTATTGTAATATTACGTCAAGGATAACAGTCCGACACACTTTGTACTCTTTAGCAACATTCAAGCTGGTGTGACAGGACATGAAGTTAAGAATGGAGGTCATAGCAAATTGAGGAAGTTGAGAGTGGGGTGAAGCTAACAGACGGCCGGTGGGGACAGGGGAAAGAGAAATTCGTGGATGAAAGTAGGACAGAGAGAGGCTGTACAGTGGCAGTCAGCTCATTAAATTGTATTGATAACGTATGGAGCAAAACAATAACACAGAACTAACAAGAACATAGAACTAACAAGAATAAAGAACTAACAGGCGCATAGAACTAACAAGAATTCAGAACGAACAAGAATATAAAACAAGCAAGAACACACAATAAAAACAATAATACAGAACTAACAAGTACATGGAAGTAAGAAGAAATTAGAACTAACGAGAACACAAAGCTAAGGAGAACTAAAGACTATAGAACTAACATAGCTGAGCTAACAAGAACACAGAACTAACATAGCTGAGCTAACAAGAACATAGAACTAACATAGCTGAGCTAACAAGAACATATAACTAACATAGCTGAGCTAACAAGAACAGAGCAGAACATGGAACTAACATGAATACATTTAACGTACAAGAAAATAGAACTAACAAGAGTACAACATTAACAAGGCTAGATAACTAATAGGAACGTGGAGCTAACAACAACACAGAACTAACAAAAACACAACTAACAAGAGCACAGAACTACCTACAACACAGAACCATCAAGAACACAGAACTACCAGCAATAGAGAGCTAACAAGAACACAAAAGAACACATACTAACACGAACACAGAATTAACAGGAACATAGAACTAACAAGAACATGAAATTAACAAGAACACAGAACTAACATGAGCATGGAACTAAAAAGAACACAGAACTAACATTAACATGGAACTAACTAACTAACTAGAACACAGAACTAACAAGAGCATGGAACTAACAGGAGCATAGAACAATTACATGTAACTAACAAGAACACAGAACTAACAAGAGCATGGAACTAACAGGAACATAGAACAATTACATGTAACTAACAAGAACACAGAACTAATAAGGGCACATAACTAACAAGAACACAGAACTAATAAGGGCATAGAACTAACAAGAGCACAGAACTGACAGAAACACAGAACTAAATAGAAAACTAACAAGAACACAGAATGAAATATGGAACTAACAAAAACATGGAACTAACAAGAACATGGAACTAACAAGAAAATAGAATTAACAAGAACAATCGTTTTGAAGATTTAATCATGCTGATGTCTTACTTCTCGAACCTTAAGTTCAAACAAAAAAAAAAGCAGCCATATATTCAAGAACACAGCAGATACGTCCTTTTTAGACTACATTGTGAAAAAAAATCATTATTATACATTCCTATTATATTCTAACAACCTCATATAAAAAAAACGATAATTTGAAATATCTCAGATAATGAACTCAGTAATGTGAACTACACGTGAATATTACTGAGCATGTATGTTAATATACAGCTGACGATTATGTTAAAAATAAGGGGAAGTAACAAAGAAAAATGTGATTCTCACTAAGTTTTCACAAGTTGTGTCGCTTGGCAAGATCGCATTCACACACCTATGAGAACATAATTGCTAGACGTGACATACACCATACACCGAGCTAAATGGCTGTAAGAAAACAACACGTTATGGCACATTAATCTCCCAAGAGGCGCCTGGTTGCACCCTGCTTGGTTATAATCGCATCTCCTTATGTCTGCTCTGTACACTAAAGAAAATAAGCTTACAAACTACATGTAGGACTTACACTTCAAAATATTCTTTCGTCAATTTACAACTTTTTTTCTAAATACGAGTTATTATCTGTAGATAGGGCACACATTGAGAGGACCAGATAGTAGCCCTACAAGACAGTCTCTGTTCAGGAATTCCAAGGGTTAAAGAAATTGAGAGGGAGAATTTCATGTGACATCCATTCAAAATTGTTCCATACATTGTGTATCATTTCTTTGTCGAATTTCTTCTCCATGTGTTTTTCTTCCCTCTAGGCCTTCGTCTATCTCTGTTATCCTGGAGAGTCCAGAACAAAGACTGCCTTGTAAAGCTATCAGCCAGTTATCTCAGTTTGTTGTCCTATCTAACACCGGAGTCTTTTCACATCTTGTACCGCTGCTTTTTTTGTGTAGTTCTTGTCACCATTTGCCAGTTGATAATACCGGTACTACAGACTGTCACAAGTGGCTGCTTGCGTAGAACAGAAGGTATGAAGTGGTATGGTAAGATCCCTAATGTGGAACTGATGACAAGAACCAGACAAGTGTCAGTAGAACTGATGACAAGAACCAGACAAGTGTCAGTGGAACTGATGCCAAGAACCAGACAAGTGTCAGTGGAACTGATGACAAGAACCAGACAAGTGCCAGTGGAACTGATGACAAGAACCAGACAAGTGCTAGTGGAACTGATGACAAGAACCAGACAAGTGCCAGTGGAACTGATGACAAGAACCAGACAAGTGTCAGTAGAACTGATGACAAGAACCAGACAAGTGCCAGTGGAACTGATGACAAGAACCAGACAAGTGTCAGTGGAACAAGAGATGAGAAGAAGACGCTGGAGATGGATAGGACACACACTGAGGAGGAAACCTGTAGATAGCTTTACCAGGCAGTCCTTGTTCTGGAACCCCCAGGGTAAGAGAGGTAGAGGGGGACCAAGGAACACATAGAGAAGAGAACTGGAGACAGACATGAAGAAGACATAGAAACACCTTGAGTTGATGGCACTTGACAGGAAGACTTGACATAAGTTTGTTGAAGACCTATGCTCCTTGGGGAGCTGAAGGCTGATGCATGAGTGAAATCCTTCTATTCCACCAACGCTTATTGTGGTCTCCATGTTTCACTTTTATCTCAGACAAGGCTCATGAAAGTAGCTATTCCTTTCAAATGCACATGTGTTCATACAGAGCCACTGTAAGAGAAAAGTCAAGTGCACAAGTGTTCACACAAAGTCACTGTAAGAGAAAGATCGAGTGTTCACAGAATCACTGTAAGAGAAAGATCGAGTGTTCACAGAGTCACTGTAAGAGAAAGATCGAGTGTTCACAGAGTCACTGTAAGAGAAAGATCGAGTGTTCACAGAGTCACTGTAAGAGAAAGATCGAGTGTTCACAGAGTCACTGTAAGAGAAAGATCGAGTGTTCACAGAGTCACTGTAAGAGAAAGATCGAGTGTTCACAGAGTCATTGTAAGAGAAAGATCGTGTGTTCTCAGAGTCACTGTAAGAGAAAGATCGAGTGTTCACACAAAGTCAGTCTAAGAGAAAGATCAGTGGCACCAGTGTTCACACAAAGTCACTGTAAAAGAAAGATCAAGTGCACAAGTGTTCACACAAGTTCACTGTAAAAGAAATATCAAGTGTTCACACAAAATCACTGTAAGAGACAGATCGAGTGTTCACACGACGTAACTGTTACTAAAAGATCAAGCGCACCAGTGTTCACACAACGTCACTAAAAGAAAGATCAACTGTTCAGACAAAGTCAGTGTTAGAGAAAGATCACGTGTTCACACAAAGTCACTGTGACTAAAAGATCAAGTGCACCAGTGTTCACACAAAGTCACTGTAAAAGAAATATCAAGTGCACAAATGTTCACACAATGTCACTGTAAGAGAAAGATTTAAGACACCGAAAAGTCAAGATGTTGGAAGGAACAACATCAAACGTCAACTACAGTCAGACAGAGACTAAAACCGTTTGGACATCTGGATACTCAGCTACCATCGCGTGCCTTCAAGAACAGACGTCACAGACGCTCTAGCTTTATGGCAACGAGACGTTCGTTGGCATACTCCTGGGTCTAGTTACTACAAGCCAGGGTAACATATTTTCAACAGCAACGGAAACTAAACTGTCCCACGACTCTTCAGTGCATGAGTGAAAGTCAAACTACAATACAACTATGTGACAATCATGGTAAATTTTTTTTACAAGTACCAGTACACGAACTGTGATAGTTAAATGTAAGAGTACAAAAAAATGTGATAGTATTACAAGGAGTTGTCAGGTTACGTGACTAAATGTACAAAAGTGTACAATATAAAAGCGAACAAAAATGGTACATATACTACATGCATAAGTTAGTTACAGAGTTATGAATATTCCGACATTAAATCACAATTCTGCATTGTCATCTGACGCCAACAAGTTATCTTATATATGTACACTCATCACACATACAGTCTGCGATATATACTGTACACAAATACAGCGATACAATTAAATACATACACACGTCATCACCAGTTGCGTGCATAATAATGATTCTGCAACGATTTCTGATGTCTTGATTGAGTTTCTTTTTTTTTTTTTGTCCGTAATTTTTTTATTTTTAAGGAAATGTTTTCTCTTGTTGTTTCCTTCTCGTGTCTTCTACTTTTCTGTGCCTTCTTTATTCTGTGTTGGCAATGGCTACATTTTCAATGTTTGCTATTGTTTTACCGCCGCAGGCGACCTATGTCTTTACTGACTGTGTGTGGTACACCACTCTGAGTGGAGACCTCCCAGTACCAAAGACTGCTGTGCCTGTCTTCAGATTTGCTCCTTTCCTCAGACCTCCGGGTCCTGAGAGTTCCTCTATAAATGCCTTTGTGCAGATGAGGAAGGACATCCCTCGAAACCTTCGGGTATATGAGGCTCTGTCCATTTTGGCTGGAATGACGTCTCGATAGTTCGGAGGTTTTATAGCGAATATGAGTACACTTGAGGGCAAGTCCGGGCACAATGGGCTAATCACCTGTTTGCCAAGTCACTTTGATTACATGTCCTGCCCATGGGCCTTGTGCACTTGGGTCCCCTCTACACTTCGTTTCACGGGGTAGAAGAGGGTACGATTATGAGATGAGATGAGATGCTATTGTTTTATTTAATTACCGGTATTTATTTATTGTTATAACTTTGTCTACACATGCCTGATGAGGATTTTGTCCATCGTATTCGATCAGGACCATCGACATCTCTCGTAATACATTTCCTTCTATGATGTTAAGTGGGTGCGCCGATCAAGCCAATGCGGGCAAGAAAAGTTATGTTGTATGACCGACATACAAGGCCCCAAGACAATACTGGCTGCACATCCACGCTTGACTTTCGGGCCGCACGTTTTCTCGGGGCCACCCTCACACGGTTGGCCTCGCTGACTGCAACACTCATTTTGAAAGCGCCTCTCCAGGCTGTGCGATCCTGTGTCAGTTCCTCCCAGGTGGTTGTATTAATCTGGCAGCTCTTCACTGACTCCCTCAGGCTTTCCTTGAAGCGCTACACGTGCCTAGAGTTTGTTATTTACCTTAAACATATCTTAGTGAGTCATTATGGTATTATTTAGGCTTTTCTCTATTGATTTCTTGGCTGCGGAAGGCACGCGCAGTTGGTTTTCAAAATTCGACATTCTCTGGCTAAAAATTATTTCTGTGTCCATAATGATAAAATTACGTGTCCGCAAAGCTAATATCTAGATGGATATAGATGTAATCTATCGTGTATCTTCTGATTATGATACCTTCTACTTATTTTATTTGATTATTCGACTTTCTGCTCCAGTAATTTAAGTTCTCTGAGTAAAATCCTGTGTGATGAGATACTTAAGAAAAGCCATTAATGTTAAACAGGAGAGACAGAACGAGAAATGATGAGATCGGGAGAATTGTAGGAACTACATCCTGTAGAACAAAAACAACAACCAAAAAGCTACAGACTTTTATAAACGGGTACTTGCGTAGAATAGAAGGACTGAAATGGTATGACAAAGTCACAAATGTGGAACTGATGACAAGAACCAGACAAGTGCCAGTGGAACAAGAGTTGAGAAGAAGACGCTGGCGATGGATACGACACACATTGAGGAAACCTGTTGATAGCATTACAAGGCAGGCCTTGATCTGTCATCCACAGGGAAAGAGAGGCAGAGGTAGACCAAAAAACACATAGAGAAGAGAACTGGAAACAGAGGTGAAAATGATGAGGAAAACATGGAAAGAACTTGAGCAGATGGCACATGACAGGAAGACTTGGCGTGTGTTTGTTGAAGGCCTATGCTCTTCGTGGAGCTAAAGGGTATTGATTGACATCCTGCATCAAGTCTATACAGAGACAGAGAATTAAGTGGTTTGACCATCTCATGAAAATGGAGCCTGATCAGTTACCACAACGCACATACACCAGTAGATCTGGGTACAGTCGACATCTTGTTGGTAGCTAGAACACTATGCGGTTGAATTACAGAAAAGGGTCCAGTCGCTATCTTTTTGGTAAAATTGTGATCGATACGTCGCTCAAAGATATTTTCTACGGACAACTGGCAGATGGCAAAATAACAGCCGGGCGACCGCAGCCGAGGTTCTAAGATATGTGCAAGAGAGACGTGAAAGTACTAGACATAAATCCAGCAACCTGGGAGGATGAAGCTGCTGATCGCACCAAGTGAAAAGGCTCCCCACGACGGCACCTCAAACTGTGTGAAATGTAGCTTTTACAACGAGCAGAAGAGAATGAAACAGAATACGTCGAAGTAACACCAGGACACACACAGCTAAGGGTTATCATTTCAAGTGGATATCACCCCCATAGTCTGTTATGTCTGGATGGTGGCTACTACTTTGACCGTATCACTTGATTGAAAAAAAAAGAAGAAAATAATATTTTGCCAGGATCTATGATAGCGTCCGAATGCTGTGTTTCAGCTTAAAAAAAAAATAGTGCACACAACCTTAATGTCTGTGACAGAGGATATTATGAAAATAGATTTCATATATCTACATTTTTCTTTCACCTTGCTTCCTTATTAGTTACGCACGGTTTGTTAACCTAAAACCCTCCTACACTCAGATAGCTGTCTCTTTCTTAATTTAGCACGCCTATTTAAATTTCTTTTCTTTATTGTTTTAGGAATGTTTACCAACAGATCTATCTGCTAACGCAGAACCCCTGGTTGTTCGATGTTCGTTGCATTCTTATTTTTGCCACGCCTTATTTTTGCTTTCTCTACTGTCGTACAGGTAGACAGAACGCGTAGAGAGGGGATGTGGTGGTAGATTTGTAGAAAACAAGGGCGACTATTTCAAAACGTCGTCCCTGTTTATTAGTTCAAGTTCTCAGGGGGAGATAAGTTAATGTAGTTAGACGTAGTTTTCGGTAGATTTTTGGTCAGGGGGACCTAATCTGAAAGAAAAAAAGGGGGATAATTTACAATTTACTCCCCCTTGTCCGTTCTTCCGTGTAACGCAATTAAGCCACGGACCGACGAGATCAAGAGACGATTTGATCGTGGGACCACGTCTGCTCGGCAGTGATGGTGTCAATATTTTCTTTCATTCAGAATCTGAAACACAGAAATCCCCAAAGTTGTTAGGTGTAACACTGGTCAGCGACTTTTCTACCATTTTAATATATAAAGCTCTGCATTTAAAACTCAATTTATTCAGTACACGCAGATTTTTCAGATATCTAGCTGCGATTTCTAAATCCATTTTACTATTTGGAATTACCAAGTTTTCGTTGGAGTTGTTTAATTTCTGTGTTTGTGGTAAATACTATACTAGAAGTTTGAGTGATTAAATTTTAAGTCCGTATTTTATTTCACTAAGATTTTTCTGTGTAGAGTGATTTAATGGTTAAGTCTGTCATTTTATTTCACTAGGATTGTTGTGCTTATTGGCTGGCGAATTAAAATTAGTTATAGCTAAATTGTTTCGGCTGTAGCGTCGATTTAATTAATTGCTATTTAACCAGTAAGGGATATTTTAATCGACTAGTAAATGCACTGTTCATTATGAGTATTGACGAAATATATATTTATTTCTAATTCATGATGATTAATTTTATTATAGAATTTATTTCACGGGAGTTTTTAAACGGTCATATAAGCTCCAGGCTTGTAGTTTCAATTAAAGTTAAATAACCGAAGTGGATAAATATATTATATTTTACGCGGGTGAGGATAGGATTGAGAATACTATATGGTGGTTAAGTATTTTGTACTTTTTCTTCCTATACACAGTACTGGATCAAACCCAAAACCCTTCCAGCGGCTTCCATATAAATCTGAGAATAACCATATCAAAGAACATTTTTTTACTTAGTATCTGGGTCTTCAAGGTGAACCTGTCTGGTTTCATGTTTACACACAGAAAGAGACAGAGTACCAACCCAAAGAACATTAAGAGTGACTTTGTAACTGGGCCTATAGATCCAGATTTCTTTTTTTCCAAATTTCATTTTCATTCAGCCCGTTGTGGCGAAATAACCAACATTAACATTTCCCGACTTTTGACCATTTGTGGTGTGACAAGGAATTTTTATACTGAGAGAAGTTACCGACCTGACATTCCTAATGTAAATGGAAATCTTAAGCTACTGACACTGTGAGCACTGTTAAACTTCTTACCTGGACAAATTAATGTGACATAAACCGCAATCCTAAATAAAGTAACAAAGTGAACATTCCCCAGATAAGTGGTTTTAATCTGTCTTTGAAGAGCTGGGGTTTTATTTTACCAAAAATAACACTGTATTTGCCGTGTGCGTGTGTCCTAAAGATTGTTCCAGAAGTTGCAAATCAAGTATTTGGTAAGAACGAATGAACGTGGCCACGGTTGTATGGAAAGAAAGAAAACAGGAATGAGTAACTCTTTTATTGTATAATCCATGTACTCACTTTGAATATTTCTTACTGTGTTTTGCTAATACTGTTCATTTTTCAGAAATAGAATAACGTAGAAACTCTGTTCTTTACAGTATAGTCAAATTCTATACCATAGTGCTAATCTTTTGACCTTTTGGGGGGTTAATTAACTTTTTTCTTGTGGGATCTTGTCTCAACAGGGGAGGGGGGTGATAGTACTTATGGGTCTATTTCTTTATTAATTATGTACCCCTATGATTTTTTTTTTATATTCGATATATGATAATATATATGTTGTGAAGTTTCTTTATGGTAAATAAAATTTACATAAACTGTAATTTCTGTGTTGGTCAGCTCGTCCCAACATCCACATTCCATTAGTATAGTTTTCACGTTTGTCTCATTGTCGTCACTTATGTGTGTGTGTGTATGTGAGTGGTGGATATATATATATATATATGTTAAAAAAAATAATGTGTGACAAAGGTGCAGGTTGTACTTCAAAATTTTTTTAATGAACACAAATTACTAAGTTACCATTTATTAGTCAGATTCCGCATCCTTGTCGTAGATTACCGATAGGTGATTAAGAACAATGTTAGGTCCCTTCTGAATAGAACTGACAAAGGTGATGACTCAGTGCGAGATAAGGTAAACAGATAGATTTCACTAGTGAGTTGGTGGAAAGGTAGAGTCTGTCACTGGATTTGAGAAAAAAAAAAAAATTACTCTAGTCCAGCCTATCGGTTACGACTAAAAAAAATTTGTTGTTCCGACAGTTCCCTTTCTATTATATATATATATATATATATATATATATATATATATATATATATATATATATATATATATATATATATATATATATATATATATATATATATATATATATATATATTATATATATATATAAAGGGAACTGTCGGAACAACAAATTTTATATATATATATATATATAAATATATATATATATATTAATATATCTATATATATATATATATATATATATATATATATATATATAGAAAGGGAACTGTCGGAGCAACAATATTTTTTAGTCGTAACAGATAGGCTGGGCTAGAGAAGTTTTCTCAAATCCAGGGACAGACTTTACCTTTTCACCAACTCACTAGTGAAATCTATCTGTTTACCTTATCTCGCACTGAGTCATCATCTTTGTCAGGTCTATTAAGAAGGGACCTAACATTGCACTTAATCACCGAACGGTAATCTACGACAAGGGTGCGGAGTCTGACTAATAAATGGTAACTTAGTAATTTGTGTTCATTAAAAAAATTTTGAAGTACAACCTGCACCTTTGTCACACATTATTATTTTAACAAAGAGGCTATAAACAGGAATAGGGTTAGTGGTTATTGTGTAATTACTGCAAGAAACACGGGCACGTGTAAATATGACGAATTGACCGACAAGATGGTGACTATACCTTAACCTGTGACTCAAGTCATCCTGCAGTGTTTATTAGAATAGCTTAAACTTTTTCACAAGAAAGAATCTTTACGTTTTTGACTAGATTAGTTAACATTTTTCACAAGAAACACCTTACGTTTTGACTAGAACAACTTACATTTTCATCAGAAACACCTTACGTTTTGGCAAGAACAACTTAACATTTTCACAAGAAACACCTTAAGTTTTGACGAGAACAACTTAGATTTTCACCAGAAAGACCCTACGTTTTGACTAGAACAACTTAACATTTTCACAAACAACTGAAGTTTTGTCTAGAAAAACTTACATTTTCGCCAGAAACATCTTACGTTTTGATTAGAACAACTTACATTTTCGCCAGAAAACACCTTACGAATGTGAAATAGAACAACTTACATTTTCACCAGAAACACCTTACGTTTTGACTAGAATTACTTACTTTTTCACCAGAAACACCTTACGTTTTGACTAGAACAACTTACATTTTCACCAGAAATACCTTACGTTTTTGACTAGAACAACTTACGTTTTATGACTAGAACAACTTAGATTTTCACCAGAAAGACCTTACGTTTTGACTAGGACAACTTACATTTTGACTACAACAACTTACTTTTTCACCTGAAACACCTTACGTTTTAATAGATCAACTTACATACATTTTCACCAGCAACACCTTATGTTTTGACTAGAACAACTTACATTTTCACCAGAAATACCTTACGTTTTGACTAGAAAAACTTACATTTTCACCAGAAAGACCTTACGTTTTGACTAGAACAACTTGCAGTGTGACTAGAATAAATTATATTTACCTTTGCCAGCTTATATTTTTGCCACAACTACTTATTTTTTAAACTAGAACAACTTAGATTGTGACTAGAACGTTTTAACTAGAACAACTTGTGTGACCGAAGGATGGCGTGAAGGTAAAGCGACCTGAAACTAAAATTTTAACTTTTCCTGTAGACGCCTTTTCTCTCAGTGATGTTTCTGCTGTTCACCATTTTCCTGTAGATGCCTTTTCTCTCAGTGATGTGTCTGCTGTTCACCATTTTCCTGTAGATGCCTTTTCTCTCAGTGATGGATGTTTCTGCTGTTCACCATTTTCCTTTGCGCTGCTTATGGAGCATAGAACCACCACGTGAGCTGGTTGGTCCCCTTTCAGAAGCCTGCACCAAGCATTCTTGTAGCGGTGGTTCCTGTGTCAATATATTTTATATATGATGAGCTTGCCAACCCCAAGTGGACTCTTATTATACCAATATCTCTGTGTGAAAGATGCTTTCATGTTAATAATTTTATATTTCTGGTGTTTAAAACAAATTTGTCTTCAACATGGCTTGGTTGATCATATCTCTTTACCCGGCGCTGTTTTTCAGTTCTGTTGCTGACTTCCGCTGTTTGGACACGTGGTTGGAGCTTAAACCATGACCTAATTAACCCACGCTCTGACCTGTAGATGCATTTTTGTAAGAGAAAACAAATTACAGTAGAACTCCATTTATCCGAACCCCAATTATCCGAACATCCAATTATCCGAACACTTTTTCCAGAAAAAAAAAATCAGTCTCCACCAGTCACGTTAGACTACAGTTCTGAATCTTTTGATGCGGCAAGCTTCAAATGTGTGCGAACAATTTGTAGACAATGAGATGGGCTAATGGACGGTCGCTTACGTACATGAAGTCAGTTAGATCATAAAGTCCGTTAATATCTGGTTTACCAATCCAGTGTACCTGTGAGTTCTAGGCAGAACACTGGCTAAACAGACAGTTCAACTTAAAATAATTGTGTCTGCTACTACAGCAGAATAATTTTGGTGTACACGTATTTCTCTGTGCGACCTGGCATCTTCCAGTAGGCCTAAAGCATATAAAAGGAATCGCAATGTTTTGTCAATTGAAACGAAAACAGAAATTATCAAGAGACTAGGAAAAGGTGAAACTGTGTCTTCATTTGCGAGGATTTTCAATGTTGAGAAAGCTACCGTCTCTGACATCAAAAGTAACAAGGATAAAATTATGAGTTTTGCATCGAAATTGGATAGTGAAAAATGGGTCGAAGAAACATAAAACCATGAGAAATGTGAAAGATTTGAAATTGGAAGAGGCTTTGTATATATGGTTTGTGCAAAGAAGAAGCAAAGGGGAACCTATCTCTGGCTCTCTATTGTGTGAAAAGGCACTTCAGTTCAACAGTCAACTTGACGGTCCTCCTGACTTTAAGGCTAGCCAGGGATGGTTAAGAAACTTTAAATCTCGTCATGGCATACGAGAATTGGAGATTCAAGGGGAATCTTCATCTAGCGATGCAACTGCCGCTGAAAATTTTAAAGAAACATTCTTGGCTTTTTTGGAAGAAGAAGGTTATTTACTCGATGATGTGTATAATGCCGATGAGACTGGTGATGCGTGATGCCATAATGATGATGGATGGCATCCGCATGTCTGGTTTTGTGTAGTATGTAGGTGTGTTCAGTCAAAACAATGTTCATGCAACAATAACAGGGCAATCCACATAGGACGTCAGTAAACTCACGACGTATAAAGTCAATGAGTCTTGAAACAGCCGTTGACGTTTTTTCTTCATTATTTATTGTGGACGCCACAGTGACAAAATGGTTACGCAAATGTGTAGGCACATCAAACAGTCATTATCACAGCAACATTCAATACAGCAATAAACGGTAGACAGCATTACAATGATGAGTCAGATGCATGTTATATTTCATAGTGCTGTAAATGTAGTCAGGTGGAAAACTCCATCCTTTTCTATAACAGCCAGGAGATAACCAGATGTATGAGATCAGTTCACTCTCCTTAGTTTGACTTCAGCAAGACAGACACGTCTGCCGAAGTATAAATAATGTCCTCAAAAATATCCTCTAGATAATAAAGGTTTTCTAAACCTAGTTCATTTAACAAAGTAGCAAGTAATGGTCCTTGGTACATGCATCAACCGATGCAGTACAATGCAGCGACATGTGAGCTGGGAAAGAACATCTCGTGACGACGACTTTCGGAGACAGACTATGAATCGAAATCGCTCACGACCCAAAATCGATAGAGTTAATGAAAAAAGTCAATTTACCTTGCTTTCATGAAATACACAGAAATATCACGCCTCCCGACATGTGGGAAAACACTAGAGGTATTATCTCGACTAAACGAAATATCCATAAGAGGACTACACATCCCTGACAGAACAAAAAAAAGCGGAGATCCCCTCTTCAACGAGGCATCTCTTTCGCCATTCCAAATCGCTCACCCCCACTAGTGGTGGGCGGAAACCGATCGACAAACAACAAGACAAGTCATGCGCAGTCCAGCGCAAAAATGACCACAGCTCAAAAGTTAACTGCATTCGATACCAACGCGAGAAGACAAATGCTTACCGAGAAAAGTGACTATAAATTACAAGCAGTTGTTGCCCTTGCGTTATAAAACAGATATTGAAATAAAACGATGTTGCGAGAATTTATCACGCAACATATCACCACCTCCTCCCGATAAAAAAAAAATGTGGAACATATTTTTTTTTTAATATCAAAGAGCAAGCGATAAGCGGCTCAAAACGCACGAATTATGCGCTGATAATTAACTAAATTGCCAAACAGTAGGCTAATTATAGAGTGTCTGGTGAGGATATACCTCAACAGAAAAATAAATATGTCTCAAAAAATATTCACATCGGGGAGGTGTCACCAACACACATCACGTTAGCATGTAAACACAATATACGTATGCAAGTTACTATAATCATCATTAAACAGCATACTCTAATATTGTCTTTAAAAATGGATGTACAAATCTGATAGGAAAATTTAAATAGTACATTCTTTGACATGTAATGACATAAGTACATAGTAAAGTTAAACTACATGACGATCCAGGACATATGCTCTGGTATTCCGAGGGTAAGTACACAATCTAGAACTCGTAAGGTAAGTCCTCAGCTCAACAATGACATTCTGAGAAAGTACAAGCAATATAATGCTAATTAATAACTAATATGCTTCATCAGGTACAATACATTATTAATAATTGTGGCTGTTTAGTAAACTAACGGCCCTTATATTAACTACTCAGTCCTCCTCTATCATTTTAAAAAACGAACAGAAGAAGATGACAACAAAGCACGATAGTGTGTACATATAAAGTAAGTACAGATGTGCTAATCTATTGTAGAAATATAGGTGTGTTATGACTCTGTAATATATAGGAATATAGGACAGAAGTATTAATTGGAGTCATGTGGGCATCTAGACAAAATGTCAGCCATCACATTATCCGCACCACGGATAGCTCGTACCGTGAAGTGAAAAGGTTGAAGAGCTATAGCATATCGAGTGGATCTCGAACTCTTCAAATTCTTAGTCTGAATAGCTGTAAGAGCTTTCTGATCAGTCTCTAGAATGAAATGTGCGCCCAGGAGGAATCTTTGTAGCTTTAGAATTGACCAAACCATCGCTAACAACTCACGGTCTAAAACCGAGTAGTTCCTCTCTGCCGCATTTAGTTTTCTAGAAATGTACATAACAGGATGCAGAGTATTTGCATATTCTTGCATCAGTGCTGCTCCAATCCCAGTGGATGAAGCATCACTCCGAAGAACAAAAGTCCTATCAAGAGTAGGTAATCTTAAGATGGGAGGAGAAGAAAATATATTCTTGATTTGGTCTAGTGAAGATTGGCATTCTTCAGACCAACGGACCAGATTAGGCGAACCTTTCTTCAACAATGTTGAGAGAGGTGCCATGATCGAAGATAAATTTGGAATAAATCTCCCATAAAATTGAATTAAACCTAAGAGACTCCTAACTTGTTTCTTCGTTTTAGGAACAGAGATGTTCAGTATTTTGGAAGTATTGTGGTCTTCTGTCTTCAAGAGACCATGACCAACACGATGACCCAGGAAAGAGATTTCACCAAAACCAACAAAAGCTTTAGAAGGTTTTGCTGTCAAATTATTCTCACGTAGAGTGGACAGTAAGTCATATAACCCTAAATAGTGATCTTCCCAGGTATCACTGAAGAGACAGATGTCATCTAAGTATGCGATGACATCCGAACGATGTGACAGAATTCGACGCATCATGCGAACGAAAGTGGCAGGGGCGTTCATGAGACCAAAAGGCATAACATTCCATTGAAATAGACCCCTAGGTGTAGAAAAAGCAGTAAGAGGTTTGGCATGCTCTGCTAAAGGCACTTGCCAATAACCTTTAGACAAGTCAAGTTTAGTGAAGAATCTAGAATTAGAAAGTCTAATCAGTAGATCTTCTAACAAAGGCATCGGTTCAGCGTCGAACTTTGTGACCTGATTCAATTTGCGATAATCAACGCAAATTCGTATGTTCTTATCCTTCTTCCGGACAATAACCATGGAAGAAGAATATGGTGAAGTCGATGGTTCAATTATATTTAATTGAATCATTTCATCCAATTCCTTTTCCACTTGCGACTGAAAGTGTATAGGAATAGGATACGGCCTAACCCTAATTGGATTATTGTCGGTAAGAATTATGTCATGTTCTATGACATCTGTGTGTCCAGGAATGTCAGTGAGAACATCCTGAAATGTTTGTAACATCGACGAGACTTGTCGATGTTCGTCACCAGAAAGATTAGGAGAAACAGAAAACGTTTTTCCAAGATTCCGTGGAATGTAATGGAACCACTGGAAGGGGAAGGTTGACATCAGAGAAGGTAGCTTCCTCATCCTGAATGACAGACAGGGATGAATAATGACCGTGAGGTGCAGGAGCATCATCCGTTGCCTGGAAAATAGGCAGCAAATAGTCCGGACGTTCGTGAAATTCCGAAAGCATGTTTATGTGGAAAGTTTTATGCTTTCCATCAATATCGACCACATAGTCAACATCGGAAATCCGAGAGACTATTGCATACGGACCTTTCCATGCAATAAGAAGTCTATTTTCCCTACTGGGGAGTAGGACGAATGCTTTGTCACCTGGACAAAGTTGTCGTAGACATCTATTCTTGTTAGCAAACTGCCTTGCCTTCTCTTTAGCAATTTCTGATGAAGCAGTTGCTAGCTTACATGCCTCAATGATCTTTTGTCTAAGAGCAATGACATACTCATATGAGGATTGAGTTTCATCGCTAATATCATCGGCAGTGATGAGATCGTGTAATAAAGACATAGGGCCGCGTGGACGCGCGCCAAAGACAAGTTCGAAGGGAGAAAAATCCTGTGTGTTCATTAGGGACTTCTCTATAGGCAAAGAGAGCCGCGGGCAAAACCCTGTCCCAATCTTGAGGATGATCTTCAGTTATCTTACCAAGCAAAGTCTTGAGCGTTCTATTCAGACGCTCAACTAACCCATTAGACATAGGATGGTAGATACTACTGAGAGATCGTTCAATATGTAAGGTAGACATCACCTGTGACATAGTGTCAGATATGAGTTGAGTGCCATGGTCTGACAATATTTCTCTGGGGAACCCCAAGCGAGAAAATATCAACCAAAGAGCATCTGCGATATCTGTAGTAGATATGCTCTTAAGAGGAATAGCCTCTGGCCAACGTGTGCACATATCGACACATGTAAGGATAAACTGATGTCCTCTGGCCGACTTGACCTTAAAAGGGCCATTAATATCTATGGCCATTTTCTGAAACGGCCGAATAGGAATGTCAGCAGCCTGGATAGGCGCAGCATGTCGTGGTCCTCTAGATTTGACCTCCTGACATACCTTGCATGATCGGCAGTAAATACGAATGTCCTTATTGACAAAAGGCCAAAAGAAAGCCGCAAGGACTCTCGACTTCGTACGGGCAAAACCCATATGTCCAGCACATTGCGAGTCATGAGCATGTTGTAATATTTGGACTCTCATGCTCTTGGGAACAAGAATTTGCGAATGTGCCGACGTAGTCGAATCTTGTACCATACGTACAAGTACGCCGTTTCTCATTGCAATCCAAGATTTTCTATTTGTATCCTGATTCGGATCACCTTTCTTCGCAAGAACGAAGAATTTTTTTAAAGAAGGATCTTCTTCTTGCAATTTTATGAAAGAGTCACGAGTAATTACTAAGTGACTATCTTGGCTATCAACTTCATTATCACTATTCAGTGAAGTTTCGGGTGTTTGTAGAGCTTGTGCTCTTGTAACTACTGCATTTGTAGCTTGCATGTTATTATCTTCCCAAGCAGCAATCTGCTGTGGGGTACACTCCCTAACTCCGTGAATACGACCAATAATAAGGTCCGCAATAGGATTAGGTAAGAGACAAGCATGCACATCTCCAGTAAAGAAAGGAGTGGCAATGCGAATTACAGCAGTAGGATATTTTTCTAGAGTGCCGCCAAATGTGACACATTTAATAACCCTTCCTGTAGCACAAGATGGATCTACAAGCGATTGTCTAACACCAATAGTGGTGCATCCGGAATCGAAAAGTAGTGAGACCGGAGTATCATTAACAAGACCCTTATGTAGAATTAAAGAACCCCTCCCGTCATGCGCAACAGCAGCAGGAAGAGCGGGAAGTGGGTGACCACAACTCAAAGTAGTTATGGTACCCGGTTCGAATAAAGTACTGCATTGGGGGCATTTGTTTGCTCTTTCAAAGTCAAAAGCAGAACTAGTGACAGCGTCAAAGTTTTTACTATCAACAACATGATTACAGGCTCCCTCAGTTTCCTGTTGTACAGCATTAGCCTGCTGATATCTCTTTTTTTTGTGTTGAGATCTACCCCGACTATTATTACCTCTGAAGTTATCAGAGTTATTATTATCTCTGCAGTTATTATTGTCTCTATTGTAATTGTTATACTGGTTCGAATTCCAGTTTCCACGATTACTATCATGTTCACATTGATGCGAACATCTATTTGTTTGGTTTTGAGGTCTTCGGCAGGAATAACCTCTATTACCATATCCTCTTTTGAAATGCCTATAATTATTAGGGTGATAGTAACGAGTACTATCAGGTTGTCTCCAATTCTTCGAAGAAGAATCACCATGAAATTGGTTTCCATGATTTTGACAGAAATTACCGCTGCCATTTCTATCAAAATTTTGTTGGGATCTACGAGCAAAGTTTTGACCATACGGAGCTGCCGAAGCAACTGGTAAACCTTCTTTCACCTTAGAGTTACCCATGGTTATGTGTGGGTGCGCAGTTACGTATTGGCAACAGAAATCTTCCATTTCTTTTATTGTTTTAGGTTTACGTTCATGAAGGAAAGCAAGGAAAGACTCATTGACAGACGACATGACTTTGTCTCTAAGTATTAAGTCCATAAGTCCTTCATAAGTTTTTTCCGTCTTAGATAGTTCAACCCATCGTGAGAAAGTAATGCGTATTCTTGCAATAAACTCGGAGAATTCAACTCCATTTTCAGGTAACATGTTTTTAAATTGTAGACGATAGCCGTCTTCGTTAAGCTGATATTTCTTTAACAAAGCGGCCCTGACAACCTCATAATTGCTCTTGTCAGGTTCATCCACCATATTTAATATACTTAGAGCTTTACCTGTCAGTATCCCTGATAACTGATAAACATATTTTGCTTTGTCTATGTTATGAGCTGTACATGCTTGTTCAAATCTGTCCAGATAGAACATTATGTCATCACTGGAAGGACTAAATGTTGGTAACTTAATCTTAAAAGTATCATTATTAGCCTTCCCAGAAGATGAACCCTTGTTTGAATCATTACCATTACTCATGCTCGTCAATTTCAATTTCTCCAACTCTAAAGCTAAGAGTTTTTCTTCATGTTCCATTTTTGCTTTCCTCTCATCAGACTCTCTTTGTAACTTCCTTTCTTCAGCTTGAGCCTGCATTTGAAGTCTTTCATTTTCAGCTTCTTTTTCAAGTCTTTTATTTTCAGCTTCTTTTTCAAGTCTTTTATTCTCAGCCTCTAGCTGTAGCTTTCTTTCCTCAGCTTCTGATTCCCTTTTTTGTTTTTCCATTTCCATTTGGAATCTCTTTTCATCCACCTGCATCTGCAGTTTCTTTTGTTCAGCTTCCATATGCAGTTTCTTTTGTTCAGCTTCCATTGCTTTATCATATCGAGCAGTTGCAAATTCTTCTAACTTATCACCAGTCTTCCCAAGCAATTTACCCTGCTCAATAAAGTGCTCAAATGTAGACATGTTGTCTAACATATGAGTCCAAAACCTGAAATAATTAACTAATTTATTTCAAACCTAAGTGTAACAAGTCTTAATTAAGCACTTGTATATTCACATCACCTTATATTATCCCAGTCTCTGTGGGAAACAAGTCTCCAATCAAAGAACTTGTATATGAAATATCAGCACTCAAATCTTGATCATAAGTGCACTTCTCATTCAATAGTGCACGACACTATTCATCATTCATTTATCATCAGTATAGTAGTAACAGTGCATTAGCATAGCCCATTAACTAATTACTATAACTGTAAACAATGACTATGTAAACACATGCAGAATGTAAACATTGAAAATGTAAACAATACAAACAATGTAAACAATAACAATGTAA
Source organism: Oreohelix idahoensis (assembly GCA_024509875.1). Lineage (NCBI taxonomy): Eukaryota > Metazoa > Mollusca > Gastropoda > Stylommatophora > Oreohelicidae > Oreohelix > Oreohelix idahoensis. The sequence goes on along the minus strand of JAMPIV010011813.1, from coordinate 78,139 downwards.
ACAATAACAAAGATCAGCAACAATACAAAAACTTTCGCAGAAATCAACTAAAAATAAAGCAGAAATTAATGAAATATCACAAAAAATGTGACGATATCTGCGATAGAATTAAACAAAATACATGACACCACAGTGTATAAACAAAAATGTTGTATGAAACTAAATTATAGACAAGAGTAGGCTAACAAACACAAACAAATCAAAACAAAACTAAAGAATGCGAAATAATAACGAAAACAATATTAAAACATGTCATCACAGCTAACATAAATAGCAACAGAAGTCGCTTAGCAAATTCCAGTATTGGAAATTTGCAAACCTTACAGAAAACGCTCACAATAGACGACCTCTATGACGTGGCATAATCTAACGGAGACACCACCCAACCGAGAACCCGCTGAAATATAAACATATAAATATACAAAATAACATATAAACATATAACATATAGAATGAGATGATACACAGAAGACTCAGCAGAAGTATAAGGGCACAGTTTACATACAAACAGGCCACTTAACTTAAAGGCTTCCAATCGTAGAACAGCAGAAAAACGGATGTCAATCAACGTCCTAAAGAGCGAAGCTCCAACGATGATGGCACATCTGAACTGCTTCCACTGCTAACACGATGGTACAAGAGCTTCTGAAATACTGTGTGTTGAGTTGTTTCGGCACTTGACCTTCTAATCCAAAAGTAAGTTGATGGAAATCGGTACTTGGCCTTCTTCAGAAAACAACCCGTTTCAACCGGCACTTGACCTTCTCAAAAAAACGACAGCACTGGAACCTTGACAGCAGCAACTTGCTTGACTTGCGTAAAAGATAACAGCAGTCCGAGTTATCCGGCAACATGTAACAACGCCGGGTACTGTCAAATTCGTGTTTCCGTCAAAAAAAATTGAAATTTTGACTTTTACCGGGCAACGCCGAGTACTTTGAAAATTTTGAAGATGTTGACTGTATTGAAGAATGTTAATTTCTTGAAGGATGCTGATGAATTCTTGTTGAAAATGAAGTGGGTAAGGGACCCCGTGTTTGCTAGTACCAGAATCAAACCAGCTTATGGCCACCAAATGATGCGTGATGCCATATGATGATGGATGGCATCCGCATGTCTGGTTTTGTGTAGTATGTAGGTGTGTTCAGTCAAAACAATGTTCATGCAACAATAACAGGGCAATCCACATAGGACGTCAGTAAACTCACGACGTATAAAGTCAATGAGTCTTGAAACAGCCGTTGACGTTTTTCTTCATTATTTATTGTGGACGCCACAGTGACAAAATGGTTACGCAAATGTGTAGGCACATCAAACAGTCATTATCACAGCAACATTCAATACAGCAATAAACGGTAGACAGCATTACAATGATGAGTCAGATGCATGTTATATTTCATAGTGCTGTAAATGTAGTCAGGTGGAAAACTCCATCCTTTTCTATAACAGCCAGGAGATAACCAGATGTATGAGATCAGTTCACTCTCCTTAGTTTGACTTCAGCAAGACAGACACGTCTGCCGAAGTATAAATAATGTCCTCAAAAATATCCTCTAGATAATAAAGGTTTTCTAAACCTAGTTCATTTAACAAAGTAGCAAGTAATGGTCCTTTGTACATGCATCAACCGATGCAGTACAATGCAGCGACATGTGAGCTGGGAAAGAACATCTCGTGACGACGACTTTCGGAGACAGGCTATGAATCGAAATCGCTCACGACCCAAAATCGATAGAGTTAATGAAAAAAGTCAATTTACCTTGCTTTCATGAAATACACAGAAATATCACGCCTCCCGACATGTGGGAAAACACTAGAGGTATTATCTCGACTAAACGAAATATCCATAAGAGGACTACACATCCCTGACAGAACAAAAAAAAAGCGGAGATCCCCTCTTCAACGAGGCATCTCTTTCGCCATTCCAAATCGCTCACCCCCACTAGTGGTGGGCGGAAACCGATCGACAAACAACAAGACAAGTCATGCGCAGTCCAGCGCAAAAATGACCACAGCTCAAAAGTTAACTGCATTCGATACCAACGCGAGAAGACAAATGCTTACCGAGAAAAGTGACTATAAATTACAAGCAGTTGTTGCCCTTGCGTTATAAAACAGATATTGAAATAAAACGATGTTGCGAGAATTTATCACGCAACAACTGGCTTATACTGGAAATCATTGCCTCAAAAATCACTTGCATCTCAGCGCGAAGCAGCTGCCCCTGGGTTTAAAAAGTGCAAAGAGAGAGTAACAATTTTGGTAGCCGCGAAATGCCAGTGGAAGTCATCGTTTACCGGTGCTAATGATCGGCAAAGCCCCAAAAAAACACGTTGTTGCAAAGAGAAGTAAAGAATGTGACATGTCTCCCATTGTGCTACAAAAGCACAGAAGAGTGCTTGGATGAATAGTGAAAATATTTCTTGATTGGTATACAAATCAGTTCATCCCAAATGTGAAGAGGTTGAAAGAACAAGAAAAGAAAAACTGGAAAAGTAATTCTTCTACTGGACAATGCACCATCTCATCCAGAGAGACGGATACATTGAATGCAGTTGATGCAAATTTTAAAGTAATTTTTCTGCTTCCCAATGTAACAGCCCTGATTCAACCAAAAGATCAGGGTTGTATAGCAAAGCTTAAAAAGATGTACAAGAAGGAAGTCCTGCGTCGTTTAGTGTTGGCTGAAGATGAAGAAAGTGTGGTGGCGTTTTCAAAAAAAAAGCTTAATCTCAAAGACTGCTGCTATATGTAAGCTGATGCTTGGAACACCCTGTCACAAGATAATCTCAACAAGGCTTGGAATAGATTGCTTGGGAAAAAAGGAGGAAATGAAACTACTGCAGTGGACACAAATGATGATTGTACAAGGGGATTGACATAAGTCTTGGGCCTGACCATGAAGGAGTCCACAGGAGGAAGATGAAACTTGGCACATTTAAAGTTCATCATATTTGCACTGAATGTGTGAAGTACGCGTTTGTTTCTTCAATGGGTTTTCCCGCTACGGTGCACGGCGCAATGTACCCTATTGACCGGATCTGCTGCTCCAAAGATTTGACAAAACAATGGAAAAGAAGGAGGCCAGAGCTGTGCTAAAATTTCTGATGTTTCAGGGAAAAACATCTACAGAAATACACAGGGAGATGGAACCAGTGTTTCGTGATTCTTGTCCTTCATATACTTCGGTAAAAAACTGGTGTCAACAGTTTAAGTGCGGCCGCTCAAATGTTGCTGATCTGCCAAGATCTGGTAGACCAGCCTCAGAGTGCAACGATGAAAATGCAACAAGAGTGAAGAAAAATCATTGACCAGGATCGAAAAATGACAATTGTGGAGATAGCTAGTAGAGTAAAAAACTAAATGAAAGAACAGTTTATAGAATTTTACACAACAGACTGAACATGAGAAAAGTGTGTGCACGCTGGGTTCCGCGACTGTTGACACGTGAACAGAAGCAAACGAGGGTAAATTGCTGTCAACAGTTGCTAAAAAAGTGTAAGTGAAAAAAATTTTTGGAGACCATGGTGACCGTAGATGAGACTTGGGTACACCATTATGACCCCGAATCCAAAATTGGCAGCATGCAATGGAAAACCCCGGGCTCCCCAACACCTGTCAAGCCGAGAGCGCAGAAATCTGCAGGAAAAGTGATGCTGACTGTTTTTTGGGACGGCAAAGGTGTCCTTTTGAAAGATTATCTGCCTCAAGGCAACACAGTTAATGGACAGTACTATGCAGATCTTCTCACCAAACTAAGAAAGGTTGTGACCAGGAAACGAGGGATAACGCGCACTCAAAATCTTCCTTTGCTTCAAGACAACGCGCCCTCTCACAAAACACGGCTTGTGCAGCAAGCAGCCAACGATTTGAATATTGAAATTCTTCCATACCCACCATATTCTCCAGATTTCGCTCCACCAGACTTTTTTCTATTCCCATATCTTAAAAAACAGCTAAAAGGAAATAATTTTGACAGCGATGAAGAGGTTATACTGGCATGTGATGACTGGTTTAGTTTGAAAAATAGGGTGTTCTACTCCCAAGGTCTTTCAAGGTCAAGCAGAGATGGCAGAAGTGTGTCAATTCAGACGGTGGCTATATTGAAAAGGAATAAAACACTATACAAAGTTTCAGCTCTCTGTGACATGTCCTTCATGGTCAGGCCCAAGACTTATGTCAATCCCCCTGTATAAATGAAGTTGTGGAACTGTTTCAAGCAATGCCCGGATTTTCGGACTGTGACAAAGATGATGCACACATGTGGCTAGAAGATGATAATGATTCTGGTTTTCAGTTTTTGAATGACGAAGAAATTTTGTCTTTTGTGCAAGAAGAAAACCAAATACATGTAGTGACCGATGATGAAGACTCCTCAGAAGTACATGATGTACTTGTAGATTATGAAGAAAAACCAAAACGTCGACCAAGTCCTGAAGAGGCCTTTATAGCACTAGAAACAACGATGGCTTGGTACGAGCAAGAAGATGACAGCTGTCCTACACAGCTTCTGCTGTTGAAGAGAATGCGGGACTTAGCAGCCAAAAGGAGACTATCCAGTTTGGTGCAAAAGAGGATTCCTCATTATTTTAAATAGTGGGCTACATCTGTGCAAGTACATATATATGTAAGTTGCGCCTGGTTTTGAATCGTTTGTAATGTTATTTTGAAAACATTTCTCTTTCTTAACAAAAATAATTAATACAAGTAGTACATGCACTGCAGTGTAATAAAAGATTTTGGTGATACAGTGATCTAATACAGTGTGGGTATTATTATTACAGTACAAGTAAATATGTTTTATAGTGTATTTTCCTTGTGATTGTTAATTATTTTTAGAAATATGTGTACATGTACTCGATACATCATGTAATCCAATTATCCGAACATTTGATATCCGAACGATGCTCGGTCCCATGGGGTTCGGATAAATGGAGTTCTACTGTATTCACATCTACAATGATTTTGTTCAGCCTTTGGTGGATAGGGAAGTATCAAATTCATGATCAATCTTCGCAGTATTTAAATTTGTGTATAGGTAAATAAAAACATAGATACAAACTTCTGCCAACGCCACGTCATTTCTGCTGGAAAAAGTGAAACATTTCTCTTGTTGTTGTCAGATACACATTCTCATAATTTCCTTTAAGGTCTCTTCACTTTGTGTTTTATTAACTGCTGCTTTTCTCGAACATTATTTTATATGTTATAATTTTCCCCTCCTTCCTTGTTCATTCCCAAGTTTGGCACTGATAGCACAATGGTGGTATCAACGCAGTATTATTAAGCTGTTACTTTCCATCATCCTTCAGCACCCCAGGAGCATAGGGCTTTAACAAAGTAATGCCAAGCCCTCTTGTCATGGGCCATCTGCCCAAGGTCGTTCCATGACTTCTGTTTTCCTTTCATTTTATGCTTCCCCGTTTCCGTCACCATTTATTTATGGTCTTCCTGTACCTCAGTCACCCTGGGGACTCCAGGACAAGGACTGTCAGGTGATGCTGGCAGATGGTGTCATTAGTGTGTCCCAATCATCGCCATCGTCTTCTTCTCAACTCTTGTTCCACTAGCACGTGTCTGTTTCTTGTCATCAGTTGCACGTTGGTGACCTTGTCATCAGTTGCACGTTGGTGACCTTGTCATCAGTTCCACATTGGTGATCTTGTCATCAGTTCCACATTGGTGATCTTGTCATCAGTTCCACATTGGTGATCTTGTCATCAGTTCTATGTTGGTAACCTTGACATACTATTTCATTCCTTCTATTCCACGCAAGCACCCATTTATGGTCTGTAGCTTTTTGGTTGTTGTTTTTGTTGTTCTCCATGTTGAAACATGGCTATCAATAGCCATAAAATAGGACTGACGTGACATTAGTGTTGATGTTATCAGTTACATAAAACCGTAAATAATTTTTTGTCCTGCATTTGTTACTCTGAGGCGTGACTCCAACATTTTTTATCGCAAACGACATTCGCAACATTCTAATAACGGTGCTGCAATAATAATGTTCCTTCCTCAAAACTCTCTACAGAAATAAGTAAATCTCATACCAAAAACTATATGCCTTGATCAGACATCTAGAACGCACCATAATTTGACATGTGCTGGTTATCTCGTGATAAGCTGTGCGTGAATTTCACAAGACACAGCTGAACCTCGTAATGATGGCGTGTATTTTTTCCACTTTCAATTTAAAAAAAAACTGATCTTCACTCGCTCAATTTTCACAGTACGATCATGACATTTTAAATATCACATTGTCTAAATATTATGTACAGTATTTTTCATCATCTGCATGGCTCTGTCAGAAGTTTTCTGAAAGCTTTCCGAAACTCCTGGTTAAAGATGGTGTAGATAACGGGGTTGAGGAAGCTGTTGATGTAGCCTAGCCACTGGAACAGGCTGAAGAAGATTGGATTCACCTGGCAGGCTGGTAGGTCATCCAGATCATAGCGGATGCAGATTGCTTTCATGATGTTAAGTGTGAAGAAAGGCACCCAGCAGGCTAGAAAGACGCCTGTGAAGATGACATTTTTAAAATGTAATAAATAAGTCGCATATTAAAAATAAGAATCATGAATTGTTAGCGTAATCTTCATTATTGTGTGGTGTAAAAACATGGACAATGAACAGGCGGTTAGCAGAAAGAATTGAGTTTATCTCAGTTTACATATGTGATGTAGGTCTGTGTGCCTTTGTGTACATGTGTGGTGTAGGTATGTGTGCCTTTGTGTACATGTGTGGTGTAGGTATGTGTGCCTTTGTGTACATGCGTAATGTAGACATGTATGCCTTAATGTGCAGGTATAATGTAGGCACGTGTCTTTATGTACATATGTAATGTAGGCATGAATGGCTAAATGTGCATGCGTGAGGTAAGCATTTATGTCTTTATGTACGTACATACATTATGATGTAGGCATTTATGTCTTTATGTATATACATTATGATAAAGGCTATTAATATTTATGTACATGTACGATGTAAGCGTGTATGTCAATATGTACACATATGATGTAGGCACGTGTCTGTGTACATCTATGATTAGGCATGTGTGTCTTTATGTACATGTGTGATGATATTTTCCAATTCAGTCGTAAACTCTTGCAGTATCTGTCCCACAACCGTATGTTTTAATGCACGTGTTATAGGCGTTTTGTCTCGTTCTGGTGAGGTGCGGCACCGCTGAACTGAGACATAAAGTTAAGATAGCGCGCATGTTCAAATATAAAATACTTTTTGTCTTCAGAAATAGGAATAGAACGGGCGAATATTAGATAAGCTTTATTTGCCTTTACTCATCCACCCTGTTAAACCTAATCTTCGGTTATAATAAGGGTATTCAGTGTAATTGTAATTTAAATTTTGAGTGAAGTTTACATTATAAATTTATTTACAAGTGATAGTGCATGAAGTGATATATTGACATTATAATTTTGTTTTCTTCACTTAATTTTTGTCTTCAGCATTTCCATTACGGTATATTTGATTTAGTGTCTTGGGTTTCTAAGTGCTAACGTTCTGTATATCTGTTTTTTTTCCAATTGTTTTAATGTCTTGATTGCATTTATTTTATACCGTTTTTTATTTGTTGTTTTAATGTTTTATATTTTGTTTGAAAGCTGGCGATAATAGTTTTTTTGTGTGTGTTTAAAAAAAAATATATACTGGCTGCTGTCACTCCCCGTTTCCATTATTTTTTCTCCTCCGCGACATTACAAATAGCTCGCAAAAGCATGAAGAACATTGATCCCAAATTTGAGTTAAAGATTTCTACTCAATGCACTTTTGATTTTTCTAAATAACTTGTGTTGATTTTAAGACTTAAAAAAAAAAAAAACAGGAGGAACAAGGCAGCAAATTGATACAAGATTGGATGCGGTGAAGGCATTTCCAATTAGGTTGTCCTGCAAGATCAAAGAAAGATTTGCTGAGTGGCGCCTTTTGTGGACGAGGATAAGTCAGGGCAGTGCGAGCAGTCAACAGAAACGTCATCTTGTGAAGTTCGCCAGATCGCACAAATAACAATATACTCACAGTTTTATCCCCAGGCTATGTTTTTCTGAAGTTGACGGTTTTTTATTTTCTTGATTATGATTGAGTGCTGCAAATGTGAGTCTGTTGTTATGCTGCTTCTGTAGGCTTTTATTACTTAAAATAAATACTTCAGATGTGTGTGACAATGAAAGGATACAGTATAAAAGATGACAGACAGGGCAGAATGTTGCCCTCACCTGTTCGCCAAATTCTTATGATTTTTAAAATAAAGTTAATTCGTTCGTTTGCTCATGAACAAACATTTCTTTGTTTAAAAAAGTTTTAATTTTTTTATTTTTTTATTCCTGATGATTGCTAAATCAAAATGAACAGTCTAAGAAATGGCTACTCTATTTTCAGTTGACGCATGTCACAAACTCACAAAACACCTTGGTACAAGGCACAAACTTTCCAAAAATCATATCAGGCATCACAAACTTACCAAAAACAATAGCTAGTGTCACAAAATTACCACAACCGAGAGCTAGTATCACAAACGTACCACAACCGAGAGCTAGTATCACAAACTTACCACAATCGAGAGCTAGTATCATAAACCTACCACAATCGACAGCTAGTATCACAAACTTACCACAATCGAGAGCTAGTATCACAAACTTACACAAAACGATATATAGTATCACAAACTTACACATAACGATATATAGTATCAGAAACTTACACAAAACGATATATTGTATCACAAACTTACACATAACGATATATAGTATCACAAACTTACATAAAACGATATATAGTATCACAAACTTACACATAACGATATCATCCTCATCATCATGTGACGTATTCTTTCCAGAACGTTGTCTCCATTACAGCTGCTCTGAACGCATCACGATTCTGGGCAAGTCGACCTGCATCAGCCAAAGACAAGTTCAGACTCTCTGTGATGTCCTGGGTCCACCGTCGTCTAGGTCGACCCCTTCCCCTTTTTTCCAGGGACCATGCCTTCCATCACTGTTTTTTTCCAGACTATTATGTCTTTTTATATGACCGAAAAATTTCAGCTTCCTTATTGCGATGGTATTTAGGAGCCAATGTTCCTGTACGTTTAGTGAGTGCAGTACTTCTCTGTTGGTCTTTTTTTCTGTCCAGGGTATTCTCAACATCCTTCTGTAGCATTTCATTTCGAATGATGTAATCTTTTTTGCAACTGTTTTATTGAGTGTCCAAGTCTCGCAGCCGTATGTTGCTACTGGGAATATACATGCTCTGATCAGTTGTAACTTTGTTTCTTTGCTTGTACCTTGCCATAGGTTTTTCATCTGTATTAGTTTATGTGAAGCAATTGCAAGTCTTCTTTTAATTTCCACTGCACAGTCGCCAGAGCTGTTGATGATTGATCTTAAGTATTCGAATTCATTAACACTTTCCAGTTCTTCGTTATCAATTTCAATTTCTGGTTTGGTCTTTACTTTGTCTGTTGTTAATACTTTGGTCTTCTTGGTGTTTAGGTATAGATTCTAGGCCTCGCTGTGTTTTTTGGTGGACATAATTAATTGTTCAAGTCCTTCTGGGTTGGTCGATAGGAGGACTGTGTCGTCAGCATATCTGATTTCCGGGATCTGGTACCCGCCGATGTTAAATGAGTCAAACTCTGTGTGTTCTTGGTCATCTCTTACGTTTCTCATGATATTCTCGGCATAAATGTTAAACAGGTAAGGGGAAAGGGTACAGCCTTGTCTTACTCCTTTCTGTACTTCAAACCATTCTGATGTTTCCCCCTCTATTCTTACGGCTGCGTGTTGTTCTTGGTACAGCAGTGCGATGAGTTGTATAAGGTGGTTTGGAAATCCCATATTTTTCATAATAGCCCATAACTGCTGATGTTGTACACAATCGAAAGCTTTGGTGTAATCAATGAAACAAGTATGTAGGTCAACGTTGAATTCTCTACACTTTTCTATGATGATCCTCATGTTGAATATATGATCTCTAGCGCCTCTACCTGGTCGAAAACCCGCCTGTACTTCGTTTATTTCTGTTTCTAGCTTTTGTTGCATCCTTTTCATTATGATTTGTAATAGTATTTTGCTGGCATGGCTTATAAGAGCTATAGTTCTGTAGTTTGTGCACAGTTTCAGGTTGCCCTTTTTTGGCAAGGGTATGTAAATTGATCTTTTCCATTCCTTGGGCCAAATTCCGCTTTGCCAGATCTTGCAGCATAATGCGTGGTATATAAGTAGTAGGGAATGTTCCTTTTAGGTAGTATTCTGCAGGCGCGCTGCAGGCGCGTGACTTTTATATAGCAAAAATTCTGCAGGCGCGTGACTTTTATATAAGCGCAATCTGCAGGTGCGCTGCAGGGGCAAGATGGCGGACTTGAGCTAACAAGGGGAGGTTATTTTTAGAGGTATTTTTAGATAACAAGAAGAGGCGGGGCAAGATGGCGGACTTGAGATAACAAGAAGAGGGGTATATTTTTTAATATAAGGAAAATGTGGCAAGATGGCGGACTTGAGATAACAAGGGGAGGTTATATGGCGCAAGATGGCGGACTTGAGATAACAAGGGGGAGATAAGTAGGTTGTTGTATTGCATGACTTTTTATATAAGGAAATGTGCAGGTGGAGCATCAGGCGGAGGGTGATGACTTTTTATATAAGGAAATACTCAGTGTGCAGGTGGAGCATCAGGCGGAGGGTGATGACTTTTTATATAAGAAAATACTCATTGCGCAGGTGGAGCAGCAGGTATTGGTGCATGACTTTTTATATAAGAAAATACTCAGTGTGCTGTTGGAGCATCAGGCGGAGGGTGATGACTTTTTATAGAAGGAAATACTCAGTGGGCAGGTGGAGCATCAGGCGTTGGTGCATGACTTTTATATAAGGGAAATGTGGTGGAGCAAGATGGCGGACTTGAGATAACAAGGGGGAGATAAGTAGGTTGTTGTATTGCATGACTTTTTATGTAAGGAAAATGTGCAGGTGGAGCCGATCGATTTCAGGCGTTAGATTTCAGGCGGAGGCGCAGGCGGATGCGCGTGACTTTTTATATAAGGAAAAGGGGCAGGTGCAAGATGGGGGAACTTGAGATAACAAGAAGAGGTTATATGGCGCAAGATGGCGGGATGACTTTTTATATAAGGAATTGAGGAGGAGGGTAGGAGGAGGCGGATGACTGTTTATATAGTAATATATTAGTGTTTATTTTTAGATAACAAGAAGAGGTTATTTATAGATATATATTAATTCTGCAGGAGTGATGCAGGGGCAAGATGGCGGGACGACTTTTTATATAAGGAATTGAGGAGGAGGGTAGGAGGAGGCGGATGACTTTTTATATAGTAATATATTAGTGTTTATTTTTAGATAACAAGAAGACGTTCTTTATAGACATATATTAATTCTGCAGGAATGATGCAGGGGCAAGATGGCGGGATGACTTTTTATATAAGGAATTGAGGAGGAGGTCCATGACTTTTTATATAGAGATATGTTTAGATAACAAGAAGGCGTTATTTATAGACATATATTAATTCTGCAGGAGTGATGCAGGGGCAAGATGGCGGGATGACTTTTATATAAGGGAAATGTGATGGCACTTTGTGGTGGCGCGTGACTTTTATATATCACTATATTAGTTCGCTAATAGTGTGTTGTGGTCGAGTGGAAGTTTTTTGTGGTGGGGGTGACGAGGCATGGGTGTAATGTAACAGGTGGGGTTAGGTTAGGGGTGATATTTTTGTGTGATGTGGTATGGTTTTGGAGGTGGAAGAGAGATATTTTAGATGTTGAGGGGAGATGCGGTGACGTTGTCAGGATGCATCTGTGTACATTTTTGGAGTGTAGCAGGCGAGTGGACCAGCATTGAGAGGTGGGGGAAGAGGCGTCGGTGACGCGGTATGGGTGTAATGTAGCAGGTGGGGTTAGGTTAGGGGGGATATTTTTGTGTGATGTGGTACGGTTTTGGAGGTGGAAGAGAGATATTTTAGATGTTGAGGGGAGATGTGGTGACGTTGTCAGGATGCATCTGTGTACATTTTTGGGGTGTAGCAGGCGAGTGGACCAGCATTGAGAGGTGGGAGTGAAGAGACGTCGGTGACGAGGTACGGTTGTAATGTAGCAGGTGGGGTTAGGCTAGGGCGAATTTTTGCGTGTTGTGGAATTGTTTTGTTATGTGTGTTGGTGTGTTTGTTTATACAGTCTACAACCACGTGACTTTTATATAACGAAAATGTGTTGGAGGAACGTGGAGGAGGAGAGGTCTTGGTATATAGCAATATATAAGTTCATTAATGGCGGGCGTGTTGTGTGATGATTATTTTACAAACAGTTATACGTACATATTACAGATAGGTAGACAATATTACAACAGTTAGACGCAGTTTAGTTATACATATATAGAAATATAAAAGAGAAAACACTAGATATATTTTATATATTTATTGACAAAGTTAGTTGATCTATGGGTGACGTATAACCGCACTTCTTTTTCGTATACCACTAGGAACCCTCAGAACACAGGCGGTTCGGATTACTTGGCGAGTCTGTCACGTCTTTTTCGTGTAACCATCTTCAACAAGATGAGTGTCTGTCGTTATCACACCATTGTCTATGAAGGAAAAAAGCATTCTTGGGGTGGGTTAGCCAGGGTCTGACTAAGCGCGTAATTAATCGCGAGATGTGTGTTGTATTGTGTGTTGTATGGTTTCTTGGCTGTTGTACAGAGTGGAAGAGCTTGTCGGCCAGGTAGTTTATGTGTTGGTGCATATACCTGTAGGTATCTGTATGTGTGTGTGTGTAGGTAGCTGTATACAGAGAGTTTAGATGTTGAGGGGTGATGTGGTGACGTTGTCGGATGGAGCTGTCTCTTGATGTAAAAGTAAGACAGGGCGTTGCGGGTTGTTCGTATTTGTAGATGGAGGATTTTGTATCTCCCTGTCCATTAGTTCAACTTGTTATTACTGGCTCTTCTAGTTTTCAATGTGATACAGCTTATCCAAGGAAAGTTAGATATCTGGTTTTAATCTCACATGTTCTTATCTTTAACGTACTTTATGAGGTCTTCGGAGTGCTTTCATTTGCCGTCAGTGTATTTTTTTTCCGAGTATTTTCAGCTGTCTTCAACGCACTTTCCGTTGTCGTAAATGTAATTTTAATTGTTTTTATTGTAATTTCAGTTGTCTTCCTTGTACTTTTTAATTGTCTTCATCGCACTTTCAGTTGTCGCTTACGTACCTTAATTTGTCTTCAGTGCCCTTTCCGATGGCTCGAACGCACTTATGGCTTGAACATATTTGCAGTTGTTTTCATCGCACTTTCAGATCTCTGCCGTACTTTCTATTCCAAACTGGAGTCTAAATAATCTTTTTACTCAATTTTTAGTTTTAGTTATTGATTTGTAATGAAAACACACTCGCAGATAATACACATCGCATCAGTACAGCGGGATCAAGCTAATTAACAAAAATAGCGACCCCGGTTTTACAACATCGCTGTTGAAACAAAAATCCCTGCATACTTATCTTTGTAAATTCACAATAATTAAGAGTATCTATAACACTTAGCATTTTACGCGCTAACATGTGACCCACATTGCTTCATTTCATTCAACAAGTCGTCAGTTTATGAATTTCTCGCTTTAAATATTATCTGAACCACACGTTTGAGTATCCAGAAGTATATTTTTGATAATTAGTGTTTTTCATCGTATCACCATCAATACCCTTTAGCTCCGAGAGAGAGAAAGAGAGATTTACAGAGAGAGAGAGAAGAGAATAAAACACAGTCTTATTTTTAGGCTGTTGTATCAAAGGAAATAAATGTGTTAACATATCACAAAAGACCCGCGGGCCCACTCGTTGTGGGCGCAAAGATATTGATTTAAAAACCACGCGCTCACGAAACAAGTGACAATTTTCCCTGTCGTTTAAGAAATAAGCTTTATTAACGTGTTTGCTCGTTTGTACCATAGCAAGGCGTTTTTTCTTTGTATACAAGGAGTTCGACAAATAGGCTATGTTCTAAATATTCTTTTTAATGTGATAAAAGTGTTTATTAATTTTTCCGTGGTGGATCCAACATAATTTATTTCGTGTCTACATTACAACCAAGTTGTTGTATATTTGAAACCCAAACAAGAAAATACAAAAAATCGCGTACACCCTTCTACTGATGGAAGCAACTTAGTCTATCAAGCATCAGCATACGATATATCTGTCTTGATGGCAAAACACATAAAAAACACCCAAGGCGAGTTGTCTTTTTTGGTTTGTAACTAAGAAATAAAATTAACAAAGAAAATAGAAATATTCGATGAAACCGGCTATCATCGGTACGCCAATGTTTAATTACGCCCCAGGTGTGTTTGGAAAAAACAATTAAACAAAACCAACTGCATTCAGAAAGATCGAGTGAGAGACGTACGCGTGTGTGTTTCAGAGATCTACTCGTATGGTATTGTGAGTAAATAAAAGGGGTCGATAGGCAATTTTCATTACGGGGGATGTTTTGAACAGCTGTGTTTGCTTAATCGGTCCCTTTGTCGAAAATATGAGTTATTTTTACATTAGATCTGTTCCCCATTCGTATCCAAATATTCAGTGTTAAGCCATTTATTTCTATAATAGTGTCCCCCCCGAGATATTCGTGAGCAATAACAGGAGATTTTTGTGTATTTCATGAAAAAGTTTAGGTACAATACCCAAAAGGGATTTCAGCAGGTAGACTAGAGTATGACACCAACTAGATACGGCTTTAGTGTTACACTCTGTGACTGAAACAATGTTGAGGTCAGTTTCAAACATTTTAAGAAAACGCAGCAACCACGTGCTTGTAAACTCACTAGTTCGAGTACACGAGCGAGGGAACGTTGCTTTTATAAATTTCCACTATTGATATCTTGTGTTTTTTTGAGGTTGTCTGCAATGACGTGAACAGAAATAAGTAGCAGTGTTAGTCTTACACAGGTAAATCTCGTTGTAGATAAGTTTTTTTTCGTCTACCAATACTAAAGAAAAAACTCTGCCTGTTAGCTATTTTATTACGTTTTTCTAGCTAGCTAAATTTAGTCCTAACGGCACCCTCTATGGTACGAGGATTTTAAAACGAATCAAGTTTTACGCGTGCTATTTCACACTACCCATAAATCGGATATATGTCATAACCAGACTAAAATATGACGCCAACTACATATTCCTTAATGTTACAGGTTACAATCGAGACAATGTCGAGGCCAGTTTCAACCATTTTAAGAAAAACCAACACGCACGTGCTTTTTTCCACGCGTTGTTAAACTCGATCGATGGTCTGCGCTCGCGAGGAAGACATTATCAAATGTAATCGATGAATGAGTCATACTGCTATAGTCCGTTAGGGTGGGTAACGCCAGCGTTAAATATAGATTATCGGAAACAAGTTTATGTTCCTTTGAGTTTGTACACTTTATCTTTCGACGAAATACCGACGAGGTGCCGCAGACACGGTAGATGGAAGGTAGTGAGACTTCTTTCTTGCTTATTTTCAAACTTAAGTGAAAGGTTTTCTTCCAAACACCAAAGACGATTCCAAAATTTTCTCCCAGGCCTCCCCAAAGTGGCCAACCTATAGGTAAATAGATTAACCGTCAAATACTTCTTTAAAAAAATTTCTCACCACTTGTCCAAAAAAAAATACTGACCCTTGTCAAAAAAATATATCCCCACTTATCAATCAAATTTCGCCCCCTCGACAAAGAAATTTCGACCCTTTGTTAAAAAAAAATACTTCCCCTTCCCAAAAAAAACTACCCCTTTTTTAAAAAAATACTCCCCCTTCCCAAAAAATACTCCTCCTTATCAATCAAATTTCGCCCCCTCGACAAAGAAATTTCGACCCTTTGTTAAAAAAATACTTCCCCTTGCCAAAAAAATACTACCCCTTTGTTAAAAAAATACTTCCCCTTGCCAAAAAATACTACCCCTTTGTTAAAAAATACTTCCCCTTGCCAAAAAATACTCCCCCTTATCAATCACATTTCGCCCCCTCGACAAAGAAATTTCGACCCTTTGTTAAAAAAATACTTCCCCTTGCCAAAAAAATACTACCCCTTTGTTAAAAAAATACTTCCCCTTGCAAAAAAATACTACCCCTTTGTTAAAAAAATATTTCCCCTTGCCAAAAAATACTGCCCCTTGTCAAAAAAAATTTCGCCCTATTGGTAATCAAACTTCTTCCTATTATCAAAAAATACTCACCCTTGGTAAATACTTACAGTTCCGGTCTTCAACCCACTCCCCAACGGTTTAAACACTTCATCACTTCTTGTCGTGTGATAAATTATTCTATCCAGAGACTGTCCTTTCTCTCACACGATCACCTTGTGATAAAACTATTTCTTACCCCTTACTTTCACATTGTCATCACTATCATCTCGGCTCAGACAGGCCTATAAACATCTATTACCTACCTGATAAAAGCTACGACAAACGTTATCTACCAGTTGTATAGCAACGCTCTTTATCAGTTGCATATAAAGTAACTAGAGGGATGACGGGATATCTTTTGGATGATCCCTTACGAACCTGCTTACCAAAACAAGTTAACTAATCTTTTAAATTTCTCGATATATACATATAATAGGAAGATATATTTAGACAATAAGAAGACTTTGAGACAATAGGAAGACGAGAATAGGAAGAGGTTAATAGGAAGACGATATATTTAGACAATAGGAAGATGATATATTTATAGATAACATGAAGACGATATATTTAGACATATATTTATATACATATTTTACAACAGTTAGACGAACAGTTATACGATATATTTAGACAAACAATTAGACGATATAGGTAACAAAAGAAGTATACACAAGGTATGTGTGATGCACATGGTGTTAAGTCAGCCGGCCCGATGCTGTAATAAGCATCGGGTTGGCCTCCTTAACCGTTCCAGAGTTCCTCTGGTGCCCAGTTAAAACTGGGTCTACCCTCCCGGGTTGTGTGCGGTGCATCACACATACCTTGAGTATACTTCTTTTGTTACCTATATCGTCTAATTGTTTGTCTAAATATATCGTATAACTGTTCGTCTAACTGTTGTAAAATATGTATATAAATATATGTCTAAATATATCGTCTTCTTGTTATCTATAAATATATCATCTTCCTATTGTCTAAATATATCGTCTTCCTATTAACCTCTTCCTATTCTCGTCTTCCTATTGTCTCAAAGTCTTCTTATTGTCTAAATATATCTTCCTATTATATGTATATATCGAGAAATTTAAAAGATTAGTTAACTTGTTTTGGTAAGCAGGTTCGTAAGGGATCATCCAAAATATATCCCGTCATCCCTCTAGTTACTTTATATGCAACTGATAAAGAGCGTTGCTATACAACTGGTAGATAACGTTTGTCGTAGCTTTTATCAGGTAGGTAATAGATGTTTATAGGCCTGTCTGAGCCGAGATGATAGTGATGACAATGTGAAAGTAAGGGGTAAGAAATAGTTTTATCACAAGGTGATCGTGTGAGAGAGAGGACAGTCTCTGGATAGAATAATTTATCACACGACAAGAAGTGATGAAGTGTTTAAACCGTTGGGGAGCGGGTTGAAGACCGGAACTGTAAGTATTTACCAAGGGTGAGTATTTTTTGATAATAGGAAGAAGTTTGATTACCAATAGGGCGAAATTTTTTTTGACAAAGGGCAGTATTTTTTGGCAAGGGGAAGTATTTTTTTAACAAAGGGGTAGTATTTTTTTTCACAAGGTGATCGTGTGAGAGAAAAGGGGAAGTATTTTTTTTAACAAAGGGGTAGTATTTTTTTTGGCAAGGGGAAGTATTTTTTTAACAAAGGGTCGAAATTTCTTTGTCGAGGGGGCGAAATGTGATTGATAAGGGGGAGTATTTTTTGGCAAGGGGAAGTATTTTTTTAACAAAGGGGTAGTATTTTTTGGCAAGGGGAAGTATTTTTTTTTAACAAAGGGTCGAAATTTCTTTGTCGAGGGGGCGAAATTTGATTGATAAGTGGGGATATATTTTTTTGACAAGGGTCAGTATTTTTTTTTGACAAGTGGTGAGAAATTTTTTAAAGAAGTATTTGACGGTTGATCTATTTACCTATAGGTTGGCCACTTTGGGGAGGCCTGGGAGAAAATTTTGGAATCGTCTTTGGTGTTTGGAAGAAAACCTTTCACTAAAGTTTGAAAATAAGCAAGAAAGAAGTCTCACTACCTTCCATCTATCGTGTCTGCGGCACCTCGTCGGTATTTCGTCGAAAGATAAAGTGTACAAACTCAAAGGAACATAAACTTGTTTCCGATAGTCTATATTTAACGCTGGCGTTACCCACCCTAACGGACTATAGCAGTATGACTCATTCCTCGATTACATTTGATAATGTCTTCCTCGCGAGCGCAGACCATCGATCGAGTTTAACAACGCGTGGAAAAAAGCACGTGCGTGTTGGTTTTTCTTAAAATGATTGAAACTGGCCTCGACATTGTCTCGATTGTAACCTGTAACACTAAGGCATATGTAATTGGCGTTATATTTTAGTCTGGTTATGACATATATCCGATTTATGGGTAGTGTTAAATAGCACGCGTAAAACTTGATTCGTTTTAAAATCCTCGTACCATAGAGGAGGTCGTTAGGACTAAATATAGCTAGCTAGAAAAACGTAATAAAATATCTAACAGGCAGAGTTTTCTTTAGTATTGGTAGACGAAAAAAACTTATCTACAACGAGATTTACCTGTGTAAGACTAACACTGCTACTTATTTCTGTTCACGTCATTGCAGACAACCTCAAACCACAAGAGATCAATAGTAGAAATTTATAAAAGCAACGTTCCCTCGCTCGTGTACTCGAACTAGTGAGGTTACAAGCACGTGGTTGTTGCGTTTTCTTAAAATGTTTGAAACTGACCTCAACATTGTTTCAGTCACAGAGTGTAACACTAAAGCCGTATCTAGTTGGTGTCATACTCTAGTCTACCTGCTGAAATCCCTTTTGGGTAGTGTACCTAAACTTTCATGGAATACACAAAAATCTCCTGTTATTGCTCACGAATACACACTATTATAGAAATAACGGCTTAACACTGAATATTTGGATACGAATGGGGAACAGATCTAATGTAAAATAACTCATATTTTCGACAAAGGACCGATTAAGCAAACACAGCTGTTCGAAACATCCCCCGTAATGAAATTGCCTATCGATCCCTTTATTTACTCACAATACCATACGCGTAGATCTCTGAAACACACACGCGTACGTCTCTCACTCGATCTTTCTGAATGCAGTCGGTTTTGTTTAATTGTTTTTTCCAAACACACCTGGGGCGTAATTAAACATTGGCGTACCGATGATAGCCGGTTTCATCGAATATTTATATTTTCTTTGTTAAGTTTATTTCTTAGTTACAAACCAAAAAAAGACAACTCGCCTTGGGTGTTTTTTTTATGTGGTTTGCCATCAAGACAGATATCGATCGTATGCTTACCCACAGTCCGCGCAAGTTGCTTCCATCAGTAGAAGGGTGTACAGATTTTTGTGTTTTCTTGTTTGGTTTTCAAATATACAACAACTTGGTTGTAATGTAGACACGAAATAAATTATGTTGGATCCACCACGGAAAAATTAATAAACACTTTTTTCACATTAAAAATAATATTTAGAACATAGCCTATTTGTCGAACTATACAAAGAAAAAACGCCTTGCTATGGTACAAACGAGCAAACACGTTAATAAAGCTTATTTCTTAAACGACAGGGAAAATTGTCACTTGTTTCGTGAGCGCGTGGTTTTTTAAAGCAATATCTTGGCCCACAACGAGTGGGCGCAGGCCTTTGTGATAAGTTAAATTATCCGTCTTTCCTTTGATAACAGCCTAAAAATATCGACTGTGTATTTATTCTCTCTTTCTCTCTCTATCTCTCTCTCTCTCTTATCTCTCTCATCGGAGCTAAAGGGTATTGATGGTGATACGATGAAAAATATAACTAATTATCAAAAATATATACTTCTGGATACTCAATTTTGACACGTGTGGTTCAGATAATATTTAAAGCGAGAAATTTTCATAAACTGACGACTTGTTAGTTACAAACCAATGAAGACAATTTGGGTCACATTTTTCACGCGTTTTAAAATGCTAAGTGTTATAGATTACTCTTAATTATTGTGAATTTACAAAGATAAGTATGCAGTGATTTTTTGTTTTTGTTTCAACAGCGATGTTGTAAAACCGGGGTCGCTAATTTTTATCGTTAATCCATGTTGATCCCCGCTGGGTTCGCTGATGGGGATGTGTATTAATCTGGTAGTGTGTTTTTTGGTTTTGAAATCATAACAAAACTAAAAAATTGAATAAAAAGAAATATTTAGACTCCAGTTTGGAATCCACAAAACGGCAGAGATGTGAAAGTGCGATGAAAAACCAACTGCAGATATGTTCAAGCCATAAAGTGTTCTGTTTATGAAGCCAACGGAAAAGGCCACCAGAAGACAAATTAAAAGTACGTAAGCGAACAACTGAAAGTGCGATGAAGACAATTATCAGCCTGAAGTAAAGAAGACATACTGAAATTGGTGTTTGATTCTGAAAAAATGGTTAAAAGAACATTTGGACAATGGTCAGTGCGAGGTGAAGACAGCTGATGTTCCCGGATAAAAAAACACACTGACGGCAAATTGTTATATCACTCGCGGGTAGACCTCATAAAAAGTACTCGGGACCTCATAAATTTGTAAGAACATCATAGGAGTTCTTAGACTAAACCAGATATCTGAAACTTTCCTATGGATAAGCTGTATTCACAGTGAAAACTAGATCAGCCAGTAATAACAATTTGAACTAATTTACCCCTGGACAAGATACAAAATCCCCATCTACAAATACGAACAACCCGCAAACCCTGTCTTTTCACTTTTACATCAAAGACAATCCGACAATGTCACCAAACATCACCTGGCCCTCAACATCTAAACTCTCTGTATAACAGCTACCTACAGACACACACATACACAGATACCTACAGGTATATGCACCAACACATAAACTACCTGGCCGACAAGCTCTTCCACTCCTGTACAACAACCAAGAAACCATACAACACACAATACAACACACATCTCGCGATTAATTACGCGCTTAGTCAGACCCTGGCTAACCCACCCCAAGCCTGTTTTTTTCCTTCATAGACAATGGCGTGATAACGACAGACACTCACCTTGTTGAAGATGGTTACACGAAAAAGACGTGACAGACTCGCCAATAGTAATCCAACCGCCTGTGTTCTGAGGGGTCTTACTGGTATACGAAAAAGAAGCGCGGTTATAAGTCACCCATAGATCAACAAACTTTGTCAATAAATATATAAAATGTATCTAGTGTTTTCTCTTTTATATTTCTATATATGTATAACTAAATTGCGTCTAACTGTTGTAATATTGTCTACCTATCTGTAATATGTACGTATAACTGTTTGTAAAATAATCATCACACAACACTCCCGCCATTAATGAACTTATATATTACTATATACCACGACCTCTCCTCCACCACCTTCCTCCAACACATTTTTCGTTATATAAAAGTCACGTGGTTGTAGACTGTATAAACAAACACACCAACACACATAACAAAACAATTCCACAACACACACCAAAAAATCCGCCCTAGCCTAACCCACCTGCTATATTACTCCCGTACCTCGTCACCGACGTCTCTTCACTCCCACCTCTCAATGCTGGTCCACTCGCCTGCTACACCCCAAAAATGTACACAGATGCATCCTGACAACGTCACCACATCTCCCCTCAACATCTAAAATATCTCTCTTCCACCTCCAAAACCATACCACATCACACAAAAATATCCCCCTAACCTAACCCCACCTGCTACATTATACACCCGTACCTCGTCACCGACACCTCTCTTCACCCCACCTCTCAATGCTGGTCCACTCGCCTGCTACACCCCAAAAATGTACACAGATGCATCCTGACAACGTCACCACATCTCCCTCAAACATCTAAAAATATCTCTCTTCCACCTCCAAAACCATAACACATCACACAAAAATATCACCCCTAACCTAACCCCACCTGTTACATTACACCCATGCCTCGTCACCCCCACCACAAAAAACCTCCACTCGACCACAAACACACTATTAGCGAACTAATATAGTGATATATAAAAGTCACGCGCCACCACAAAGTGCCCATCACATTTTCCCTTATATATAAAAGTCATCCCGCCATCTTGCCCCTGCATTCATTCCTCCTGCAGAATTAAATATATGTCTATAAAAGAACGTCTTCTTGTTATCTAAAAAAATAAAACACTAATATATTACTATATAAAAAGTCATCCGCCTCCTCCTACCCCCGTCCTCCTCAATTCCTTATATAAAAAAGTCGTCCCCGCCATCTTGCCCCTGCATCACTCCTGCAGAATTAATATATATCTATAAAATAACCTCTTCTTGTTATCTAAAAATAAACACTAATATATTACTATATAAAAAGTCATCCGCCTCCTCCTACCCTCCACCTCAATTCCTTATATAAAAAGTCACTCCCCGCCATCTTGCACCATAGTACCTCTTCTTGTTATTATCTCAAGTCCCCCATCTTGCACCTGCCCCTATTTCCTTATATATAAAAAGTCACGCGCATCTGCCTGCACCTCCGCCCTGAAATCTAACGCCTGAAATCGATCGGCTCCACCTGCACATTTTCCTTATATAAAAAGTCATGCAATACAACAACCTACTTATATCCCCCTGCTTAATCTCAAGTCCGCCATCTTCCCCCACCACATTTCCCTTATATAAAAAGTCATGCACCAACGCTGATGCTCCACCTGTACACTGAGTATTTCCTTACATAAAAAGTCATCACCCTCCGCCTGATGCTCCACCTGCAAACTGAGTATTTCCTTATATAAAAAGTCATGCCCCAACACCTGCTGCTCCACCTGCGCAATGAGTATTTTCTTATATAAAATGTCATCACCCTCTGCCTGATGCTCCACCAGCACACTGAGTATTTTCTTATATAAAAAGTCATGCACCAACACCTGCTGCTCCACCTGCACACTGAGTATTTCCTTATATAAAAAGCCATCACCCTCCGCCTGATGCTCCACCTGCACATTTCCTTATATAAAAAGTCATGCAATACAACAACCTACTTATCTCCCCCTTGTTATCTCAAGTCCGCCATCTTGCGCCATATAACCTCCTCTTGTTATCTCAAGTCCGCCATCTTGCCACATTTTCCTTATATTAAAAAAATATACCCCTCTTCTTGTTATCTCAAGTCCACCATCTTGCCCCGCCTCTTCTTGTTATCTAAAAATACCTCTAAAAATAACCTCCCCTTGTTAGCTCAAGTCCGCCATCTTGCCCCTGCAGCGCACCTGCAGATTGCTCTTATATAAAAGTCACGCGCCTGCAGAATTTTTGCTATATAAAAGTCACGCTCCGGCGCGCCTGCAGAATACTACCTAAAAGGTACATTCCCTACTACTTATACTAGCGCTGCCTTCTCCTCCTGCCTGTATCATTTCAGCTGTTATTTTATCACAACCACGAGATTTCCCACTTCTTCAGTGTTTGATTGCGTTCCGGACTTCCTCTATGGTAGGTTCTGGTTCACGTTCCGCTTCATTCATGACGTTGTTATCTGCTGCTTTGTTTATTTCCGTATACATTTCTTGACAGTACCCCTTCCATCTGTTCAGAATATCTTTACGTTCTGTTAGAGTGTCGCCTTTCTTGTCATTTATTGCTCGAGGTGATGATTTAAAGTTGCTGTTCTTCAATGTTCTTACTTCAGAAAACATATTCTTACTCAATCCCTGTTCGCGCATTTCCTCTATTTTCCTGCAGGTGTCGTTTATGTACATAACGATATACAGTATCATAAACTTGCCCAAAATGATAGCTAGTGTCACAAAGTCACACAGAGCGATAACTAGTGTCACAAAGACAAACAGAGCGATAACTAGTGTCACAAACTTACGCAAAACAGTAGCTAGTGTCACAGGCTTACCCAGATCGAGAGCTAGTGTCATAAACTTAAACAACACGATAGATAGTGTCACACAAAGTTACACAAAACCATAGATAGAAAGTATCAGAAACTTACAAAAAATTATAGCTAGTGTTACTAACTGACGAAATGCGTCGTATTTCGTCCGTTTACTTTTCCTTTCTCCACTCCTCTCCGTCAGTGTTACTCCACCATTCTTTGTCTTCCTTCTCTCCCGTTCCTTATACTACTTTTACGCTTTCATCGATCAAGGTTATCTTCTCCCACCTCGTCACCCAACCCAGTTGACTTGACCGTTTGACCTGTGTTTGGTAGCCACGTTGACTTGTTTGGTTAAATCGCTGGCACAAGACGAATTACATGTCTACATTTAGCGACATCTCTATTGCTTAAGCCAGACGAATCAGTGATAGATAAACAGGTATCATCTTTTAACCAGCCGGCAATAGGCGAAAAACTCTAATTTGTGACGGTGAATGAAGATAACGGATGTTTGATTCGTGGACATGACTTGCAGAAAATTGCAACAAAACAACGTTGTCTCGGTTTTTTCCAATCTGACCAACAGACGGCATTTAAAGATAATATGTTAATTTGGTAAGCATGACTTGTACCATGTTCTAGACATGACCAGCTGGCTGGAAAGGATTGGAACACGAAGAATGATATTACACTTCCGATTACTTTGTTGTAATAAACAAGACGAGAAGAACATAGCACCTTGGTACAGATTAACCCGGCGTAATAATTAGGTTATATCGGCGACGTCATGGTTTTGGTAAACATGACAAGTAATACGAAAGTAGCAAGACCTTATATGGTCATGGTGTATGTTCAGATGTGAATTGCGGGGGGTGGGGGGGGGGGGGGGGGGGGGGGGGGGGAGGGGGGGATGGAAGTAACCCCTTACAAAAAATTAGACCCTTACCGTGAGAGTGGGTTAAGATTAGAAATGAAACTACACTTAATTGGATCTCCCCAACGAAACCTCACGGGGTGACATTTACACTTCATTATGATTGCGTTTTCCCCCAACAGAACCTCACAGAGACCCATGTGTGTGGGGCAAAGTTCACTTTATAACCTAAAGCATTTTAAGGTTTTAGCACAGTATTTCATCTTCGTCAAAAGAGGAAATCACAGACAGCCTATAGGACCGGCCACAGGTTTAGGAGTAGCTTGTAATATTAGAGAGTGTAAAACTCCTACCATAATACAGGAAGCCCAAAACTTAAGATCCTCCTCATGTGAAAATAGTTAGAAGGATTCAGTACGTTGTAACTTCATCTATCTGAGGGATATCTGCATCTTAAACTAGTTGCAGTAAATTACGGCCATCTCTGTGCAATCAAGTTTGTGCATTAATTAACCCGATTTCGGGATAAGTGGTAATATGTATATTTTATTATTTTATATTTGCATTTGACATGTATAAATTGCATGTAGACGTAGAGTTGCGCATGGGGCTGGCAACGTCATCATACAAAATAACTTGCCACATAAACCACTACTGTAAGCGCTGGTGACTGCTTCGTGCGGGTTTCCTCACAAGGAACCAATAGCAGATGTAGGCCAAGGAGCAGCGAGAGGATAATGATAGCATCATGGTGTATATATTAAGGAAAAAATGTATTGTGCCCATTTAAAGTAGGTTTTATATGTATATTTATGTATGTATAGAATGATACATTTTTCGCCTTCTACTATCCTAAAACACATCCATGTGACTGAATGGGCTCAGATTTAATGCTCAGGGATAACGGGCAAAAATCTGAGAAAGATGAAATGGTGGGCGGTAGCGAAGGTCGCTTGATGTTTACATCAGAAGACATAAAACTTAAAAGAGACATATGTTTCCTCTTAATTTGTGGTGGCAGTTGTCAGAAGTCGACATTAGACACCTACATTAGATGAATCTAGAGGGCACTTTAAACGGCAACCTTCCTGGTCATTTAGTCCTGCAAAGCAGCGAGTGTGATCTTGAAAAGAAGGAACAGTCAAAAATCCTCTTGGGAACCATAGCGATTGAAGCAGATGCCAGCTGACTCCACACGCTGTCAGCTAAGTATCATACCAGCACAGAAAATGAATGTTTTTATTCTCTTATCCATCTACAACCAAGATCTTCCGATGAAGACAAATTTATTTTAATTGTTTTGAAAAAATAACTTTATTTATTTTACCTCGTTAAATCAGTAACTGATGATTAAACATGTTTATATGTAAATATAAATCTGGAGTGAATTTTATCTGTGAAATTTGCTCAGTTCTTCTTAATACATAATTAAACAGAACTATTAAATTAATATTTTCAAGAATCATCTTCATCTGGGGGCTCAGAAAATACGAGGCAAAACCTTTTCCTCACATAAGAAGCGGCGGAGAATAATAAATTTATTAGCAGCTTAGATTAAAGACTCAATTGTTATACTTACCATTTCTATACTTCTGAATTCCTGTGAGACCTCCCTGAGAAAGAAGCATCATTCTTCGTTATTATATATCTTTGCCAAGAGTAATCTTGAGCGAAGGTTGATGACCTTTGAAAACACTCATGTTTTACTCGGAGTGTGGCCATTAATAGACTACTACTGCATGGGAGGGGAGACAATCCGCGACACTAACTTACCCAAAAACGAGAGTTAATGTCACGTACACACAACCCTAGATAGAAAGCGGTCAGAAAACATAACACACAAAAAGAGAGCAAGTGTCAGAAACGTACAAGGCAACAGCTAGTATCACAAACATAATCAAAACAATAGCACGTATCACTAACTTACCAACAACGATAACTGTAAAACACAAACCGTTCTAAAATGATAGTTAGTATAAACTTACCCAAAATAATAATCAGTATCACAAACTTACCCAAAATAATAATCCAGTATCACAAAACTTACCCAAAAGAATAAAATCAGTATCACAAACTAATTTATCCAAAATGATAAATCAGTATAACAACAACTGTTCGCTTACCCAAAACTATTATAGCCAGTGTCACAAACTTACCCAAATGATAGCTAGTATCACAAACGTACACGCAATGATGACCAGTACCATAAACCTACCCAACACATTAGCAGACAACACAAACTTACCTAAAACATTAGCAGACAACACAAACTTACCTAAAACATTAGCAGACAACACAGACTTACCTAATACATTAGCAGACAACACAAACATACCTAAAACATTAGCAGGCAACACAAACATACCTAAAACATTAGCAGGCAACACGAACTTACCCAAAACATTAGCAGACAACACAAACTGACCTAAAACGTTAGCAGACAACACAAACGGACATAAAACGTTAGCAGACAACACAAACTGACTTAAAACGTTAGCAGACAACACAAACTGACTTAAAACGTTAGCAGACAACACAAAGTTACCTGTAACATTAGCAGACAACGCAAACTTACCTAAAACATTAGCAGACAGCGCAAACTGACCTAAAACTTTAGCAAACACATTATCAGGCAACACAAACTTACCTAAAACATTAGCAGACAACACAAACTTACCTAAAACATTATCAGGCAACACAAACTTGCCTAAAACATTAGCAGACAACTGTGATGATATACATTGATACACCTATAAAATTTGTAGTATTTATAAGTCAAAGTAATGTAGGGATAATAATGGTGAAGTTGTAACGTTTCGTTTTCGCCCACACCAGCAATAGTATGGATTTTGGCAGGCCGTCTTGTAGAATAAATAGTACTATCGTTTTTCTAAATGCATTGGGAAAACTATTTTATAACATTTTGATACCTGAAAAGGTTTATTCGTCCAGAAGGATATGCGAGAGAGAGAGAGACATGAAAATGATACTTTTTTTTTTACACGTGTTGGTTTTGAAAAACACAAATTTGTAAGCAATAACGCGCGTAGTATTGTTAGGCAAGTTTGAATAAAAAGGCGGAAAAACGCCCCATGCATGCCGCTTAATATAATCACATCGGGGAAAATGTAATAAACACACAGACAGCGCATGGGCCTGCCCAAATAGTAAGTAGTTTATGACGTAACGACTTGTGGTTTCGGTTTGAACAACGGGGGAAAGGGGACAAAATGGCGTATTTATATAAAAGTAGAAATTGCCAAATAATATGGAAAATATATGGAATTCATTATTACTGGGAATGGGGCCATAAAACCTAATTAGTTTGATAGAATATGATCTCCTGATAAATAATATGTTACATTTTTCAAAATCGCCCCCTTAATACTAAAGATATTACCAAAATACTATATTGCTTCGTACAGACTGACAAGCAGACCCTCGTTTTTGCATTCACTATCGGTGACAATTTTTTGCACGCGGTGTTCAAAAGAAGCAGAAAAGGGATTGTCAAAGTCCAAAGGGGGAATTTTAGGAGGGAGAGGCAAATGTATTAGGCCAAAAAGCAAGTCTATTTTTAACTTACTCTATGATCGTGACGGACCGACAGACAGAGGTACCCCGAAATTGGGCTGTAATTTTGGTTTTCTTTTCAAATTGAAGTCAGAATTGGGAATCGTTCGATCTCATTGGCCAACACATTTAATATTACTGCAAAAATTTGACGGCTCGACGCCATTTGACTAATACTGTCCCTCAGCCAGGACGATGTACTGAAGTATGAAGTTTAACTAAAACTAAAGTAAATACTTAAACAAATTCATAGTCCAGCCAGCAGGAAAGCTGAATCTGTGCCATGGTCATCGTTCCTGTGTTTATTCATTGAATTCGTGGGTTTTTTGTCTGGCACTAGTCCGGTGCCAGATTTCTGAGTGAAGAATTTGAGAAGACTTTGTATTCCAGTAGTGATAGGTGTACACGCTGTCTACCCTATTACTTTTGGACAAGTACAACAGTGGCCGTTGGCCGGAGTGACAACTGACAGCTACTACATGTGCTAGATAAGTATATAATCTGGCACATGATCGTTCATCAACGAAAATTAGTGTTTCCCTAACTGAAATAAATAAAACTATTTCCACCCAAGAAATTCAAATTAAAAGTTGTGAAATAAAGACATAGGAGTGATTATAGAATCCCGACCCGCCATCCAAT
The DNA here is from genome assembly GCA_024509875.1 of Oreohelix idahoensis. Classification (NCBI taxonomy): domain Eukaryota; kingdom Metazoa; phylum Mollusca; class Gastropoda; order Stylommatophora; family Oreohelicidae; genus Oreohelix; species Oreohelix idahoensis. The sequence continues at coordinate 49,005 of JAMPIV010011813.1, read as the reverse complement.
GCTAGTTTAACAGTAGTATTAGAAATATTTTAACACCATTATTAGATTTTAAAATATGTGTTTGGACAGATTGTCCCTTTTGTGTAATTGCATTGCATAGATGTATATAAATTGATTTCATTTGAGTTGAAAGTCCTGACCAGAAGAATACTAGGTTCAGGACAAAATAAAATTGTAAAAAATAGTTTAATACCAAAATTTCAAACACGGTGTTAGTTCATTTAATCATAGACATTGATATTTGTTTATGTGTGTGTGTTTTAGTATTAAATTACCATCACACAACATATTCATAACCCTAGACACTAGACATAGTCATCATACATACTAGTCAAGAATAAGTCTGAATGAGATCATAAGGTGGTAGCAGAAAAAATCTGAGAACTTGTAATCAACCCTAATAATTTGTTATACTCAGGGGCCTTCACAGCTGACCTCATTTCAGTTCAGTACAACATAAATAACAGAACAACAGTTCATAACATCTAAATCCCACCACATATATTGGGTAGCTTCGCTCCGGGATTTAAATTTATCACTTATATTGGGGTCTCCTGTCCGGGGGTTTAAACGTATCATTTTGTATAGAATTCAGATATTGTATCAATGGTGTGCCTAAAGGTATTCAATAATAAAAAATAAAAATATTTTGGGGTTGAGATTTATAGTTTATGAATTGTCACGGCCAGTAGTTAATTAAGTAATTAGAGTTGGTACTTTGTTAATTAGAGTTTTTAATTTGTCTTAGAACATCTTAAAATTGATCAGATGGCAGACTTGGCAAAATTCAGATCTGCTGCTGTGTTGGCTGCAAAAGAGATGGGTATGGATGGACCAGAATTGGTTCAGTATGTAACCTCAGAGGTTGATAAATTTATTGAACGTGATAGGGAAGATAGGAAGTTAGAAGCAGAAAGAAAATTAGAGGCTGATAAAGAACTTAAAAGATTACAAATTGAGGCTGACAAAGAGGCTAGGGCATTGGAGGCGGATAGGGAGGCAGAGATTAAGTGGCTCCAATTTGAAGAGAAGAAGATAGAAGCAGAGGAAAGAAAACTGGCTGCTGAAAGGGAAGCAGAGGAAAGAAGACTGGCTTCTGAAAGGGAAGCCGAAAATAAAAGGTTAGAAAGGGAAGCAGAGGAAAAAAGATTACAGAGAGAGCACGAATTACGACTAAGGGAGTTGGAATTACAAGGCCATGCTCCTGAAGGTGGTAACAGCCCCTCTACCTCCGATGCCACTGCCAGTCAGGGAGCTTCAGCCGTATGGTTCCATTTAGACCATTTTGTTGAGAGGGATGATGACATTGAATCATTTTTAAGCAGATTTGAGGTATTAGTCACCACCTATGGGTTGGAAAAGGAAAGGTGGAGCTTAAAATTATCCCAGGGTCTTAGGGGAACATCTTATGAAGTGTTTGCAAAGATGAGTAAAGACGACCAAGACAATTATGACATGCTAAAGCAGGCTCTGTTATTAAGATATGAAAAGAATGGTGAATTTTATCGTAAGAAGTTTAGAAATGCCAAGCTTTTGTCTGGGGAGACATACCACCAATTCTCTTCTTCTTCTTCTTCCGTCCTTAGCCAAAGACCGACCAAGCAGTCAGAGGCCATCACGCCTTGTGGCGTCTTAAGAGCAACAGCAGATTGATTTTCTCTTGTAGTTTCCCAGGGCCCACGCCTAGACGAGCCATCTTTGTAGGGCAACAACAAATAGATCATGATTATCGAGATAGAAACCCACAGTTCAATGACCAAAAATATAATGAAAGAAAACCTTTTAACCAAGGAAAGAAGTGGTGTAAATGGTGTAAGAGGGACACTCATAACACCGAAGTTTGTAAAAGGAAACCTTCTAACTTTGCTGCAATGAAAACGGGGAACCAGAGATTAAAGGTCAAGCCTACTGAACAGCAGGAACCTTATCACCCCCCAGTTTGTGAGGACGTTGTATGCAACGGGGTCACCGTGAGGTGCCTTTATAATACAGGTCTAGATTTTGATTCTGTTGTGAGTTCTAGCCTAGTGAACCCAGGTCAGTATACCACAGAAACAGTGGAGATACAAGGGGCGACTGAGGACATACCACTCATGACACTTCCCATCGCAAGGATAACGGTGAAAACTCGCTATGTGGAAGGAGAAATCAGAGCAGCAGTGATAGATGAACCAATCTACCCTCTGATATTGGAGTGTAGATATGTCTTCTTGGGGAATCCCAAGAGACATGTGATTATGGCAACAGTGCAGACCAGATCACAGTCAAAGAAGGAAGAAGGTGATCCTATAAATACTCATCCAGAGGAGATGAGGAAGGCGCAAGCTGAGGATAGGTCACTCAAGCCATGTTTTTAAAAATTGCCCAAATGTCACACACCTCCAAGCAAGGGAGATTACTATATGAAGAATAAATTGTTATATAGGAAGGCTGGAACTGGGTCAAATGGTCACGGACAGCTGATTTTTCCCACTTCATATAGGAAGAAAGTGATGGAACTAGGGCATGCGATTCCCTTCAGTGGTCATATGGGGATCAGCGCCACAGGACAACGTATAGTTTGTCAATATTTCTGGCCAGGGATAACGGAAGATATAAAAAGATATGTTAAATCCTGTCCAGAATGTCAACGGGTAGCTCCAAAGCATTGGACTGCTCCTGCAACTCTAGGGGAAATGCCCATAGTGGGACACCTTTTGAGAGGGTTGCAATGGATATTGTGGGACCTCTTACTCGTACCAAGAGGAGGAACAGTTACATCCTTACTCTGGTGGACACTTGTTCTATGTGGGGAGAGGCGGTAGCCCTGTCGTCAATCGATTCTAAGCATGTCGCAGAGGCATTACTTACAATATTCACAAGATTAGGATTCCCGCATCAAATCTTGACTGATAACGGCTCACAGTTCAAGGGGAAACTAACGGAAGAGGTTTTCAGGATCTTCCAGGCCAAGCACTTTCATTGTAGTCCGTATCACCCCCCAAGGGAACGGCCAGGTGGAGAGGTTCAATGGGACCCTCATCTCTATACTGAGGAAGCTGGCCCATGAAAAACCTGATACGTGGGACCACGAGAAAGTAGGTACCATCTGCCAAAATGTTTCTCAAAAATATTATTGGCCAGATGTAATGATAGACATTGAAAATTTTGTAGAAGCCTGCGGCATATTTCATGAGGGAACACCACAAGTGTGGAAAATAATAATCAGGACCTAGAAACGCCACGGAGCAAACTTAGGCCTGAAAATAAAAATAATTATAATAAAGTAGACACAGTGGAATGGGAACCCCCTTTTCACACCCAGTCTTCAATCGAATTTGTTAGAATGGCCACTATGCGGCGAGTACAAAAAGTGGTTTTACCCCAGAATAAGCCGACAATCCCTCGGTCGGAATTATGTGAACTGGAGAGAAGATCTCTCACAAGGAAATTAAAGTGGGGAGAAAAACCCCGGAAAAGAATTGGTAGTGGACGATTTGTGAGTGATGATAAGAGGAAGAAAAGTCACCACCACCACCCTTCCAGTTATATGATAGTTGCCAGTGCCATGAAAAATATGTAGGCAACCTTGTTATTTGGGAGGCCAATCAAAGGTCCACTGGAAGCCTTGTTAAGGACGGGGACAGATGAGAAGGCAGAAGAGACTGTTACCTCATTATATCAATATGTGAACGAGCTGACCACCCGTCTTAAAACTGGCTGGAAACTTGCTAATGATAATCTCAGACAAGGCAGGAAAAAACATGCTGCATATTTTAATAAGAAAGCGAAGGATAGAGAACTAGCTGTGGGAGAGAAGGTGCTTCTTCTACCCGGCAGCAGTAACAAGTTGCAAATAGGATGGCAAGGTCCATATACAGTTCTGGAGAAGGTGTCTAGAACCAATTATAAAATTGACAAGAAGGGGAAAGAGATAATCTATCATGTGAACCTTCTAAAGAAGTATCTGGACAGACAAATCCAGGAAGGAACACCTTTACTGACCTTAGCTATCGCAACGGAAATTAAAAAGGAACCACTCACCTCACACGAGTACCCCCTAAAACCATGTGAAACACCGGCACAGGTGAAAGTCAGTAAGCACCTGACTAAAAATCAGAGGGAGCTGGTTCAACAGGTTCTGCCGGGGCACACCAAAATCGAAAATTGTTGGATCCACTGAATAATCCATGCATCACTAATTTTATGGATGATATCCTCATCGTTACTGAAACGTTTGAGGAACACGTTAACTCTTTGACTATGTTGTTTGATAGACTCAGAGAGGCTAACTTGACTGCCAACAACATGTTGTATTGGATGTAAAGAGTTAGAATTCTTGGGACATACTGTATATCAGGGTTGCATGACCCCTGACCCCAAGAACCTGGAGAAATTGCAAAGGGCACCGAGACCACAGACAAAGAAAGATGTGAGATCTTTTGTGTCGTGTGGATTTTATCAAAAGTACATTAAAAATGTTAACTCTATATGTGCTCATTTGACTGATTTAACCCGTAAGGGACATCCTGATAAAATTGTTTGGTCCGCACAGTGTGAATTGGCTTACCAAGAGTTAAAGGAAAAACTCACTAGCAAGCCTATTTTAAAATTGCCTGATTTGACTCGGGAATTCGTGGTAAGAACGGACGCCAGCAATGTGGGCCTGGGGCCACTTTGTTACAAAGGTCCGCTTTACCAAATGGGGAACTGAACCCAGTCGCTTATGCTAGCCGCAAGTTGAACAAAGTGGAACAAAACTACTCAACAAGCGAAAAAAAAAATGTCTAGCCCTAATCTGGGCTAGAAAAAAATTCCAGATCTATCTCTATGGTAGGACATTCGTGGTCCAAACGGATCATCAACCCCTCGTATTCTTATCGCAGGCCAAGCATGAAAATGCTCGTTTATTAAGGTGGACGTTGCTCATACAGCCTTATTCATTCACTATTGAATACATTCCCGGGTCACAGAATGTGGGTGCAGATTTCTTGAGTAGGCATCCTGTTGAAGAAAATCAGAGTATTCAAAAGGCATAAAGAACAGATTTGATCTGTGTGTATCACTGTACTGGAACTTGCATCAGTGCATGTTCTTAAGTGGGGAGATGTGTGATGATATACATTGATACACCTATAAAATTTGTAGTATTTATAAGTCAAAGTAATGTAGGGATAATAATGGTGAAGTTGTAACGTTTCGTTTTCGCCCATGCCAGCAATAGTATGGATTTTGGCAGGCCGTCTTGTAGAATAAATAGTACTATCGTTTTCTAATGCCTTGGAAAACTATTTATAACATTTTGATACGAAAGGTTTATTCGTCCAGAAGGAAATGCGACGAGAGTGAGAGACCAGAAAAGTGATAACTTTTAAACACGTGTTTGGTTGAAAACAACACAAATTTGTAAGCAAACGCGCGTAGTATTGTTAGGCAAGTTTGAATAAAAAGGCGGAAACGCCCCATGCATGCCGCTTAATATAATCACATCGTGGGAAATGTATAAACACACAGACAGCGCATGGCCTGCCAAATAGTACAGTTTATGACTTAACGACTTGTGGTTTCGGTTTGAACAACGGGGGAAAGGGGACAAAATGGCGTATTTATATAAAAGTAGAAATTGCCAAATAATATGGAAAATATATGGAATTCATTATTACTGGGGATGGGGCCATAAAACCTAATTAGTTTGATAGAATATGATCTCCTGATAAATAATATGTTACATTTTTCAAAATCGCCCCCTTAATACTAAAGATATTACCAAAATACTATATTGCTTCGTACAGACTGACAAGCAGACCCTCGTTTTTGCATTTGTCACAGAGAGTTATGATCATTAAATTCTCTATATACTCTTCTTTTCTTCACCCGTGTCCTATATTTTATTATCGCTCTTTTATCCTTTTCTTTTGTTTTTCGCATTCGTACGTTTGCGACTATAAACATTACTATTTTCCCATTCTAACGTTTACCCGCTTTCTTTCTCGTACTGGGATATGCATTCTATTACGTAGATGTCAGTGGACGAGATGTGTGAATATGCATCAATCTCAGACATACGAGCAGACTTTTGTCTGCACATTCAGCTGACACGCGCGTTTGCATCGGCTGAGCGCTCAGGTGAGGCGCGATAACCGACATCTCCTCGGCGCAGTTTGAGACATTTGTCTGGAAATCCCAGCTGACAAGGCACTCACTGTTGGCCCTGGTCAGCGTGAGGTGTGAAAACGCACGAGTGTCAGTTCACGGTAGTCTTCTAGTTTATGTAAGGTGTTTAAGAATGAGAAGGGGAGATTATTTCGTTTTGCGAAATAAGTTGGGACCCCTTTGTCCTGGTTTAAGATATTTACCGGAGTTTGAAACTAGATTTTCATTCATTCTCCAAAGTCGCAGTAGACAGGTTGCTCGTGAATAGAATAAGCTGTATAGCGAAGTTTCTCAGTTTGTTTCGACAATTTGTCGAACTTCTAGACTTCAATAAATATATCAGCGTATGATTCTAAAGTTGTGCGACCACCTGTAGTTCTGTGTTGAGGTATATATATATATATATATAGTATATTTAGTATATATAAATTAATATATATATATATATATATATATATATATATATATATATATATATATATATATATATATATATATCTAGATTTTGTGAGTGATTAAGTGATAATCGCTTATTTCATATTTCACTAGTTAGATTTGGTGCAGAGTGCTTAATTTATATACAGTGCAGACCTGATAAGGAGAACTCACCAGGGACCCAAGAAATAGTTCTTCTTATCAGAAATTCCTCTTATCCAGATAAGAGTTCAAGCATATGGTAATGCATTTACAACGTACAATACAATAATGAATTAGCGTTGAATATGACAGATGTATTCCAACGGGCTGATCACCCGTTTGCCAGTCACTTTGATTACGGAAACAACAACAAACGGATTGATTTGTCGTTGCCCTAAAGACGCCATTAGGCGTGATGGGAACAACGGCATGAGAAAATCTATTCGCCACTGTTGCCCTTAAGACGCCACTAGGCGTAATGGCCACTGGACTGCTTTGCCGGTCGTTGAAATATCTAGAGAATAACAGCACTTTTTACACTTTGAAATGAAAAAGCTGCAATTTTCCTCTGTATCTTACTTAGTACCTGTACTTGAGTTAATAAAAATGTCTTTCCATGACATCCTTAAATTCAAAGAAATGATAAATTAAATCATCTTGGCATCCAGCCTGCATTATATACATGTTAGTTTTATCCATGCAATTTGAAACTTTTAACTGTGAAATAGTTTGTACCGTTAACCCACAGTCATCATTATCTTAAATGATAAAGCACTCTTAAATGAAAAGATATGTAATTTTCCTCTGTACTGCATCAATGTGACCTACAAGTTTGGACAACATTGCTGACCTATAATGAACCTTCAGATTTTGAAAAATACCTTGGTCACAAGGCTGAAGTTTGGATGTCGCATTTGGTGGTAAAAATAAAAGTTCTGTTGCTTTTAGATTTTGAACATTTATGTGGGCTGAACAGTTGTAAAGCACCAAAAGAACGTTGTGATGTTGACGTTCCATAGAATGATCAAATGCATATAGCCACTTGGTGAAAATGTATGATGTCATCCAGGCTATTGAATTAGCTGCATAATCAACACACCATTTTTTCAAACCTTTAAAACCGCGTGGATTTTTTAATTTACCGATTTCAAGTAATGGCAATTTATCTGAACCATCCATATTTGTACACACAACAATTGTGATTCTTTCTTTCCATTGCCCTCCCCCCCCCCCCCCCTTCCCCCCCCCCCCCGGCACTTTTCATTTCTGAAGGAAAAAGTCTTGTCAGGCAGCAATCTCCAAAACAATTCAGTTTCATCAGCATTAAACACATCAACGGAATTATACCTACTCATGGCTGGTTTTAGCACCTCCTCCGTCCATGACTCGGTAGTCGTTTCATTAACAGAATGCCTTTCCCCACAAAACAAAACAAAAAGGTAAAGGAACCCGTTACACGCCCATTGAGGCATATTGGGAATATGGTGTTAGGCCCATATTATCTTGACCGTCGGCACACTAGGGGTGATGTGGTTGGCATTACGCCGGCCGCCTTAACCTTCACAGGGTTGCTCTGGTACCCATTTTGGGCTGGGTCGACCCAGGAGCCGTTTGTAACCTAAAAAATTCCCACCTCATCTGGGGATCGAACCATAGACTACTGCGCTAGGAAGCCAGTGCACTAACCACTATGCTACCGCGGCTTTGTAAATAATGTGCCGTTTTTTAAAACAACCCAACCAGCCAGGACTACATTTCCAGCCAGTCCGACCTTCCAGAAGTGCTAACTCTTCTGCCTTTGCAGTTAATATAGGTCCATTTACAGGAACATTTGCTGATCTCGCCATGGTGAACCATTTTAGGAGGGCCGTGTCAATCACATCACACGTCGCTTTTCGGTTCTTCATTTTGTGACAATCAACTTGTCCACCATAAAACATTTTTCTGTACCGATCCTTATTTTTTATGATTCCTGAAAGCGTTGATTTTGGAATGTCAAATTCCTTTGCTATTTCCATTTTCTTTTTGCCACTATTTTCCAATTCTTGTACTAGCTCAATCTTTCTTTTCAAAGATATGGATTTTCACTTTCCAGACATTTTTAGAGGGGAAATAACTCAAATTCTAACACTGACGAAGCGCGCAATTTCCGAAAATAGCCGAAAAGTTGTACAAATGTCCAGGTACTGTATTTGAAAAAAGTTCGCCTTAAGCAGATCAAATTATATAGTCGGGACACGTTTAATCGTTCGGCATATCCGAAAATTCGTGATAAACGGATTCCGCTTAACCGGACATTTTTTACAAAGACAAAGAAGAAAAATTGCCGGGGATAAACAAATTGTTCTTCACAACAGAAATTCGCCACATCCGAGATCGCCTCAAGCGGTTTGCACTGTAGTCTGTATTATTTTATAGTGACGAGTTACAGTGGAAAACAGAAATTATAATTTCTAGCTTAAACTCAGTCGACTATTAATGAATTAAATTTAACTTCTAAATAATCAGACGAGAATAATTTTTCTAACTAACTTATAAATGCTAGATGCCTCATGAGTGTTGACGGAATACGTAGGTATTCCTAATTCATGTTGATTGATTTTTCATATATAACTTATTTCACGGGAAAGTTTAAATGATAAGTCAAGCTGTACGCTTGCAATTTAAAGACGTAAGTTATATTGAGTACATAATATGTAAACTATTTCATATGTGTTTTTCTTTATTCAGTGAATACTGGGGTAACCCAAATTTTGCCGGCGTTTAGTACAGAGACATACCTGTGAGAAACATAAACATTTTATATCTTTAACCACGTGGGTTTTCAAGTACCACCTGTCTGACAGTGCGTGTGCCTTCAGAGATAGACAGAATACCAATCCCACTAACAGGTTTTTTTTACAGAATAAATGTTTATACTGGGCCTTTGAGGCAGATCATATTCTCCTCGAACTCTGTGTTAAGGCTACTTAGTGGCGAGAAGAAACAGATAAAAAGTGTGTGAGTGTCCCAAAGTCTGCGCCAGACGGCGAACAACAGCACGAGTTTAGGTAAGGTTGTGTGAGTCTGGGCTCTGATGAAAGAACCGAGTGAAAGTAGACTGAAGGATGTTCTTTGTTTGAGTCACCCACGTTGTAACTTTCTTTATGCAAGTTATTGCTAACTATATTTTCCCTTAGAATAAAGCAGAGTATCAAGTCTGTCCATACCTTAAAAGGGGGAAACCGTAGACTCAAATCATATGTATCTGTGACTCTTTGGGGGTTATCACTTTTCTCTAACGGGACTGTGAGATATATATCCAGGGGAAGGACCATACAAACGGGTCTATCACTATTGTAGCATTCCTTGATTTTTATGACTATGTGTATATGCTTTTGATGTATTTTATATGTTGTGATGTAAGTTTACTATGATAATTAAACTATACCTACATTTATTTCAGTGTGGTGGTCAGTTCGTTCCCATAATATCTATATAATCATTGTTATAGTTTTCCCACGTCTGTGTGTCTAACTGTCGTCACTTGTAGGTGCGGGCACGTGAGTGGATAGATATATATTAATATATATATTTTTTTTATAGACTGTCTGACTCCTCCGGATCTGTTGTAGAAGATAGGCGGAAAGAGAGAGAGAGATTCTCGATTTCCGGGACAGCCTCTATAAATTTCTACCATCTCACTCGTGGAGATCTATTTCTATTTACTACCTCTCACTGTGACTATCACTTATTCTAATCTATTCAGAAGGGACCAACCCAAGTCTTAATTTTCCTATCAAAAATCTACGACAGCATTCACTATCGGTGACAATTTTTTGCACGCGGTGTTGAAAAGAAGCAGAAGAGGGAGGGTCAAAGTCCAAGGGGGGAACTTTAGGAGGGAGAGGCAAATGTATTAGGCCAAAAAGCAAGTCTATTTTTAACTAACGCCAAGATCGGGACGGACCGACAGACAGAGGTACCCCGAAATTGGGCTATAATTTTGGCTTTCTTTTCAAATTGAAGTCAGAATTGGGAATCGTTCGATCTCATTGGCCAACACATTTAATATTACTGCAAAAAATTTGACGGCTTGACGCCATTTGACTAATACTGTCCCTCAGCCAGGACGATGTACTGAAGTATGAAGTCTAACTAAAACTAAAGTAAATACTTAAACAAATTCATAGTCCAGCCAGCAGCAAAGCTGAATCTGTGTCATGGTCATCGTTCCTGTGTTTATTCATTGAATTCGTGGGTTTTTTGTCTGGCACTAGTCCGGTGCCAGATTTCTGAGTGAAGAATTTGAGAAGACTTTGTATTCCAGTAGTGATAGGTGTACACGCTGTCTACCCTATTACTTTTGGACAAGTACAACAGTGGCCGTTGGCCGGAGTGACAACTGACAGCTACTACATGTGCTAGATAAGTATATAATCTGGCACATGATCGTTCATCAACGAAAATTAGTGTTTCCCTAACTGAAATAAATAAAACTATTTCCACCCAAGAAATTCAAATTAAAAGTTGTGAAATAAAGACATGGGAGTGATTACAGAATCCCGACCCGCCATCCAGTGCTAGTTTAACAGTAGTATTAGAAATATTTTAACACCATTATTAGATTTTAAAATATGTGTTTGGACAGATTGACCCTTTTGTGTAATTGCATTGCATAGATGTATATAAATTGATTTCATTTGAGTTGAAAGTCCTGACCAGAAGAATACTAGGTTCAGGACAAAATAAAATTGTAAAAAATAGTTTAATACCAAAATTTCAAACACGGTGTTAGTTCATTTAATCATAGACATTGATATTTGTTTATGTGTGTGTGTGTTTTAGTATTAAATTACCATCACACCACATATTCATAACCCTAGACACTAGACGTAGTCATCATACATACTAGTCAAGAATAAGTCTGAATGAGATCATAAGGTGGTAGCAGAAAGGCTCTCTGAGAACTCACCCTAATAATTGTTATACTCAGGGGCCTTCACAGCTGACCTCATTCAGTACAATATAAATACATAACAACAACAGTTCATAACATCTAAATCCACCACAACAACACAAACTTACCTAAAACATTATCAGGCAACATAAGCTTACCTAAAACATTAGCAGACAACACAATCAATCAATACCATTTAGCTCCCCAAGGAGCATAGGCCTTCAACAAACACATGCCAAGTCTTCCTGTCCCGTTCCATCCGCTAAAGTTCTTTCCATGCTATCCTCATCATTTTCACCTCTGTTTCCAGCTCTCTTCTCCAGGTGTTTTTTGGTCTACCTCTGCCTCTCTTTCCCTGTGGATTCCAAAACAAGGATTGCCTTGTAATGCTATCAACAGGTTTCCTCAATGTGTGTCCAATCCATCGCCAGCGTCTTCTTCTCATCTCTTGTTCCACTGGCACTTGTCTGGTTCTTGTCATCAATTCAACATTTGTGACTTTGTCATACCATTTCAGTCACCCGTTTATAAAATTCTGTAGCTTTTTATTTGTTGTTTTTGTTGCTCTCCATGTCTCAGAGCCATACAATAGGACTGACTTGACATTTTAGTTGAAGATTAGCAGACAAAACAAAATGACCTAAAACGTTAGCAGACAACACAAACTGACATAAAACGTTAGCAGACAACACAACACAAACCTACCCAACACATTAGCAGACAACACAAACTTTCCCCAAACATTAGCAGGCAACATAAACTTACCTAAACAATAGCAGGCAACACAAACTTACCCAAAACGTTAGCCGGCAACACAACCTGACCTAAACATTAGCAGGTAACACAAATTTACCCAAAACGTTAGCAGGCAACACGAACTTACGTAAACATTAACAGGCAACACAAACTTACCTAAAACATTAGCAGAAAACACAAACCTACCCAAAACATTAGCAGACAACACAAACTTACCGAAAACGATAGCAGACAACACATACCTACCCAAAACGATAGCAGACAACACAAACTTACCCAAAACGATAGCTAGTGTCTTGGTGGCCTTCTTTTCACGTCTGGAGGAAGATTTCTCTTTTCTTTTTCTGCTTGCTCGCATATGAAAGTTAAATTTAGCTACTTTCTTCTGTCCTTGCTTGATGATGCTTCCCTTTTTCTTAGGGCCTTTTCCATCAACCTTATCACCCGCTTCCCCTTTGCAGAAGGCGGAGTTAAACGGAGTTTCCGCCTCGTTTCCGCACGTCTGTCCCGTGCCACCGGAAGTTGAGGCGGATGCTTCTTGCCCTCCGACGCGCCAACCGTTCTTGCCACACTGTATCATTGCTTCTTGTTCTTGATTTTCTCGCCTCTCCAGTTCCTCCGCTACGGGATTTGTGATAAGCTCGGCTGCTTCCACATTTCTAAGAAACCTAGGACTGATCTGCATGACTACACTAGCCACGCCGAGTTTCTTGATGTCTTTAGCTGCGGTGTTGTTGTTGGCGCTACCACTACCGCTCGGAGTGTCTTCATCGTCGTCATCATTGGAATTATCGTCTGAGTTGGAGTTTGCGTTATTTCTGTAATTATCTTCGTCGCACCCGGCCACCATCAACTGCGATGTTGTGGCTTTAGTGGTGTTGTAGCTCGTGACGCGACCGTTGTCCATTTTGGCCAGGCCTGTTGTGACCGTCGCCTCAGCTCCGTATACTCCGCCGGTGTCGTTGGTGTTTTGGACTGCCGCTGTGGCAGGATTTTCTATGACGCCCTGTAGAGCCTTCTTGTCGACTTGCCGCATTTGTTTCGCCATCTTGGCTTTCAGCGCCCTCATGCGAATGACCCTGTAGATTTTCCAATACAGGAAGCACATGATGACGGAAGGAATATAGAAGGATCCCATTGAGGAATAGATGATAAAATCAGAGTTAAAAAACTGACAGTCTCCAATTTTTCTGGCTTCTGAGTAGTTGACCCCCAGCGCGATTGGAGCTGCTATGGCAACGGATATGACCCATGTGATTGCGAGCATGATGAAAACACGTTTGGAGTTCTTGTGTTTGGCGTATTTGATTGGCTGGGTGACAGCAATAAACCTGGGATTTAAAAAAATAAGAAAATTCAACTTCAGCAACATTGTGCCGTTTGCATGTTAACATTGAGACGAATATAACAGAGCGACAAGACAAAACAAAATCAACAACAATACGTTTATATTCGCAATAAAAGTAGCATAGAAAGGAAATATAAACACATAATGAAATAGCATCATTGATAGTTGTACTGTCACGTGTGCTGTCCCGTGTACTTCTCAGGGATCTCTGTTGAGATAAGGACAGAATAGGACCACAACCACCTTAGGCATGTCGTATAGTGCCACTAATATGAGGTTGTGGATGAGGTTGGCAACATCATCATGTAGAAACAACATAAACCACCCCTGCAAGAGTGTAGCCACCTGTTGTGGTTGCCGCATGCTCCATTGGGAACCAAAAGGAGGTGGTGAGAAAGAGTTGAGGAGAAGACGTGTGTGGTTGCTTGAACATAGATAGAGGTAACTACCGGATAGAGGCGGTAACTAGCGGATAGAGGAGGTAACTACCGGATAGAGGAGGTAACTAGCGGATAGAGGAGGTAACTAGCGGATAGAGGTAACTAGCAGATAGAGGTAACTAGCGGATAGATGAGGTAACTACCGGATAGAGGAGGTTACTAGCGGATAGAGGAGGTAACTACCGGATAGAGGAGGTTACTAGTGGATAGAGGTAACTAGCGGATAGAGGAGGTAACTACCGGATAGAGGAGGTTACTAGCGGATAGAGGAGGTTACTAGCGGATAGAGGTAACTAGCAGACAGAGGTAACTAGCGGATAGAGGTAACTAGCTGATAGAGGTTACTAGCGGATAGAGGTTACTAGCGGATAGAGGTTTACTAGCTGATAGAGGTTACTAGCGGATAGAGGTTACTAGCGGATAGAGGTAACTAGCGGATAGAGGTAACTAGCAGATAGAGGTAACTAGCGGATAGAGGTAACTAGCTGATAGAGGTAACTAGCTGATAGAGGTAACTAGCTGATAGAGGTAACTAGCGGATAGAGGTAACTAGCGGATAGAGGTTACTAGCGGATAGAGGTAACTAGCTGATAGAGGTAACTAGCGGATAGAGGTAACTAGCGGATAGAGGTTACTAGTGGATAGAGGTAACTAGCGGATAGAGGTAACTAGCGGATAGAGGTAACTAGCGGACAGAGGTAACTAGTGGACAGAGGTAACTAGCTGATAGAGGTAACTAGCGGATAGAGGTAACTAGCGGATAGAGGTAACTAGCTGTTAGAGGTAACTAGCGGATAGAGGTAACTAGCGGACAGAGGAAACTAGCGGACAGAGGTAACTAGCTGATAGAGGTAACTAGCGGACAGAGGTAACTAGCGGACAGAGGTAACTAGCTGATAGAGGTAACTAGCGGACAGAGGTAACTAGTGGATAGAGGTAACTAGCGGACAGAGGTAACTAGCGGACAGAGGTAACTAGCTGATAGAGGTAACTAGCGGACAGAGGTAACTAGCGGACAGAGGTAACTAGCTGATAGAGGTAACTAGCGGACAGAGGTAACTAGCGGACAGAGGTAACTAGCTGATAGAGGTAACTAGCGGACAGAGGTAACTAGCGGACAGAGGTAACTAGCTGATAGAGGTAACTAGCGGACAGAGGTAACTAGCGGACAGAGGTAACTAGCTGATAGAGGTAACTAGCGGACAGAGGTAACTAGCGGATAGAGGTAACTAGCGGACAGAGGTAACTAGCAGACAGAGGTAACTAGCTGATAGAGGTTACTAGCGGATAGAGGTAACTAGCTGATAGAGGTAACTAGCTGATAGAGGTAACTAGCTGATAGAGGTAACTAGCTAATAGAGGTAACTAGCTGATAGAGGTAACTAGCGGACAGAGGTAACTAGCTGATAGAGGTAACTAGCGGACAGAGGTAACTAGCTGATAGAGGTAACTAGCTGATAGAGGTAACTAGCTGATAGAGGTAACTAGCTGATAGAGGTAACTAGCGGACAGAGGTAACTAGCGGACAGAGGTAACTAGCTGATAGAGGTAACTAGCGGACAGAGGTAACTAGCGGACAGAGGTAACTAGCTGATAGAGGTAACTAGCTGATAGAGGTAACTAGCGGATAGAGGTAACTAGCGGATAGAGGTAACTAGCTGTTAGAGGTAACTAGCTGATAGAGGTAACTAGCTGATAGAGGTAACTAGCTGATAGAGGTAACTAGCGGATAGAGGTAACTAGCGGATAGAGGTAACTAGCTAATAGAGGTAACTAGCTGTTAGAGGTAACTAGCTGATAGAGGTAACTAGCTGATAGAGGTAACTAGCGGACAGAGGTAACTAGCGGATAGAGGTAACTAGCGGATAGAGGTAACTAGCTGATAGAGGTAACTAGCTGATAGAGGTAACTAGCTGATAGAGGTAACTAGCTGATAGAGGTAACTAGCGGACAGAGGTAACTAGCGGATAGAGGTAACTAGCGGACAGAGGTAACTAGCTGATAGAGGTAACTAGCGGATAGAGGTAACTAGCTGATAGAGGTAACTAGCGGATAGAGGTAACTAGCGGATAGAGGTAACTAGCTGATAGAGGTAACTAGCTGATAGAGGTAACTAGCGGATAGAGGTAACTAGCTGATAGAGGTAACTAGCGGATAGAGGTAACTAGCGGATAGAGGTAACTAGCTGATAGAGGTAACTAGCTGATAGAGGTAACTAGCGGATAGAGGTAACTAGCGGATAGAGGTAACTAGCTGATAGAGGTAACTAGCGGACAGAGGTAACTAGCTGATAGAGGTAACTAGCTGATAGAGGTAACTAGCTGATAGAGGTAACTAGCGGATAGAGGTAACTAGCTGATAGAGGTAACTAGCTGATAGAGGTAACTAGCGGATAGAGGTAACTAGCGGATAGAGGTAACTAGCTGATAGAGGTAACTAGCGGATAGAGGTAACTAGCGGATAGAGGTAACTAGCTGATAGAGGTAACTAGCTGATAGAGGTAACTAGCTGATAGAGGTAACTAGCGGATAGAGGTAACTAGCTGATAGAGGTAAGTAGCGGATAGAGGTAACTAGCTGACAGAGGTAACTAGCTGATAGAGGTAACTAGCGGATAGAGGTAACTAGCGGATAGAGGTAACTAGCGGATAGAGGTAACTAGCTGATAGAGGTAACTAGCTGATAGAGGTAACTAGCGGATAGAGGTAACTAGCTGATAGAGGTAACTAGCGGATAGAGGTAACTAGCTGATAGAGGTAACTAGCTGATAGAGGTAACTAGCGGATAGAGGTAACTAGCTGATAGAGGTAACTAGCTGATAGAGGTAACTAGCTGATAGAGGTAACTAGCTGATAGAGGTAACTAGCTGATAGAGGTAACTAGCTGATAGAGGTAACTAGCGGATAGAGGTAACTAGCTGATAGAGGTAACTAGCGGATAGAGGTAACTAGCTGATAGAGGTAACTAGCGGATAGAGGTAACTAGCGGATAGAGGTAACTAGCGGATAGAGGTAACTAGCGGATAGAGGTAACTAGCTGATAGAGGTAACTAGCTGATAGAGGTAACTAGCTGATAGAGGTAACTAGCTGATAGAGGTAACTAGCGGATAGAGGTAACTAGCGGATAGAGGTAACTAGCTGATAGAGGTAACTAGCGGACAGAGGTAACTAGCTGATAGAGGTAACTAGCTGATAGAGGTAACTAGCTGATAGAGGTAACTAGCAGATAGAGGTAACTAGCGGACAGAGGTAACTAGCTGATAGAGGTAACTAGCTGATAGAGGTAACTAGCTGATAGAGGTAACTAGCGGATAGAGGTAACTAGCTGATAGAGGTAACTAGCGGATAGAGGTAACTAGCTGATAGAGGTAACTAGCTGATAGAGGTAACTAGCTGATAGAGGTAACTACCTGATAGAGGTAACTAGCGGATAGAGGTAACTAGCGGACAGAGGTAACTAGCGGATAGAGGTAACTAGCTGATAGAGGTAACTAGCTGATAGAGGTAACTAGCTGATAGAGGTAACTAGCGGATAGAGGTAACTAGCTGATAGAAGTAACTAGCGGATAGAGGTTACTAGCGGATAGAGGTTACTAGCGGATAGAGGTAACTAGCTGATAGAGGTTACTAGCGGATAGAGTTAACTAGCTGATAGAGGTAACTAGCTGATAGAGGTTACTAGCGGATAGAGGTAACTAGCTGATAGAGGTAACTAGCGGATAGAGGTTACTAGCGGATAGAGGTAACTAGCTGATAGAGGTTACTAGCGGATAGAGTTAACTAGCTGATAGAGGTAACTAGCTGATAGAGGTTACTAGCGGATAGAGGTAACTAGCGGATAGAGGTAACTAGCGGATAGAGGTTACTAGCGGATAGAGGTAACTAGCGGATAGAGGTAACTAGCTGATAGAGGTAACTAGCTGATAGAAGTAACTAGCGGATAGAGGTTACTAGCGGATAGAGGTTACTAGCGGATAGAGGTAACTAGCTGATAGAGGTTACTAGCGGATAGAGGTAACTAGCTGATAGAGGTAACTAGCGGACAGAGGTAACTAGCTGATAGAGGTAACTAGCGGATAGAGGTTACTAGCTGATAGAGGTTACTAGCGGATAGAGGTTACTAGCGGATAGAGGTAACTAGCGGATAGAGGTTACTAGCGGATAGAGGTAACTAGCGGATAGAGGTAACTAGCTGATAGAGGTAACTAGCGGATAGAGGTAACTAGCGGATAGAGGTAACTAGCGGATAGAGGTAACTAGCTGATAGCGGTAACTAGCTGATAGAGGTAACTAGCTGATAGAGGTAACTAGCTGATAGAAGTAACTAGCGGATAGAGGTAACTAGCGGATAGAGGTAACTAGCTGATAGAGGTAACTAGCGGATAGAGGTAACTAGCTGATAGAGGTAACTAGCGGATAGAGGTAACTAGCTGATAGAGGTAACTAGCGGATAGAGGTAACTAGCGGATAGAGGTAACTAGCGGATAGAGGTAACTAGCTGATAGAGGTAACTAGCTGATAGAGGTAACTAGCTGATAGAGGTAACTAGCTGATAGAGGTAACTAGCGGATAGAGGTAACTAGCTGATAGAGGTAACTAGCGGATAGAGGTAACTAGCTGACAGAGATAACTAGCTGATAGAGGTAACTAGCTGATAGAGGTAACTAGCTGATAGAGGTAACTAGCTGATAGAGGTAACTAGCTGATAGAGGTAACTAGCGGATAGAGGTAACTAGCGGATAGAGGTAACTAGCGGATAGAGGTAACTAGCGGATAGAGGTAACTAGCGGATAGAGGTAACTAGCGGATAGAGGTAACTAGCTGATAGAGGTAACTAGCGGATAGAGGTAACTAGCGGATAGACGTAACTAGCTGATAGAGGTAACTAGCTGATAGAGGTAACTAGCTGATAGAGGTAACTAGCTGATAGAGGTAACTAGCTGATAGAGGTAACTAGCTGATAGAGGTAACTAGCTGATTGATAGAGGTAACTAGCGGATAGAGGTAACTAGCTGATAGAAGTAGCTAGCGGATAGAGGTAACTAGCTGATAGAGGT
Organism: Oreohelix idahoensis; assembly: GCA_024509875.1. Taxonomy (NCBI): domain Eukaryota; kingdom Metazoa; phylum Mollusca; class Gastropoda; order Stylommatophora; family Oreohelicidae; genus Oreohelix; species Oreohelix idahoensis. Next base: position 29,917 of record JAMPIV010011813.1, on the reverse strand, counting down.
AACTAGCTGATAGAGGTAACTAGCTGATAGAGGTAACTAGCTGATAGAGGTAACTAGCTGATAGAGGTAACTAGCGGATAGAGGTAACTAGCGGATAGAGGTAACTAGCGGATAGAGGTAACTAGCGGATAGAGGTAACTAGCTGATAGAGGTAACTAGCTGATAGAGGTAACTAGCTGATAGAGGTAACTAGCGGATAGAGGTAACTAGCGGATAGAGGTAACTAGCGGATAGAGGTAACTAGCTGATAGAGGTAACTAGCGGACAGAGGTAACTAGCTGATAGAGGTAACTAGCTGATAGAGGTAACTAGCTGATAGAGGTAACTAGCTGACAGAGGTAACTAGCTGACAGAGGTAACTAGCGGATAGAGGTAACTAGCGGATAGAGGTAACTAGCGGATAGAGGTAACTAGCGGACAGAGGTAACTAGCGGATAGAGGTAACTAGCGGATAGAGGTAACTAGCTGATAGAGGTAACTAGCTGATAGAGGTAACTAGCTGATAGAGGTAACTAGCTGATAGAGGTAACTAGCGGATAGAGGTAACTAGCTGATAGAGGTAACTAGCGGATAGAGGTAACTAGCGGATAGAGGTAACTAGCTGATAGAGGTAACTAGCTGATAGAGGTAACTAGCGGATAGAGGTAACTAGCGGATAGAGGTAACTAGCTGATAGAGGTAACTAGCGGATAGAGGTAACTAGCGGATAGAGGTAACTAGCTGATAGAGGTAACTAGCTGATAGAGGTAACTAGCGGATAGAGGTAACTAGCGGATAGAGGTAACTAGCGGATAGAGGTAACTAGCGGATAGAGGTAACTAGCTGATAGAGGTAACTAGCGGATAGAGGTAACTAACGGATAGAGGTAACTAGCGGATAGAGGTAACTAGCTGATAGAGGTAACTAGCGGACAGAGGTAACTAGCTGATAGAGGTAACTAGCTGATAGAGGTAACTAGCGGATAGAGGTAACTAGCGGATAGAGGTAACTAGCTGATAGAGGTAACTAGCTGATAGAGGTAACTAGCGGACAGAGGTAACTAGCGGATAGAGGTAACTAGCTGATAGAGGTAACTAGCTGATAGAGGTAACTAGCGGATAGAGGTAACTAGCTGATAGAGGTAACTAGCGGATAGAGGTAACTAGCGGATAGAGGTAACTAGCGGATAGAGGTAACTAGCTGATAGAGGTAACTAGCGGATAGAGGTAACTAGCTGATAGAGGTAACTAGCTGATAGAGGTAACTAGCGGATAGAGGTAACTAGCGGATAGAGGTAACTAGCGGATAGAGGTAACTAGCTGATAGAGGTAACTAGCGGATAGAGGTAACTAGCTGATAGAGGTAACTAGCTGATAGAGGTAACTAGCGGATAGAGGTAACTAGCTGATAGAGGTAACTAGCGGATAGAGGTAACTAGCTGATAGAGGTAACTAGCTGATAGAGGTAACTAGCTGATAGAGGTAACTAGCTGATAGAGGTAACTAGCGGATAGAGGTAACTAGCGGACAGAGGTAACTAGCGGATAGAGGTAACTAGCGGATAGAGGTAACTAGCTGATAGAGGTAACTAGCGGATAGAGGTAACTAGCGGATAGAGGTAACTAGCGGATAGAGGTAACTAGCGGATAGAGGTAACTAGCTGATAGAGGTAACTAGCGGATAGAGGTAACTAGCTGATAGAGGTAACTAGCTGATAGAGGTAACTAGCTGATAGAGGTAACTAGCTGATAGAGGTAACTAGCGGATAGAGGTAACTAGCTGATAGAGGTAACTAGCGGATAGAGGTAACTAGCTGATAGAGGTAACTAGCGGATAGAGGTAACTAGCGGATAGAGGTAACTAGCGGATAGAGGTAACTAGCTGATAGAGGTAACTAGCGGATAGAGGTAACTAGCTGATAGAGGTAACTAGCGGATAGAGGTAACTAGCTGATAGAGGTAACTAGCGGATAGAGGTAACTAGCTGATAGAGGTAACTAGCGGATAGAGGTAACTAGCGGATAGAGGTAACTAGCTGATAGAGGTAACTAGCGGATAGAGGTAACTAGCGGATAGAGGTAACTAGCGGATAGAGGTAACTAGCGGATAGAGGTAACTAGCTGATAGAGGTAACTAGCTGATAGAGGTAACTAGCTGATAGAGGTAACTAGCTGATAGAAGTAACTAGCGGATAGAGGTAACTAGCGGATAGAGGTAACTAGCTGATAGAGGTAACTAGCTGATAGAGGTAACTAGCGGATAGAGGTAACTAGCTGATAGAGGTAACTAGCTGATAGAGGTAACTAGCGGATAGAGGTAACTAGCGGATTGAGGTAACTAGCTGATAGAGGTAACTAGCTGATAGAGGTAACTAGCTGATAGAGGTAACTAGCTGATAGAGGTAACTAGCTGATAGAGGTAACTAGCTGATAGAGGTAACTAGCTGATAGAGGTAACTAGCTGATAGAGGTAACTAGCTGATAGAGGTAACTAGCTGATAGAGGTAACTAGCTGATAGAGGTAACTAGCTGATAGAGGTAACTAGCGGATAGAGGTAACTAGCGGATAGAGGTAACTAGCTGATAGAGGTAACTAGCGGATAGAGGTAACTAGCGGATAGAGGTAACTAGCGGATAGAGGTAACTAGCGGATAGAGGTAACTAGCGGATAGAGGTAACTAGGTAGAGGTAACTAGCTGATAGAGGTAACTAGCTGATAGAGGTAACTAGCGGATAGAGGTAACTAGCGGATAGAGGTAACTAGCTGATACTAGCGGATAGAGGTAACTAGCGGATAGAGGTAACTAGCTGATAGAGGTAACTAGCTGATAGAGGTAACTAGCTGATAGAGGTAACTAGCTGATAGAGGTAACTAGCTGATAGAGGTAACTAGCTGATAGAGGTAACTAGCGGATAGAGGTAACTAGCGGATAGAGGTAACTAGCGGATAGAGGTAACTAGCGGATAGAGGTAACTAGCGGATAGAGGTAACTAGCTGATAGAGGTAACTAGCTGATAGAGGTAACTAGCTGATAGAGGTAACTAGCTGATAGAGGTAACTAGCTGATAGAGGTAACTAGCTGATAGAGGTAACTAGCGGATAGAGGTAACTAGCGGATAGAGGTAACTAGCGGATAGAGGTAACTAGCTGATAGAGGTAACTAGCGGATAGAGGTAACTAGCTGATAGAGGTAACTAGCTGATAGAGGTAACTAGCTGATAGAGGTAACTAGCTGATAGAGGTAACTAGCTGATAGAGGTAACTAGCTGATAGAGGTAACTAGCGGATAGAGGTAACTAGCGGATAGAGGTAACTAGCTGATAGAGGTAACTAGCTGATAGAGGTAACTAGCGGATAGAGGTAACTAGCGGATAGAGGTAACTAGCGGATAGAGGTAACTAGCGGATAGAGGTAACTAGCGGATAGAGGTAACTAGCTGATAGAGGTAACTAGCGGATAGAGGTAACTAGCGGATAGAGGTAACTAGCTGATAGAGGTAACTAGCGGATAGAGGTAACTAGCGGATAGAGGTAACTAGCTGATAGAGGTAACTAGCGGATAGAGGTAACTAGCTGATAGAGGTAACTAGCGGATAGAGGTAACTAGCGGACAGAGGTAACTAGCGGATAGAGGTAACTAGCGGATAGAGGTAACTAGCTGATAGAGGTAACTAGCTGATAGAGGTAACTAGCGGATAGAGGTAACTAGCGGATAGAGGTAACTAGCGGATAGAGGTAACTAGCGGATAGAGGTAACTAGCGGATAGAGGTAACTAGCTGATAGAGGTAACTAGCTGATAGAGGTAACTAGCGGATAGAGGTAACTAGCGGATAGAGGTAACTAGCGGATAGAGGTAACTAGCGGACAGAGGTAACTAGCTGATAGAGGTAACTAGCTGATAGAGGTAACTAGCGGATAGAGGTAACTAGCGGATAGAGGTAACTAGCGGATAGAGGTAACTAGCGGATAGAGGTAACTAGCTGATAGAGGTAACTAGCGGATAGAGGTAACTAGCGGATAGAGGTAACTAGCGGATAGAGGTAACTAGCTGATAGAGGTAACTAGCTGATAGAGGTAACTAGCGGACAGAGGTAACTAGCGGATAGAGGTAACTAGCGGATAGAGGTAACTAGCGGACAGAGGTAACTAGCGGATAGAGGTAACTAGCTGATAGAGGTAACTAGCGGATAGAGGTAACTAGCGGATAGAGGTAACTAGCGGATAGAGGTAACTAGCGGATAGAGGTAACTAGCGGATAGAGGTAACTAGCGGATAGAGGTAACTAGCTGATAGAGGTAACTAGCGGATAGAGGTAACTAGCTGATAGAGGTAACTAGCGGACAGAGGTAACTAGCGGACAGAGGTAACTAGCTGATAGAGGTAACTAGCTGATAGAGGTAACTAGCTGATAGAGGTAACTAGCGGATAGAGGTAACTAGCTGATAGAGGTAACTAGCGGATAGAGGTAACTAGCGGATAGAGGTAACTAGCTGATAGAGGTAACTAGCTGATAGAGGTAACTAGCGGATAGAGGTAACTAGCTGATAGAGGTAACTAGCGGATAGAGGTAACTAGCGGATAGAGGTAACTAGCGGATAGAGGTAACTAGCGGATAGAGGTAACTAGCGGACAGAGGTAACTAGCGGATAGAGGTAACTAGCGGATAGAGGTAACTAGCGGATAGAGGTAACTAGCGGACAGAGGTAACTAGCGGACAGAGGTAACTAGCGGACAGAGGTAACTAGCGGATAGAGGTAACTAGCTGACAGAGATAACTAGCTGATAGAGGTAAGTAGCGGATAGAGGTAACTAGCTGATAGTGGTAAGTAGCGGATAGAGGTAACTAGCGGATAGATGTAACTAGCGGATAGAGGTAACTAGCGGATAGAGGTAACTAGCTGATAGAGGTAACTAGCGGATAGAGGTAACTAGCGGATAGAGGTAACTAGCGGATAGAGGTAACTAGCGGATAGAGGTAACTAGCTGATAGAGGTAACTAGCGGATAGAGGTAACTAGCTGATAGAGGTAACTAGCTGATAGAGGTAACTAGCTGATAGAGGTAACTAGCGGATAGAGGTAACTAGCTGATAGAGGTAACTAGCTGATAGAGGTAACTAGCGGATAGAGGTAACTAGCGGATAGAGGTAACTAGCTGATAGAGGTAACTAGCTGATAGAGGTAACTAGCGGATAGAGGTAACTAGCGGATAGAGGTAACTAGCGGATAGAGGTAACTAGCGGATAGAGGTAACTAGCGGATAGAGGTAACTAACGGATAGAGGTAACTAGCTGATAGAGGTAACTAGCGGACAGAGGTAACTAATGGATAGAGGTAACTAGCGGACAAAGGTAACTAGCTGATAGGGGTAACTAGCGGATAGAGGTAACTAGCGGATAGAGGTAACTAGCGGACAGAGGTAACTAGCGGATAGAGGTAACTAGCTGATAGAGGTAACTAGCTGATAGAGGTAACTAGCTGATAGAGGTAACTAGCTGATAGAGGTAACTAGCTGATAGAGGTAACTAGCTGATAGAGGTAACTAGCTGATAGAGGTAACTAGCGGATAGAGGTAACTAGCTGATAGAGGTAACTAGCTGATAGAGGTAACTAGCTGATAGAGGTAACTAGCTGATAGAGGTAACTAGCTGATAGAGGTAACTAGCTGATAGAGGTAACTAGCTGATAGAGGTAACTAGCTGATAGAGGTAACTAGCGGATAGAGGTAACTAGCGGATAGAGGTAACTAGCGGATAGAGGTAACTAGCGGATAGAGGTAACTAGCTGATAGAGGTAACTAGCGGATAGAGGTAACTAGCGGATAGAGGTAACTAGCTGGATAGAGGTAACTAGCTGATAGAGGTAACTAGCTGATAGAGGTAACTAGCTGATAGAGGTAACTAGAGGATAAGGTAACTAGCGGACAGTGGTAACTAGCTGATAGAGGTAACTAGCGGATAGAGGTAACTAGCGGATAGAGGTAACTAGCTGATAGAGGTAACTAGCGGATAGAGGTAACTAGCGGATAGAGGTAACTAGCGGATAGAGGTAACTAGCGGATAGAGGTAACTAGCGGATAGAGGTAACTAGCGGACAGAGGTAACTAGCTGATAGAGGTAACTAGCGGATAGAGGTAACTAGCGGATAGAGGTAACTAGCGGATAGAGGTAACTAGCTGATAGAGGTAACTAGCGGATAGAGGTAACTAGCGGATAGAGGTAACTAGCGGATAGAGGTAACTAGCTGATAGAGGTAACTAGCTGATAGAGGTAACTAGCTGATAGAGGTAACTAGCGGATAGAGGTAACTAGCGGATAGAGGTAACTAGCTGATAGAGGTAACTAGCGGATAGAGGTAACTAGCGGATAGAGGTAACTAGCGGATAGAGGTAACTAGCGAGGTAACTAGCGAGAGGTAACTAGCGGATAGAGGTAACTAGCGGATAGAGGTAACTAGCGGATAGAGGTAACTAGCGGATAGAGGTAACTAGCGGATAGAGGTAACTAGCGGATAGAGGTAACTAGCGGATAGAGGTAACTAGCGGATAGAGGTAACTAGCTGATAGAGGTAACTAGCTGATAGAGGTAACTAGCTGATAGAGGTAACTAGCTGATAGAGGTAACTAGCGGATAGAGGTAACTAGCTGATAGAGGTAACTAGCTGATAGAGGTAACTAGCTGATAGAGGTAACTAGCGGATAGAGGTAACTAGCTGATAGAGGTAACTAGCTGATAGAGGTAACTAGCGGATAGAGGTAACTAGCTGATAGAGGTAACTAGCTGATAGAGGTAACTAGCGGATAGAGGTAACTAGCTGATAGAGGTAACTAGCTGATAGAGGTAACTAGCTGATAGAGGTAACTAGCGGATAGAGGTAACTAGCTGATAGAGGTAACTAGCGGATAGAGGTAACTAGCGGATAGAGGTAACTAGCTGATAGAGGTAACTAGCTGATAGAGGTAACTAGCTGATAGAGGTAACTAGCTGATAGAGGTAACTAGCTGATAGAGGTAACTAGCGGATAGAGGTAACTAGCTGATAGAGAGGTAACTAGCTGATAGAGGTAACTAGCTGATAGAGGTAACTAGCGGATAGAGGTAACTAGCTGATAGAGGTAACTAGCGGATAGAGGTAACTAGCTGATAGAGGTAACTAGCTGATAGAGGTAACTAGCGGATAGAGGTAACTAGCTGATAGAGGTAACTAGCTGATAGAGGTAACTAGCGGATAGAGGTAACTAGCGGATAGAGGTAACTAGCGGATAGAGGTAACTAGCGGATAGAGGTAACTAGCTGATAGAGGTAACTAGCGGATAGAGGTAACTAGCGGATAGAGGTAACTAGCTGATAGAGGTAACTAGCGGATAGAGGTAACTAGCTGATAGAGGTAACTAGCGGATAGAGGTAACTAGCTGATAGAGGTAACTAGCGGATAGAGGTAACTAGCTGATAGAGGTAACTAGCTGATAGAGGTAACTAGCTGATAGAGGTAACTAGCGGATAGAGGTAACTAGCGGATAGAGGTAACTAGCGGATAGAGGTAACTAGCGGATAGAGGTAACTAGCGGATAGAGGTAACTAGCGGATAGAGGTAACTAGCTGATAGAGGTAACTAGCTGATAGAGGTAACTAGCGGATAGAGGTAACTAGCGGATAGAAGTAACTAGCTGATAGAGGTAACTAGCGGATAGAGGTAACTAGCGGATAGAGGTAACTAGCGGATAGAGGTAACTAGCGGATAGAGGTAACTAGCGGATAGAGGTAACTAGCTGATAGAGGTAACTAGCTGATAGAGGTTACTAGCGGATAGAGGAGGTTACTAGCGGATAGAGGTAACTAGCGGATAGAGGTAACTAGCGGATAGAGGTAACTAGCGGATAGAGGTAACTAGCGGATAGAGGTAACTAGCGGATAGAGGTAACTAGCGGATAGAGGTAACTAGCGGATAGAGGTAACTAGCTGATAGAGGTAACTAGCGGATAGAGGTAACTAGCTGATAGACGTAACAAGCCGATAGAGGTAACTAGTGGATAGAGGTAACTAGCGGATAGAGGTAACTAGCGGATAGAGGTAACTAGCGGACAGAGGTAACTAGCGGACAGAGGTAACTAGCGGACAGAGGTAACTAGCGGATAGAGGTAACTAGCGGATAGAGGTAACTAGCGGATAGAGGTAACTAGCGGATAGAGGTAACTAGCGGACAGAGGTAACTAGCGGACAGAGGTAACTAGCGGATAGAGGTAACTAGCTGATAGAGGTAACTAGCGGATAGAGGTAACTAGCGGATAGAGGTAACTAGCGGATAGAGGTAACTAGCGGATAGAGGTAACTAGCGGATAGAGGTAACTAGCTGATAGAGGTAACTAGCTGATAGAGGTAACTAGCGGACAGAGGTAACTAGCTGATAGAGGTAACTAGCTGATAGAGGTAACTAGCTGATAGAGGTAACTAGCTGATAGAGGTAACTAGCGGATAGAGGTAACTAGCTGATAGAAGTAACTAGCTGATAGAGGTAACTAGCGGATAGAGGTAACTAGCTGATAGAGGTAACTAGCGGATAGAGGTAACTAGCGGATAGAGGTAACTAGCTGATAGAGGTAACTAGCGGACAGAGGTAACTAGCGGACAGAGGTAACTAGCGGATAGAGGTAACTAGCGGACAGAGGTAACTAGCGGATAGAGGTAACTAGCCAATAGACGTAACAAGCCGATAGAGGTAACTAGTGGATAGAGGTAACTAGCTGATAGGGGTAACTAGCGGATAGAGGTAACTAGCCAATAGACGTAACAAGCCGATAGAGGTAACTAGTGGATAGAGGTAACTAGCTGATAGGGGTAACTAGCTGATAGAGGTAACTAGCCAATAGACGTAACAAGCCGATAGAGGTAACTAGTGGATAGAGGTAACTAGCTGATAGGGGTAACTAGCGGATAGAGGTAACTAGCGGACAAAGGTAACTAGCGGACAGAGGTAACTAATGGATAGAGGTAACTAGCGGACAGAGGTAACTAGCGGACAGAGGTAACTAGCGGATAGAGGTAACTAGCGGACAGAGGTAACTAGCGGATAGAGGTAACGAGCAGATATAGGTAACCAGCGGATAGAGGTAACTAGCGGATAGAGATAACTAGCGGATAGAGGCAACTAGCGGATAGAGGTAACTAGCCAATAGACGTAACAAGCCGATAGAGGTAACTAGTGGATAGAGGTAACTAACGGATAGAGGTAACTAGCGGACAGAGGTATTTAGCGGACAGAGGTAACTAGCGGATAGAGGTAACTAGCCAATAGACGTAACAAGCCGATAGAGGTAACTAGCGGACAGAGGTAACTAGCAGATAGAGGTAACTAGCGGATAGAGGTAACTAGCGGACAGAGGTAACTAGCGGATAGAGGTAACTAGCGGATAGAGGTAACTAGCTGATAGAGGTAACTAGCGGACAGAGGTAACTAGCGGATAGAGGTAACTAGCGGACAGAGGTAACTAGCGGACAGAGGTAACTAGCAGATAGAGGTAACTAGCCAATAGACGTAACAAGCCGATAGAGGTAACTAGCGGACAGAGGTAACTAACGGATAGAGGTAACTAGCGGACAGAGGTAACTAGCTGACAGAGGTAACTAGCGGACAGAGGTAACTAGCGGATAGAGGTAACTAGCGGACAGAGGTAACTAGCGGATAGAGGTAACTAGCGGATAGAGGTAACTAGCGGATAGAGGTAACTAGCGGATAGAGGTAACTAGCGGATAGAGGTAACTAGCGGATAGAGGTAACTAGCGGATAGAGGTAACTAGCGGATAGAGGTAACTAGCGGATAGAGGTAACTAGCAGATAGAGGTAACTAGCGGTTAGAGGTAACTAGCGGACAGAGGTAACTAGCGGACAGAGGTAACTAACGGATAGAGGTAACTAGCGGACAGAGGTAACTAGCGGACAGAGGTAACTAGCGGATAGAGGTAACTAGCGGATAGAGGTAACTAGCTGATAGAGGTAACTAGCTGATAGAGGTAACTAGCTGATAGAGGTAACTAGCTGATAGAGGTAACTAGCGGATAGAGGTAACTAGCGGATAGAGGTAACTAGCGGATAGAGGTAACTAGCTGATAGAGGTAACTAGCTGATAGAGGTAACTAGCGGATAGAGGTAACTAGCGGACAGAGGTAACTAGCGGATAGAGGTAACTAGCGGACAGAGGTAACTAGCGGATAGAGGTAACTAGCGGATAGAGGTAACTAGCGGATAGAGGTAACTAGCGGATAGAGGTAACTAGCGGATAGAGGTAACTAGCTGATAGAGGTAACTAGCGGATAGAGGTAACTAGCGGATAGAGGTAACTAGCGGATAGAGGTAACTAGCGGATAGAGGTAACTAGCTGATAGAGATAACTAGCTGAGAGAGGTAACTAGTGGACAGAGGTAACTAGCGGACAGAGGTAACTAGCGGACAGAGGTAACTAGCGGATAGAGGTAACTAGCTGATAGAGGTAACTAGCGGATAGAGGTAACTAGCGGACAGAGGTAACTAGCGGATAGAGGTAACTAGCGGATAGGGGTAACTAGCGGATTGAGGTAACTAGCGGATAGAGGTAACTAGCTGATAGAGGTACGTAGCTGATAGAGGTAACTAGCTGTTAGAGGTAACTAGCTGATAGAGGTAACTAGCGGACAGAGGTAACTAGCGGATAGAGGTAACTAGCGGATAGAGGTAACTAGCGGACAGAGGTAACTAGCGGACAGAGGTAACTAGCTGATAGAGGTAACTAGCTGATAGAGGTAACTAGCTGATAGAGGTAACTAGCGGATAGAGGTAACTAGCGGATAGAGGTAACTAGCGGATAGAGGTAACTAGCTGATAGAGGTAACTAGCGGACAGAGGTAACTAGCTGATAGAGGTAACTAGCTGATAGAGGTAACTAGCGGATAGAGGTAACTAGCTGATAGAGGTAACTAGCTGATAGAGGTAACTAGCGGACAGAGGTAACTAGCGGATAGAGGTAACTAGCGGATAGAGGTAACTAGCGGATAGAGGTAACTAGCGGACAGAGGTAACTAGCTGATAGAGGTAACTAGCTGATAGAGGTAACTAGCTGATAGAGGTAACTAGCGGATAGAGGTAACTAGCGGATAGAGGTAACTAGCGGACAGAGGTAACTAGCTGATAGAGGTAACTATCGGACAGAGGTAACTAGCGGATAGAGGTAACTAGCGGACAGAGGTAACTAGCGGATTGAGGTAACTAGCTGATAGAGGTACGTAGCTGATAGAGGTAACTAGCGGATAGAGGTAACTAGCTGATAGAGGTAACTAGCGGACAGAGGTAACTAGCGGACAGAGGTAACTAGCGGATAGAGGTAACTAGCGGATAGAGGTAACTAGCTGATAGAGGTAACTAGCGGATAGAGGTAACTAGCAGATAGAGGTAACTAGCGGATAGAGGTAACTAGCTGATAGAGGTAACTATCGGACAGAGGTAACTAGCAGATAGAGGTAACTAGCTGATAGAGGTAACTAGCTGATAGAGGTAACTAGCGGACAGAGGTAACTAGCTGATAGAGGTAACTAGCGGACAGAGGTAACTAGCGGACAGAGGTAACTAGCTGATAGAGGTAACTAGCGGATAGAGGTAACTAGCTGATAGAGGTAACTAGCTGATAGAGGTAACTAGCGGATAGAGGTAACTAGCTGATAGAGGTAACTAGCTGATAGAGGTAACTAGCTGATAGAGGTAACTAGCTGATAGAGGTAACTAGCGGATAGAGGTAACTAGCGGATAGAGGTAACTAGCGGATAGAGGTAACTAGCGGACAGAGGTAACTAGCGGACAGAGGTAACTAGCGGATAGAGGTAACTAGCTGATAGAGGTAACTAGCGGATAGAGGTAACTAGCTGATAGAGGTAACTAGCGGATAGAGGTAACTAGCTGATAGAGGTAACTAGCGGATAGAGGTAACTAGCGGACAGAGGTAACTAGCAGATAGAGGTAACTAGCGGATAGAGGTAACTAGCTGATAGAGGTAACTAGCGGATAGAGGTAACTAGCGGATAGAGGTAACTAGCGGATAGAGGTAACTAGCTGATAGAGGTAACTATCGGACAGAGGTAACTAGCGGATAGAGGTAACTAGCGGATAGAGGTAACTAGCGGATAGAGGTAACTAGCGGATAGAGGTAACTAGCGGATAGAGGTAACTAGCGGATAGAGGTAACTAGCGGATAGAGGTAACTAGCGGATAGAGGTAACTAGCGGATAGAGGTAACTAGCGGATAGAGGTAACTAGCGGATAGAGGTAACTAGCGGATAGAGGTAACTAGCGGACAGAGGTAACTAGCTGATAGAGGTAACTAGCTGATAGAGGTAACTAGCGGACAGAGGTAACTAGCGGACAGAGGTAACTAGCGGATAGAGGTAACTAGCGGACAGAGGTAACTAGCGGACAGAGGTAACTAGCGGACAGAGGTAACTAGCGGACAGAGGTAACTATCGGACAGAGGTAACTAGCGGACAGAGGTAACTAGCAGATAGAGGTAACTATCGGACAGAGGTAACTAGCAGATAGAGGTAACTATCGGACAGAGGTAACTAGCTGATAGAGGTAACTAGCGGATAGAGGTAACTATCGGACAGAGGTTACTAGCGGATAGAGGTAACTAGCGGATAGAGGTAACTAGCGGATAGAGGTAACTATCGGACAGAGGTAACTAGCGGATAGAGGTAACTATCGGACAGAGGTAACTAGCGGATAGAGGTAACTAGCGGATAGAGGTAACTAGCGGATAGAGGTAACTAGCGGACAGAGGTAACTAGCTGATAGAGGTAACTAGCTGATAGAGGTAACTAGCGGACAGAGGTAACTATCGGACAGAGGTAACTAGCGGATAGAGGTAACTAGCGGACAGAGGTAACTAGCGGATAGAGGTAACTAGCTGATAGAGGTAACTAGCGGATAGAGGTAACTAGCGGACAGAGGTAACTAGCGGATAGAGGTAACTAGCGGATAGAGGTAACTAGCGGATAGAGGTAACTAGCTGATAGAGGTAACTAGCGGATAGAGGTAACTAGCGGATAGAGGTAACTATCGGACAGAGGTAACTAGCGGATAGAGGTAACTAGCGGACAGAGGTAACTAGCGGATAGAGGTAACTAGCGGATAGAGGTAACTAGCGGATAGAGGTAACTATCGGACAGAGGTAACGAGCGGATAGAGGTAACTAGCGGATAGAGGTAACTAGCTGATAGAGGTAACTAGCTGATAGAGGTAACTAGCGGATAGAGGTAACTAGCGGATAGAGGTAACTAGCGGATAGAGGTAACTAGCGGATAGAGGTAACTAGCGGATAGAGGTAACTAGCTGATAGAGGTAACTAGCGGATAGAGGTAACTAGCGGATAGAGGTAACTAGCGGATAGAGGTAACTAGCGGATAGAGGTAACTAGCGGACAGAGGTAACTAGCGGATAGAGGTAACTAGCGGATAGAGGTAACTAGCGGATAGAGGTAACTAGCTGATAGAGGTAACTAGCGGACAGAGGTAACTAGCGGACAGAGGTAACTAGCGGACAGAGGTAACTAGCGGACAGAGGTAACTAGCGGACAGAGGTAACTAGCTGATAGAGGTAACTAGCGGACAGAGGTAACTAGCTGATAGAGGTAACTAGCGGACAGAGGTAACTAGCGGATAGAGGTAACTAGCGGACAGAGGTAACTAGCGGACAGAGGTAACTAGCGGACAGAGGTAACTAGCGGATAGAGGTAACTAGCGGACAGAGGTAACTAGCGGACAGAGGTAACTAGCGGACAGAGGTAACTAGCTGATAGAGGTAACTAGCGGACAGAGGTAACTAGCGGACAGAGGTAACTAGCGGACAGAGGTAACTAGCTGATAGAGGTAACTAGCGGACAGAGGTAACTAGCTGATAGAGGTAACTAGCGGACAGAGGTAACTAGCGGACAGAGGTAACTATCGGACAGAGGTAACTATCGGACAGAGGTAACTAGCGGACAGAGGTAACTAGCTGATAGAGGTAACTAGCTGATAGAGGTAACTAGCGGACAGAGGTAACTAGCGGACAGAGGTAACTAGCTGATAGAGGTAACTAGCTGATAGAGGTAACTAGCGGACAGAGGTAACTAGCGGACAGAGGTAACTATCGGACAGAGGTAACTAGCTGATAGAGGTAACTAGCGGACAGAGGTAACTAGCTGATAGAGGTAACTAGCGGTCAGAGGTAAGTAGCTGATAGAGGTAACTAGCGGACAGAGGTAACTAGCGGACAGAGGTAACTATCGGACAGAGGTAACTATCGGACAGAGGTAACTAGCGGACAGAGGTAACTAGCTGATAGAGGTAACTAGCTGATAGAGGTAACTAGCGGACAGAGGTAACTAGCTGATAGAGGTAACTAGCTGATAGAGGTAACTAGCGGACAGAGGTAACTAGCGGACAGAGGTAACTATCGGACAGAGGTAACTAGCTGATAGAGGTAACTAGCTGATAGAGGTAACTAGCGGACAGAGGTAACTAGCGGATAGAGGTAACTAGCGGACAGAGGTAACTAGCGGACAGAGGTAACTAGCTGATAGAGGTAACTAGCGGATAGAGGTAACTAGCGGATAGAGGTAACTAGCGGACAGAGGTAACTAGCTGATAGAGGTAACTAGCGGACAGAGGTAACTAGCGGACAGAGGTAACTAGCGGACAGAGGTAACTATCGGACAGAGGTAACTAGCTGATAGAGGTAACTAGCTGATAGAGGTAACTAGCGGACAGAGGTAACTAGCGGATAGAGGTAACTAGCGGACAGAGGTAACTAGCGGACAGAGGTAACTAGCTGATAGAGGTAACTAGCGGACAGAGGTAACTAGCGGATAGAGGTAACTAGCGGATAGAGGTAACTAGCTGATAGAGGTAACTAGCGGATAGAGGTAACTAGCGGATAGAGGTAACTAGCTGATAGAGGTAACTAGCTGATAGAGGTAACTATCGGACAGAGGTAACTAGCGGATAGAGGTAACTAGCTGATAGAGGTAACTAGCTGATAGAGGTAAGTAGCGGATAGAGGTAACTAGCTGATAGTGGTAAGTAGCGGATAGAGGTAACTAGCGGATAGAGGTAACTAGCGGATAGAGGTAACTAGCGGATAGAGGTAACTAGCGGACAGAGGTAACTAGCGGACAGAGGTAACTAGCGGATAGAGGTAACTAGCGGATAGAGGTAACTAGCTGATAGAGGTAACTAGCTGATAGAGGTAACTAGCGGACAGAGGTAACTAGCGGATAGAGGTAACTAGCGGATAGAGGTAACTAGCGGACAGAGGTAACTAGCTGATAGAGGTAACTAGCGGATAGAGGTAACTAGCGGATAGAGGTAACTAGCGGATAGAGGTAACTAGCTGATAGAGGTAACTAGCTGATAGAGGTAACTAGCTGATAGAGGTAACTAGCTGATAGAGGTAACTAGCGGACAGAGGTAACTAGCGGATAGAGGTAACTAGCTGATAGAGGTAACTAGCGGACAGAGGTAACTAGCAGACAGAGGTAACTAGCTGATAGAGGTAACTAGCTGATAGAGGTAACTAGCGGACAGAGGTAACTAGCGGACAGAGGTAACTAGCTGATAGAGGTAACTAGCGGACAGAGGTAACTAGCGGATAGAGGTAACTAGCGGATAGAGGTAACTAGCGGACAGAGGTAACTAGCTGATAGAGGTAACTAGCTGATAGAGGTAACTAGCGGACAGAGGTAACTAGCGGACAGAGGTAACTAGCTGATAGAGGTAACTAGCGGACAGAGGTAACTAGCGGATAGAGGTAACTAGCGGATAGAGGTAACTAGCTGATAGAGGTAACTAGCTGATAGAGGTAACTAGCTGATAGAGGTAACTAGCTGATAGAGGTAACTAGCTGATAGAGGTAACTAGCGGATAGAGGTAACTAGCGGACAGAGGTAACTAGCGGATTGAGGTAACTAGCTGATAGAGGTAACTAGCTGATAGAGGTAACTAGCTGATAGAGGTAACTAGCTGATAGAGGTAACTAGCGGATAGAGGTAACTAGCTGATAGAGGTAACTAGCTGATAGAGGTAACTAGCTGATAGAGGTAACTAGCTGATAGAGGTAACTAGCTGATAGAGGTAACTAGCGGATAGAGGTAACTAGCGGATAGAGGTAACTAGCTGATAGAGGTAAGTAGCGGATAGAGGTAACTAGCTGACAGAGGTAACTAGCTGATAGAGGTAACTAGCTGATAGAGGTAACTAGCTGATAGAGGTAACTAGCTGATAGAGGTAACTAGCTGATAGAGGTAACTAGCGGATAGAGGTAACTAGCGGATAGAGGTAACTAGCGGATAGAGGTAACTAGCTGATAGAGGTAACTAGCGGATAGAGGTAACTAGCGGATAGAGGTAACTAGCTGATAGAGGTAACTAGCTGATAGAGGTAACTAGCGGATAGAGGTAACTAGCGGATAGAGGTAACTAGCGGATAGAGGTAACTAGCTGATAGAGGTAACTAGCGGATAGAGGTAACTAGCGGATAGAGGTAACTAGCTGATAGAGGTAACTAGCTGATAGAGGTAACTAGCGGATAGAGGTAACTAGCGGACAGAGGTAACTAGCTGATAGAGGTAACTAGCTGATAGAGGTAACTAGCTGATAGAGGTAACTAGCTGATAGAGGTAACTAGCGGATAGAGGTAACTAGCTGATAGAGGTAACTAGCTGATAGAGGTAACTAGCTGATAGAGGTAACTAGCGGATAGAGGTAACTAGCGGACAGAGGTAACTAGCTGATAGAGGTAACTAGCTGATAGAGGTAACTAGCAGATAGAGGTAACTAGCGGATAGAGGTAACTAGCTGATAGAGGTAACTAGCGGATAGAGGTAACTAGCTGATAGAGGTAACTAGCTGATAGAGGTAACTAGCTGATAGAGGTAACTAGCGGATAGAGGTAACTAGCGGACAGAGGTAACTAGCTGATAGAGGTAACTAGCTGATAGAGGTAACTAGCGGATAGAGGTAACTAGCGGATAGAGGTAACTAGCGGATAGAGGTAACTAGCTGATAGAGGTAACTAGCGGATAGAGGTAACTAGCGGACAGAGGTAACTAGCTGATAGAGGTAACTAGCTGATAGAGGTAACTAGCGGATAGAGGTAACTAGCGGATAGAGGTAACTAGCGGATAGAGGTAACTAGCTGATAGAGGTAACTAGCGGATAGAGGTAACTAGCTGATAGAGGTAACTAGCTGATAGAGGTAACAAGGTAGTTCTTATTCCGGAATTTCCAGAGTAAAAGGAAATAGAGGGTGATAAAAGCACATTAAGAATTAAATTAGACATAGACACGAAATAACTTGACTTTATGTCACATGACAGGAGGACTGTGATTATTGAAAGCCTTTGGGAGCTAAAGGTTATTGATTAACCGTGAATGTCCTCACGCGAAAAGGGATACCAACTATAAAGTGCTCAACTTCAACAGAACCTGCGCAAACTGTCTCTGGAACCACGGGGCAAGATACCGTGGCTGTCCGATCTTCTATGAGACAAAGGCCATACTGAAGGAATCTGTAACCAAAAACATCTGCTTCAGAGAAGCAAGACACCAAGTGGCTTCAGGTGGCACTGCTAAACAGGAACAGCACACAAGAACCCAACTAATAAAACTTACCACAGAGGTGCGAGACATAAAACAAAAACTCAAAGTCGAGAAGAACAGGCAGCACAACGAAGACACATATACCATAAGAGACGAAACAATAGAAGCCTTACAGAGCACCCAGGCAATGTTACAAGACATGAAATCCATTCAACACCAAATAGAAGTCGACATCGCCAAACTCGCAGAGCTAAAAGGAAGAGAACGAAGAAGTCCTCAAAAGAATTGAAACAGAGAGAAGGATCATCGAGGATATCATAACAAAAAGCGATCAAGGAAGAGAAAGAAGCAAAGAAACCAAAGACAAAATAATTACCAAAACCCCTAGAGGAACTCCTACCTTGTTTTTTTTTTTTTTTTTTAAATCTTTATTCGCATTCCGTTTGAGTTTACACAACATGTTCATTTTACATATTTCAATAAAGAAATTTCAGTGAATATACAATTACACAATGAACAGTTGTATAGAAAAAAAAACTTTCACTCCCTCGCTCCCACTCATTTACAAAAATTCTTTCTTGCACATTTAGAAAGGGTTATACATTGTACATTTTTTTGTTGTAATGATAGTAGTGATTAAAGGGAGACGGGGAAAGGGGATAAAGGAACCATACTACCTTGTTCTTGAAATTATAATGCACACTCGTTTTTATAGTGATAACAGTGGGGGCTGGGGGAGGGGGGATAGAGATGAAATATTGAATAGACAAAACTTGCACTAACACGTTTCGGTAAAGATACAATTAAAACCCTTCTTTCCCGTTTTGCTTTCTAAAGTAACGCTGACTTTCTCTTTCCGATTCCATTTTATTTCCTCAACCGTGGTCGCCTTGCTTTGTACTGGATGAGAAACAATCCTCCTTTCATTCATTCAGATTAGATTTCACGGAGGAGCAGGAAAGGGATGTTATCTGAGTTAGACCTTGGATCTTGACACCTTTTTTTTTGGTTGTCTACAGTTTGCATCTGAGAGTGAGAAAGTGGGCCAGGTGTGTGACCAGTTACAACAAACTTTATTCACATTTCATAAAGGAGAAAATAGAAATTGAACATTTCATTAAATTGAAATATACATGTATACACACTTGGGCACGTATACGTACACATCGTTACAAGCACGTTTCATTGCACCTTACAAAATGAAATACAAGGAGAGTACATTGCATAATACCTATAAATACTCAAACTTACACTTACATTGGCACACATACACGCAAATACTACTGTATATATTCGTTCACCTACACATTTATACTTGCACCCATATGTTATTAGGCTTACTTATTCAATTTCTCAAGATGAATAGAGCAAAATTAAATTTGGCCTTCTTAAAAAAGAATAGGATTGTCCCGGTTTGTAAAATATTCACAGTGGAAAATAGGGTACCTATCGCTCTCTCACACAAAGGAGAGGAACTCCTACCAAAATGCATTTTTTTTTTTTCAAAACGCAATCAAAGAAGAGAAAAAAGAGAAGGGTTCCCTCGTGGACGACTTATATACCCTATATATGGTATTTAATTCTCTCAGGTGTGCCATCATGGACGTCAGTCAAACCTTTTTCCCACCAAAGTTGCAGTCTGGAAATTATATTAAAATCTTTGCGCTTCTGGCCTTTGCACTAACCTGCACGACGCTAAATGTAACGCAAAACTATCCCCACAAAAGTTGCAGTTTTATGTGAAATAATAAATGGAAAACACTTAGTCAAGTGCCGAATGTCTACAATATATCTTATTCTTATTATTTTTTCTTGCCATTTGATTGTTTCCCTATGACAAGGGGGAGAGGATAAATTACATCCCTTGAAAAAAAGCCAACAGATTTTTTTTTCAAAACTTCACAACCATTGATAAAATAAATGTGACGTTATTGTTCGCTCCCCTTTTCGCATTCTCTCCCCTACTATCTAGTTATTTCTCATTTTCGGAGCACATAAATACGTGTCCAGTCACTTGCTTACACTTTTTGCTGTAATAATTCGTCATGCCACAAGTCGATATGTCAAGCTCAACCCATTCAAAAGCGTATCGCATGAGTCAAGTTAAAGAACGCACAAGGTTATTCTTCGAGATATCAAGTTCAGCTCACTCAAAAGCGTATTTACTGAATCAAGATTACATATTCACAAGCTGATTCGCCAAGATATCAAGAACAAGTGCTCACACGTTAACTCGCATATATATATATATATATATATATATATATATATATATATATATATATATATATATATATATATATATATATATATATATATATATATATATATATATATATATATATATATATATATATATATATATGTACACAGTTTGATCAACTCGAAAGCTGATAGCCTGAACCAAGTTCAGTTGCTCAGTTCGTCAGTGTATGAAGTGAATTTATCTACTCTAATCGTGGATTGCACGACGTGCATTCATTCAAGCAAGCTTTATTGTACGAAACACATTTGTTACCAAAAGGTCATTTCGTTAAGAGCTCCAGTCTAATCAGTGCCTTTTCAAGATAATAGAGCAGACATTGTCCTGATACAAATGTCAACTGTTTGTCGAAGCTAGAGAGATTCCCAAGCTTTGCGAGACAGTATATTTCCAAGTTTCCACTACATCACGGGCAAATGTTTTCACCAATAAGTCCTCACCTGGGAGATAACCCACACGGCGTAACTTAAATCTACATAGGATAGTCAGTGCATGCCATCACATACATACACTAGAGGAATTTTGAAAGACTCATAGACTGTGTAGAGTTGACATCTGTATGGTAATACTTAATATGTCAAACTGGTTTTATAAAATATACCTGCACATTTTAATAATTAAAATAGAAATTCGGTAAAGATTGCAGATATGTCTTTACGCAAATCACAAGTTGGACAATTATAAGGTGTCGGTGTCTTTGTTTATCATTTCGGGCAATTGACTTATGGATCTTGTTTCTTCAAAGTAATGAGTACTTATCTAATCCAGGTCCTTTTACTGCAGACACTTCTCGTCATACGTCAGGTGTTGATGCCAAGGTACTTAATTCATCTAGAAAGGTAGCCACAATGTTACTATCCGGCGAATTCCAGAGGTGGTCCTTGAATCACACAATACAGTCTTTTATGCTTCTTATCAGACGCTTTTGTTGGGACTCTCGGATAAGAAGCTGAAACATATGTGTTACGGTAGTTTTATTGATGGCGTTTGCTAGAAATTGGCAGTGCGCATGATTAGGGTCAATGGAATTAATATAAATTGATCTTTATACTTTACGTGGTTATGAACGCGAAATGCACGGTCAAGTCGTGACGTGTAAGCGTCGATATGGTCACGCTCGGTGACTAGGTTACCGTACCCTTGTTGTATTGACCGTCAAGTAGTGAAGACGGATATTTTCTTACTCTTCCAAGGTTGTGCATGATGTTACTGCACATATATATATATATTTTAGTCAAGTACGGACACGGGTCAGTCCATGGTAATTAATGAAGAGATAAATGATTAAGTAATTGATTCAGTCTCGTCAGGACACATGCGCTCACTACCGGTTGTCTGAAACCCAGCAGCGCGAGTATATAGCCATCATGTTCGTTTGACAGTTTGTTCAAGTACGACATGGACCCATAATATGACGTTTGCAAGTATTTCATTTATCACGTATGCTTACTATGAACTATATTAACTAATGTCGTCAAGTATGTTTGTCTTACGTAAATAAACTGTTTTCCTCGTGGACTCAAATAAGATGGACTTATCAAATTAATCATTGAGATATTCACTTGTTGGCTACACTTACCACGCATTCGCATATCAGATAATTAAAGCACGATTGTTACTAATGAATGAGAACCAGAACACTCAAAACAGAGATTATAAACATTCTTTATTAAATCAATATTCAACGGTCTTCAGCAACTTCCATGATATTCTGATCACAGACCATATGCTAACCGGATCGTCTGTATCAGAGAACTGGTAGGCCAAGTTCGGGGATACGAAAATCTTCTCCTTTATCAGGTTAGATCTAGCGAGAAATTTCTTCGCAACACGATTGTTTACGTTTACAATACGTTCACATGACTTTATAAGACACTGCACGTGACCAGAGGTCAAATATACGTCATCATCCGTTTCGATCAAGTCCATGACAACCGTTATCAGCCTTACGAAAGTCAAACCTAATGTCCTTCTACAAGCATTGCTGCAAGAAGAATATCAAGCGGAAACCCCATCAAAACGATGAAGTTCAGCTCACTGTGCCTAGTTGGCCGTTGACGCATACTGGTATTAACTGAAGAAGATCACTGGGCGCAAAAAGATAAGTGAATATTGAAACCTTTGTCGGTTCATCAAAACTAGGTGTAGTCCACTTCATTTTATTCGGGCATGTTATTTGCAATTCATTGTTCTATGTTTTATTCGTCATTGATTGTCTATTTGTTATTTGTATAAGCGGGCTGGGAGTTTTTAGATCGACTAATACCTCTTTTCAGATGGTCAGTAGATCTAAAAAAACCGTTCTGATAGGGATTAGTTGGGTAACTGCATTTGCAAAGCATCTGTTGAGATTTGCCGACAGCATACTGCGTTTGCTCCTGAAGTATTCGACCTTAGATGTTTTAGTTGTAAAGTAATGTTATATTTGTGGTATTTTTGCCGTATTGAGTTTCATTTTATTCATTTCGTAACTTGTTCGTAAACTATCCTGTTCATTCTCATCTGCCTATCATTTATTTTATAATTGTAAAATATTTGTCAGTTATGAGTCCTGTGACGTCATCATTTAACGTGTAGGTGTAGTAACCTAGATTTTTTTTTCTCTCAGCATGTACTTCCGGTTTTTGCTTGTTTCAATATAATCATTTTTTTCGTTTGCATTCGTCAATTGTGATGTGCTAATGTCTTGTAACATTTTTAGTTGATTAATTGTCTTGTATTTATTAACTTATAAATTGAGTATGTAATAATAATGATGTAAATTAATTAGGTAAATAATACAATATAAATATTTTAATTAATTTTAAAAAAAAATGGACTTGATGAATTAATTGCAACAATTTGCAGTATTAGTCCAATTTAAGATTGCTTATGCACTTTATGCATCATGACTAGGGCATGATAGCATTATATATGGATAAATATTTATAAAGTGAGGGTTTGCCTTGAATATAATAGGCATAGTGTATAATACTTGGTACATTCATCTATTAATAATACTACGTTGGCCATTGGGCACACATAGGTAATTGATGGTAATATATATTGTTGATTAATACAGATAGTTGCTTAAATAAATAGATTATTAAATTACAAAATGCTTACGTTAGACCATTTTGTTAAAATTGGCAAAGATTTTGGAAAACGAGGAGAAGTTCTAGAAGCATATGCAGTGGCGGAATTTGCGAAATATGAGGCAAAGGAACTTGAGAGAAGAGCTGAATTGAAGCGCGAAGAAGAAGAACAGAAAGCCATAGCTAAACAGGAGGAACTTGAGAGAAAAGCTGAATTGAAGCGTCAAGAAGAAGAACTTGAGGCAAAAGAAGCAAGAAGGATAGCAAAACAGGAAAGGGAAGAGATTGAGAAAGAAAACAGAATAAGAGAAATAGAGGAAAATAAAAGGAAGCAAGATGAAATTGTACGGCAACAAGAAATGGAATTACAACGTCTTAAGTTGGAAACAGCGAAATTACAGGCACAAACTGCTACTGTTGGCCATAGTGATAATTCCCAAAATATGTCTGCACCTAACCAAACTAGAAGCAATTATCACTTCAAATTACCGACATTCAGATTGAATGTCGATGATTTATCGGCCTGGCTTTTACGTTTTGAGAAAATTTGTGAGGTTAATAAATTAGATAAAACTACATGGGTACTAAAACTTAGTGAATTTTTAGATGGTGCACCTGCAAGCGCAGTTCAAAATGTTGATCCAACAATAGCTGGAGATTATGATGCCATTAAGGCTTTATTACTGCGTCGATTTCATTTGGACGAGGAGGGATGTAGGATTAAATTTAAAACTCTCCTGCCAGAATCATAAAGACTTTACAGGGTTCGTTGCGAATATACGCAATACATTCAACAGGTGGGTCGAACTTGCTGGTGTGGAAAAATCTTATGACAAGTTGGTTGATTTAATCCTTAGGGATAAGGTCATATCTTCTGTAAGTTCACCATTCTTTTCGTTCTTACAGGAACGTAAACCTTCGACTTTAGAGGAACTAGAAAAAATGGCATTAAATTACTGCACTGCTCATCCCAATAGTAGCATATCCAATACACAAGTAAGGGAACCACTTCCAGTTGCCTCCAACATGGCATATCATGGTTTTGAAAGATCAAGAGCTCAGAGCCTTGACAGAAATTTCTCAAATAGAAGAAATAATTACAATGATTATCAAGGACTAAACAATTCTTACAATAATGGGAATTTTAACCGGGGTAGACAACAGTTTAGAAAACCAGTCACCTCAATTTAGATATAACAATGGTTATCAAAACAAATCAAATTGGAATAAATCATTTAATGGTAATGCCAACCATAATAATAACAAGTGGCATAATAATGGTAATAACAATTACAGACCAAGAAATAAGAGTTTTAATGGCAGAGGTAATAATAATACTAATGATCATTCAGGTAGTCATAACAGACAACGTCATACCTCCAGAAATCAAAATAAATTTGATCATACTGCAGGGGCAGCATTGACTAACAATGCAACCCCAATTGTTCACAATAGTGATATTCCAACGCATTCATCTTCGTCATGTTGTGTTATTGATAATAATGTGGCAAATGTTTGTCCACAATGCCATTCTATTTTTTCAGAAGTCCAGCCAATTGCCTATGAGAATTACACAGACTATTCCTGCAATTAGTCTCACTGCAAATGATGGAACTGGGACACTGATTTTTAATAAAGGACTGTTCAATGGAAACATAATTTCAGTTTTAAGAGACTCCGGTTCAACCACGATCGGCATCCGGCAATCACTAGTACATCCTCGCTATGCTACTAATGAGTTTGTACGTTGCATAACTTTTGGTGGGACCATTGAATATTATCCCACAGCAATAATTGACATTAACACCCCATTTTTTTCAGGTCAGGTTAAAGTATGCTTACTTCAGAGTCCTATTGCTGATCTCACAATCGGACGTATCCACGGCAGCAAGGACTGCACACCTGAGGAAATCTCAGAATGGGAAAGAGTTAACTTGGCTACGGCCAATGCTGTAACAACACGAGCTCAGGCTCAGGAATTAATAAAAGAGAATACTCCAAGTATCAAAGTGGATGATTGTACTGACAATGAACCTAAATCAGTAATTGACAGAGACACGTTTGCTCTCAAACAAAGGGAAGATAATTCTTTAAAAAAATTGTTTACATTGGTAAACAAGTATGATGACATTGCTGTCAACAATAAGGTTAAGCACTGGTTCACTATAAAAAACGGTATCTTACTTAGAAATTGTATGGACCAGGATAAATTGAAACAACAAGTTATGGTACCATCTCCTTTACGAACATACATATTACGGCATGCACATGACTCCCAATGCGCGGGTCATATGGGCTACACTCGCACACGGTCTCGAGTGTTGTCATCTTTTTTCTGGCCTGGACTATCACGAGACGTATCATCGTATGTACGTTCCTGTGTAATTTGCCAGGAAGTCAAGTCTCGTGGAGCGTTCCATAATGCTCCCATTCAGGCATGTGATATATCGGTGCGGCCTTTTGATAAAATGGCAATGGACATTATTGGTCCACTTCTACCAACTGCAAGAGGTCACAGATATATATTAACGTGTATCGACTTATGTACACGATGGCCAGAGGCCATACCTCTTAAAAACATAACCACATCGGACATAGCTGATGCTTTGTTCTTAATATTTTCTAGAATTGGGTTCCCAAGTAAACTACTTTCGGATCATGGGCCCCATTGTGTCCGACGCAATGAAAGAGGTTATGATAATTCTTAAGATAGAGAGAAATTTCAGTAGTGTGTGTACCATCCCATGAGTAATGGCGCAGTTGAGAGACTCAACCGCACCATTAAACAATTATTGCATAAAGTTACAGTTGATAACCCTCAAGACTGGGACAGGGCTATCCCAGCAGTTTTGTTTGCGTACAGAGAGGTTCCGAATGAACAAACCGGTTTCTCTCCGTTCGAGTTAGTGTTTGGTGCTCCACCAAGAGGTCCCATGGGACTGATCAAAGACTTACTACTCGACTCTAAGATGACTCAGGAAACCCAGTCATCTTATGAATACGTTATTAATTTACGTAGGACAAATCATAGATGCTTGTCAAAGAGCTACAGCTTCCTCAGAAGCAGCAAAAGATAAGTCTAGACAGTTCCAAAATAAAAATAGACGATTACGCCAGTTATTTCCTGGTGACGAAGCTTTCGTTTTACTTCCAAAAAAGGACAATAGACTGTTAATCACTTGGAACGGTCCATATAAGGTTGTAGACAGAATTTCTGACGTCGACTACGTACTGGACATTAAAGGTCAGAAAAAAAATTTACCACATAAACATGCTGAAAGAGTTCTTCACTCGTCCTCAACATCTACAATCTATTTTTCAGGACTTAGACAATCAAGTTACTGGTTCTTGCCAATATTCTAATCTTTCGGTGATTCAGGAAGAGGAATCATCATTTCCTGAAATCCAAATGTCATTTCCTATACCTGAATTACAATCTTCTGAATCATGGAGAGATGTCACTATTTCTTCGTCATTAACATCTCAAGAACATACTACAGTTTGTAAAATCTTAGAGACATATTCTGATGTCTTGACTGATATACCGGGTCGTACATCAGTCATTTCTCATGACATTATACTGAAGGACGACACACCTATCAAACTCCGTCCTTATTCAGTTCCTATTCACTATCAAGATAAAACTTCACAGGAACTTAATCAGATGTTAACATTACGAATAACAGAAAACAGTAACTCACCGTTTTCATCACCGTTAGTTATCGTTAGAAAAAAAGACAATAATATACGTCTTTGCGTCGACGTCGACTACAGAAAACTTAATGCACAGACTGTCGCAGACAGTGAACCTCACCCTCTTATTGACGATCTACTTACTCGTCTTTCTACAGCAACATATTTTACAAAAATCGATTTAACCAAGGGATATTGGCAGATTCCCTTAACAGAACAAGCCAAATACTATACAGCATTCTCGACTCCACAAGGTCTTTACCAGTGGAATGTGATGCCTTTTGGGCTAATGAATGCTCCAGCCACGTTCATTCGCATGATGCGAAAAATTTTGGCGGATAGATCGGACATTATCACATATATTGATGATATTTGTCTATTTAGTCCTTCATTTGATGAACACATGTTAGGATTAACTTCAGTATTAGAGATTTTAAGATCTAACAACTTAACAGCTAGACCAAGTAAAATGCAAATAGCTTTACACGAGATAACCTTTCTGGGACATATAATAGGGTCTGGATGTATCAAAACCATTCCCCACAATGTATCAAAAATTTTGAAGTTAACAGTCCCACAAAATAAGAAACAAGTTCGAAGTCTACTGGGTCTTGTCCAGTATTATAGCAGATTTGTTCCCAATTTGTCTTCAATCACTGCTGTCTTGTCTTCACTATTGCAAAAAGACAAACCAAATAAAATTACGTGGACAACAGATTGTGACAGAACATTTAATAACATTTTGACAATCTTCTCCAGGCCACCAATTTTACGGTTGCCAGATATTCACAAAAAAATCTTTCTTCGAACAGATGCCAGTAATTATGGTATCGGAGCTTGCCTACTGCAATATCACAACGATATTCTTCATCCGACCATGTATATTTCAAGAAAACTGAAATCACCTGAAACGAAATACTCCACTGTTGACAGGGAGTTACTGGCCGTTGTTTGGGCAATCACAAGGTTGGAGAAATTCTTGTTGGGAGCGCCTTTTACCATTCAAACAGACCAACGGGCGGTTGCTTCATTACGACGCTCAAACCACAAAAGCCCCAAACTCGCCAGATTTGCGATTCTTCTTCAGCCGTATGACTTTGTTATTGAAGCTATACCCGGAAAAGAAAACATTCTAGCGGATGCTCTGTCCAGACACCCAACGGAAGTCGAAGACGAATTGTCTACAAGTTAAAAGATTAACGGCTAAACAAGAGCGACTTTGGAACTCTAACTGATTCCTGCTACAAAATTGATACGAACCTATATGGAAAGACGTTACAAATAATTCGAAATCAATCATTCAAGGTATTCAATGTTCAAAAAGGAAATTCGTTATAGCAAGAAACAAATTTCGATGGTATGATTCTAACGTTTGGACTTTGGTTAGTGTCCAATCGTTTTCTAACTCACTACGATATGGTCTTGAATACGATATGAATCCAAGCTGGACATATAACGTTTGGTTACAGAAATTGACTAATTCAAAACGATCCAGTTTATATTCAATCAGGAACGAAGTTTAGATGAACAGTATTAAATTTCTAATGACATTTCCACGGATTCACAAGGGACATAACGACGGATGGATCATCACATCCGACATTAAGTTTAATATTTATTAAATTAATGAAGAGTATAATAAAATTGAAGTGTGATTAAAAATAATGAGAAAAAAATAAAAAGAGAAAAAAATATGTCAAAGAAAGAAATGATGAAAAAGAAAAAAATCACACAAGCAAATACTCTATAAATATTTTATGTATAAATTAGATAGCTTTAGTTAATATGTTCACATGAAATTTATTAATATGTTATTTTCTTTAATTATATCATTAAGTTAATTATGTTGTAATTACACGACACTAATAATTCATTATAAACACACATAACTAAACTAATTTATATTTTATTTTCTCTTTCTTTACTTTATTTGTCCTTACTTCTTATGTCTTTATTATGACATTATCTATTAGGTTCTTTAATTAGATGTTAATTATTTAATACATTACATACTTACTATCACAAATTAGTTTCATTTTAATTAGTTAGAATAATTTTCTCTACTTAACACTTCATTACTCACTCACAACAGTCTTCCATAGTTCAATAGCTAATTATTAGCGACAGTTGACATACCTTTGTTTAATATAATAATGTTATATGACTTATGTATTATCGACATGACCACGACACTGTTCCAGACAAGAACATCGTAGGCCATATGTCGGGTTTTTATTAAATTTTTCATATAATTGAGTAAGTTAGTAAAAAAATCTATCTAATAGATTTTTTTTCCCCACGGCGGGAAGGGAATATTGTTACGGTAGTTTTATTGATGGCGTTTGCTAGAAATTGGCAGTGCGCATGATTAGGGTCAATGGAATTAATATAAATTGATCTTTATACTTTACGTGGTTATGAACGCGAAATGCACGGTCAAGTCGTGACGTGTAAGCGTCGATATGGTCACGCTCGGTGACTAGGTTACCGTACCCTTGTTGTATTGACCGTCAAGTAGTGAAGACGGATATTTTCTTACTCTTCCAAGGTTGTGCATGATGTTACTGCACATTATATATATATATTTTTAGTCAAGTACGGACACGGGTCAGTCCATGGTAATTAATGAAGAGATAAATGATTAAGTAATTGATTCAGTCTCGTCAGGACACATGCGCTCACTACCGGTTGTCTGAAACCCAGCAGCGCGAGTATATAGCCATCATGTTCGTTTGACAGTTTGTTCAAGTACGACATGGACCCATAATATGACGTTTGCAAGTATTTCATTTATCACGTATGCTTACTATGAACTATATTAACTAATGTCGTCAAGTATGTTTGTCTTACGTAAATAAACTGTTTTCCTCGTGGACTCAAATAAGATGGACTTATCAAATTAATCATTGAGATATTCACTTGTTGGCTACACTTACCACGCATTCGCATATCAGATAATTAAAGCACGATTGTTACTAATGAATGAGAACCAGAACACTCAAATCATGGACAGAGATTATAAACATTCTTTATTAAATCAATATTCAACGGTCTTCAGCAACTTCCATGATATTCTGATCACTCAGACCATATGCTAACCGGATCGTCTGTATCAATATGCACCAATTATGTATCTGTTGCCTATCACCTATGACGTAACCGGTCTCCCCTGCTCCGCAATAAGTGTGGTCCAACAATGGCCAAGTTTAGAGTATAATGTTGCGGGTATTCAAAGGTCATTAACCTTCGCTCACGAGTACTCTTGGCAGAGATATAGATAGAAAAATGAAGCTTCTATTTCTGGGGACCTCACAGGAGGT